>WFMF01000650.1:49979-80221 GCA_011033025.1 Beroe forskalii | reverse complement strand
AGTATTCTGTAGAGTGTAATGAAGTCAGTAGATGGTAAGTATTCTGTAGAGGTGTAATGAAGGTCAGTAGATGGTAAGTATTCTGTAGGGTGTAATGAAGTCAGTAGATGGTAAGTATTCTGTAGGGTGTAATGAAGTCAGTAGATGGTAAGTATTCTGTGGGGTGTAATGAAGTCAGTAGATGGTAAGTATTCTGTAGAGTGTAATGAAGTCAGTAGATGGTAAGTATTCTGTAGGGTGTAATGAAGATCAGTAGATGGTAAATAAAGTATTCTGTAGGGTTAATGAAGTCAGTAGATGGTAAGTATTCTGTAGGGTGTAATGAAGTCAGTAGATAGTAAAAATTCTGTAGAGGATGTAATGAAGTCAGTAGATGGTAAGTATTCTGTAGAGGTGTAATGAAGTCAGTGAGATATTAAGTATTCTGTTGGGTATGAAAAAGTTGTAATGGTATTCTGTGGGAGATGGTAAGTAGATAGTCTGTATTCTGTGATTGTAATGAAGTCAGTAGATGGTAAAATTCTTATGAGATTAATGATAGAAGTCAGTAGATAGTATGAAAGTATTCTGCAAGGTGTAATGAAGTCAGTAGATGGTAAGTATTCTGTAGAGGGTGTAATGAAGTCAGTAGATGGTAAGTATTCTGTAGGAGATTGTAATGAAGTCAGTAGATGGTAAGTATTCTGTAGAGATTAACAATGAAGAAGTCAGTAGATGGTAAGTATTCTGTAGAGGTGTAATGAAGTCAGTAGATGGTAAGTATTCTGTAGGGTAATGAAGTCAGTAGATGGTTAGTATTCTGTAAGGAGATTATAATGAAGTCAGTAGATGGTAAGTATTCTGTGAGGGTGTAATGAAGTCAGTAGATGGTAAGTAGGGTGTTATGAAGTCAGTAGATAATTTAGTATTCTGTGAGATTAATAATGAAGTCAGTAGATGGTAAGTATTCTGTAGGGTGTAATGAAGTCAGTAGATGGTAAGTATTCTGTAGGGTGTAATGAAGTCAGTAGATGGTAAAGTATTCTGTAGGGTGTAATGAAGTCAGTAGATGGTAAGTATTCTGTAGGGTGTAATGAAGTCAGTAGATGGTAAGTATTCTGTAGGGTGTAATGAAGTCAGTAGATGGTAAGTATTCTGTAGGGGTGTAATGAAGTCAGTAGATGGTAAGTATTCTGTAGGGTGTAATGAAGTCAGTAGATGGTAAGTATTCTGTTGGGGTGTAATGAAGTCAGTAGATGGTAAGTATTCTGTAGGGTGTAATGAAGTCAGTAGATGGTAAGTATTCTGTAGGGGTGTAATGAAGTCAGTAGATGGTAAGTATTCTGTAGGGTGTAATGAAGTCAGTAGATGGTAAGTATTCTGTAGGGGTGTAATGAAGTCAGTAGATGGTAAGTATTCTGTAGGGTGTAATGAAGTCAGTAGATGGTAAGTATTCTGTAGGGGTGTAATGAAGTCAGTAGATGGTAAGTATTCTGTAGGGGTGTAATGAAGTCAGTAGATGGTAAGTATTCTGTAGGGGTGTAATGAAGTCAGTAGATGGTAAGTATTCTGTAGGGTGTAATGAAGTCAGTAGATGGTAAGTATTCTGTAGGGTGTAATGAAGTCAGTAGATGGTAAGTATTCTGTAGGGGTGTAATGAAGTCAGTAGATGGTAAGTATTCTGTGAGTGTAATGAAGTCAGTAGATGGTAAGTATTCTGTAGGGGTGTAATGAAGTCAGTAGATGGTAAGTATTCTGTAGGGTGTAATGAAGTCAGTAGATGGTAAGTATTCTGTAGGGTGTAATGAAGTCAGTAGTTGTTTAGTATTCTGTAGGGTGTAATGAAGTCAGTAGATGGTAAGTATTCTGTAGGGTGTAATGAAGTCAGTAGATGGTAAGTATTCTGTAGGGTGTAATGAAGTCAGTAGATGGTAAGTATTCTGTAGGGTGTAATGAAGTCAGTAGATGGTAAGTATTCTGTAGGGTGTAATGAAGTCAGTAGATGGTAAGTATTCTGTAGGGTGTAATGAAGTCAGTAGATGGTAAGTATTCTGTAGGGTGTAATGAAGTCAGTAGATGGTAAGTATTCTGTAGGGTGTAATGAAGTCAGTAGATGGTAAGTATTCTGTAGGGTGTAATGAAGTCAGTAGATGGTAAGTATTCTGTAGGGTGTAATGAAGTCAGTAGATGGTAAGTATTCTGTAGGGTGTAATGAAGTCAGTAGATGGTAAGTATTCTGTAGGGGTGTAATGAAGTCAGTAGATGGTAAGTATTCTGTAGTCAGGGGTGTAATGAAGTCAGTAGATGGTAAGTATTCTGTAGGGTGTAATGAAGTCAGTAGATGGTAAGTATTCTGTAGGGTGTAATGAAGTCAGTAGATGGTAAAGTATTCTGTAGGGTGTAATGAAGTCAGTAGATGGTAAAGTATTCTGTAGGGTGTAATGAAGTCAGTAGATGGTAAGTATTCTGTAGGGTGTAATGAAGTCAGTAGATGGTAAGTATTCTGTAGGGTGTAATGAAGTCAGTAGATGGTAAGTATTCTGTAGGGTGTAATGAAGTCAGTAGATGGTAAGTATTCTGTTGGGGTGTAATGAAGTCAGTAGTTGTTTAGTATTCTGTAGGGGTGTAATGAAGTCAGTAGATGGTAATTATTCTGTAGGGTGTAATGAAGTCAGTAGATGGTAAGTATTCTGTAGGGTGTAATGAAGTCAGTAGATGGTAAGTATTCTGTAGGGTGTAATGAAGTCAGTAGATGGTAAGTATTCTGTAGGGGTGTAATGAAGTCAGTAGATGGTAAGTATTCTGTAGGGTGTAATGAAGTCAGTAGATGGTAAGTATTCTGTAGGGTGTAATGAAGTCAGTAGATGGTAAGTATTCTGTAGGTGTAATGAAGTCAGTAGATGGTAAGTATTCTGTAGGGTGTAATGAAGTCAGTAGATGGTAATATTCTGAATTCTGTAGATATGAAGTCAGTAGATGGTAAGTATTCTGTAGGGTGTAATGAAGTCAGTAGATGGTAAGTATTCTGTAGGGGTGTAATGAAGTCAGTAGATGGTAAGTATTCTGTAGGGGTGTAATGAAGTCAGTAGATGGTAAGTATTCTGTGTAATGAAGTCAGTAGATGGTAAGTATTCCGTAGGGTGTAATGAAGTCAGTAGATATTCTCAGTAATGAAGAGTAGATGTTTAGTATTCTGTAGGGTGTAATGAAGTCAGTAGATGGTGAAGTATTCTGTAAGAGGTGTAATGAAGTCAGTAGATGGTAAGTATTCTGTAGGGGTGTAATGAAGTCAGTAGATGGTAAGTATTCTGTAGGGTGTAATGAAGTCAGTAGATGGTAAGTATTCTGTAAGTGTAATGAAGTCAGTAGATGGTAAGTATTCTGTAGGGTGTAATGAAGTCAGTAGATGGTAAGTATTCTGTAGGGTGTAATGAAGTCAGTAGATGGTAAGTATTCAGGGGTGTAATGAAGTCAGTAGATGGTAAGTATTCTGTAGGGTGTAATGAAGTCAGTAGATGGTAAGTATTCTGTAGGGTGTAATGAAGTCAGTAGATGGTAAGTATTCTGTAGGGTGTAATGAAGTCAGTAGATGGTTAGTATTCTGTAGGGGTGTAATGAAGTCAGTAGATGGTAAGTATTCTGTAGGGTGTAATGAAGTCAGTAGATGGTAAGTATTCTGTAGGGGTGTAATGAAGTCAGTAGATGGTAAGTATTCTGTAGGGTGTAATGAAGTCAGTAGATGGTAAGTATTCTGTGGGTGTAATGAAGTCAGTAGATGGTAAGTATTCTGTAGGGTGTAATGAAGTCAGTAGATGGTAAGTATTCTGTAGGGGTGTAATGAAGTCAGTAGATGGTAAGTATTCAGGGTGTAATGAAGTCAGTAGATGGCATGTAATGAAGTCAGTAGATTCTGTAGGGTGTAATGAGAAGTCAGTAGATGGTAAGTATTCTGTAGGGTGTAATGAAGTCAGTAGATGGTAGATGGTAGGGTATTCTGTGAGATGGTAAGTATTGAAGTCAGTAGATGGTAAGTATTCTGTAGGGTGTAATGAAGTCAGTAGATATGGTAAGTATTCTGTAGGGTGTAATGAAGTCAGTAGACGGCAAGTATTCTGTAGGGGTGTAATGAAGTCAGTAGATGATTCTGTGAGGGGTGTAATGAAGTCAGTAGATGGTAAGTATTCTGTAGGGTGTAATGAAGTCAGTAGATGGTTAGTATTCTGTAGGGGTGTAATGAAGTCAGTAGATGGTAAGTATTCTGTAGGGGTGTAATGAATTCAGTAGATGGTAAGTATTCTGTAAGGTGTAATGAAGTCAGTAGATGGTAAGTATTCTGTAGGGTGTAATGAAGTCAGCAGATGGTAAGTATTCTGTAGGGTGTAATGAAGTCAGTAGATGGTAAGTATTCTGTAGGGTGTAATGAAGTCAGTAGATGGTAAGTATTCTGTAGGGTGTAATGAAGTCAGTAGATGGTAAGTATTCTGTAGGGTGTAATGAAGTCAGTAGATGGTAAGTATTCTGTAGGGTGTAAGAGTCAGTAGATGGTAAGTATTCTGAGTAATAGAAAGTATTCTGTATTCTGTAGATTGTAATGAAGTCAGTAGATCAGGGCGTAAGAAGTCATGAGGTAGATTCCCTAGGGAATAAGAGTAAGTGAATTCTGAGGGTGAATGAAGTCAGCAGATGAGTATTCGGGGTAATGAGTAGAGAGGCGTATCTAGGTGAAGAGTCAGAATTTGGAAACCCGAGGGGAAGAAGCGAAGGGGGATCTGGGTAGAAGAAGTTTAAAAGATTTGGATTTCCCCCCTAAGGTCAAGGAAAATTTTAGGGGAATGAATAAGACCGATCCAGGGCGAAAAAAGAGAGTAACATTGTAAGGGGTAATGAAGTCAGAGAGGAAGATTTTGTAGGGGGAAAAGAAGGGGGCGTTTTTTAGATTCCAGGGGAAGAATTTAAAATGGTGATTTTGTAGGAAATACCAGATGGAAGTATTCAGGGGAATGAAGTCGAGATTTCTTCAGGGGGTGAAGTTAGAGGTAAGTATTCGTAGGGGTAAGAAATCAAGGGGGTTTTAAATATTTTTAGGGGGTAAGAAGTCAGGGAAAGGAAAAATTTTTATATAAAATTTTTGATCCTCTTGTCCAACCCCGTGGCCGAGGAGGATCACTTTTTCTATAAAAAATTTTTCAAGAAAAACATGAAAAAATTTTTTCGTGAAAAATGTAAAAAAGTGAGCCTTCTAGTCATATGCCTGACCGAGGAGGCTCACCCAGGGCATCACTTTTTCAATAAAACTCGCGTGCGCGCTCAAATCCCGCGCTGAAATGCTTGTAAGAGAATAGTCGCGTGTTCCATAATATACGAAATTCATGCACATTTGATGAATAAGCGGCCAAGATGTCGTCATCAAATTGATGGATAAAAACAGCTCTTGAGCAGTGAGAAGCAGAGTTTTAATAACAAAATAGTGAATTAATTTCGTTAATCATCAGCACTTTCATAACTTGTCATACCTATTTCATAATCTCAAATTTGATTGTATCAAGTAGTGTTGTTAAGTTTAAAAGATGTCGTCATTATGATATTTTAATATGGTGCATTGATGACGCTTTACAGCCTATTCTAATATGGGGCACAGCAGAATCGACAAGCTGCCACACGTACGTACGAATTCAACTACGGACAAAGGTCACCATATTCGTATACCTTAGTACATGAAATTAAGTAAGCAGAAAATTAAGCACTCCAGCCGCCAAAAATGCTTAATTTGATGTAACGTAATAATGCTTTCTGATTAAATGGTCCGACATTAAATGCGTTCTTAATTTATCTCAAAATCAAATCAAAACGTGCACCGCGCATATTCAACCATGTCATGAGATTATCAGACAAAGAAATATGATGCAGAAGTGATACACCAGTTATCGATTAAGGATAGTCAGCTTGCTTCATCACCTAATATCGTGATAGTCGAAATCTCAAAGAATTTCACTCACTTAGCCTCACCTCTAGATCTGACTGTGAACAAATCTCTGAAGTTTTTGAGCAAAAGGAATTTTTCGACATATTTTTCAAGTTCTCTTGCAGAAATCGTTGCCAATATTCCTACCATGGATATTGTATTAAGTAAGCTCAAGCCCTTATACGCACGAGCAATCTCCAAGTCTTATGGTTTCTTTAAAACAGAAGAAGCAAGGAAGATAATAATCAATGGGTGGAAGGGAGCTGGTATTCTCAGAGCGATTCAGGAGTGTAGGAATCCATCAGTAGACCAGCTACTAGATACGTTCTCAAACATTAAAATTTGTGATTAAGAACTTAAGAAGCCCAATGGATCATTAATATTTAACTTAATAACAAAATTTTGTTACTTATTAAATGAAAATGGTCTCATTCTTACTGCCGAAATTTAACTCGAATTGATTACGTGCAGGAAATTAAGAAAGCATAAAATAAAGTAGCATAAAATTAAGCACTGGGGTCACAAAAAATGCTTAATTTGGTGCTGCGTAATATTGTGCCTTCTTAATTTTCGGAGTTCTTAATTTCCTGTACTAAGGTAATTCAAAGTTTTCACATTTATTCGTCTCTATCAGATTTATCAGAAACTCAACCAGGAGCTGACCGGTACTGATAGCCCCATTTCATACCTAGCTATCCAGGTGTCCCGAAAGGCATAACAAAATTAAGTCAATATTCGAGGTATATGGCGACCGATACGTCAGTACTTCAGTTAAATATACGGCGACCGTTGGAGTTCTTCATTAAATTTTTAAGATGCGTGAGTCGTGACTCGTAAGTATTAATGTTCTCACTGAGGCATTTTGAAAGAACGTAGGTATTACAATAACATTTTGTAATTTTTCCTTGACAATACGAAGCTTTGTCAAGGAGTCTTAATCTTGTCGTGCCTTAAGGGCCCCTGATACAATTTTGAGTTTTCTCTTCTTGGTTCAGTTTTGGTATAGCTAATTTGAAATGAAAGGGATTCAGTAACAAATTTGAAGAGACGAAATAATACACTTCATATATTTGTATATTTAGTTCATTAACTGTCCAATTATATTTCACAATCATTATAGATACAATGAGTATATCTTTCAATATTCTTATCACTACTCCCGTTCAAATAACTCCTACTATGCAGTTAAAAGAAGAATATAACTAGCATTTTCACGGGCGTGCAAATTTAGGAATCATGTTATATATAGGTAAATGCACACTTGCGAGTGGGATTCATGCAATAAATGCACGAGCTTGCGAGTGTATTAATTAATCATCTTTTCAAGAATTATAGGCACATCATACATTATTTCTTTATATCATGATCGAAGAGGCTGAAAAAGTTGACACTCCCTTCGCCATTCGTGAATTCAAAAAAGTCAATGTCGCATACCAGTGTCAGCGTATATCTTGACATCAGTGTCAGCGAATGCCTTTACACCAGTGTCAGTATATACCTTGACACCAGTTTCAGCGTATACCTTGACACCAGTGTCTGAGTGTCAACGTATGCCTACTCATAGCGCCATGGTGAAATGCAGCTAATAAATACAGAGGCCAAATGATCGAATCATGTTTACATGTAAATTTAGATGTATCATAAGTTCCTAAGCGGGAGTATAGTGTAAAGTACATCGAGCAATGGGAATGGCGCCAATATGCATGTATATTTAATATTTATACCGATCTTAAAACCCTAACTTAAAACTCAAGAAATAAACTCTGACACATGAAACACGGCAGCAAAAGATATGAAACATATCGAAACAAAAACATGAAATGGACCACAAGTCTGTGTTATCTTTATTTCGATCCCGAGACTGGGTATACAGATTACATTGTGCTCCATCCCTGCTTCCACCAGATATATAGGTGATTTTATATACAATACTTTAAAAAGTTTGATCTTGCGTTAATAATAACAAATACACTATACTGTAAATGCAGTAATGAGGGATTCCCTTAAAATTGGGAAAAGGTCGAAAAAGTTGTGATATTGCTTAAAAATTTAAAGGGAAATGCTCAAAACGTTAGGGAAAAGGTCGCTTGAAGAGTCTGCAGTGGGTTTCTCTGACTTCTGATGTATGGGAGGTTTGTTCAGTTGTGTGTTATGAGTGGAGAGCTTACCTTCCAAAGACGTGAGAGTGTTCTGTCACTTTCATTATTCAAAATTCAGATTCGGATGTGAAACCTTGAAAATTTTCACCTGCAGTCTTAGACACACCCAGAAATGTGAAACTTGAAAAAAACCGCCTGCAGCGGGCTGTTGTAATCAAATAATTCATCAGATCTTAGAGGCAGATTCATGTGCAAAAAACCTTAAAATTTTTGCCTGCGGGCTGCTGTGAATGGTGATCAAATTTTGTTACTCAATTGGTCCAACACAGTATCAGATGTAAAACTTTCAAAAATTTCGCCTGTGGCGGGTTATTGTAATCGAATAATACATTACCAAATTGATCCCAGAGGAAGATTCCTGTGCAAAAGAAACCTTTAAAATTTTCGCCTGCAGCGGGCTGTTGTGATCAAATCGTGTTACTGAATAGATCCCATACAAAGTCTCAGAGGTAAAACCTTGAAAATTTTCGCCTGCGGCGAGCTGTTGTGAACAGTGAAATGTAATCAAATTATGTTACTTAATTGATCTAACACACAGTCTCAGATGTAAAAGTGTAAAACCTTCAAAAATATCGCCTGCGGTGCCTAGAAAGGGACAGTAGGGATTCTGAATGAAAAATTGCCTGTCACTCGTTAATTGTTAGTGCTTTTGTGAGAAAAGCAAGCGGTCCTATTATCTTTGAACCTTGTGGGAGCCTTAGAAAACATGAAAAATTTTGGTTGAAAGTGAGGGGATTTGGAATGGTGAAACCGAGGGGATTTTTTCTTTTGGAAGGTAAGGTGGAGAGTGGCGTGTTATGAATTGAGAGGGGTGTGTTATGAATGGAGAGGGGTGTGTTATGAGTTGAAAGGGGTCTGTTATGAGTTGAGAGAGGTGTGTTATGAGTGGAGAGAGGTATAATATGAGTGGAGGGGTGGGTTACGAGTGGAGAGGGGTGTGTTATGAGTGGAGAGGGGACGAGGGGTGTGTTATGAGTTGAAAGGGGAATGTTATGAGTGGAGAGGGGTGGGTTATGAGTGGAGAGGGGGTGTTACTCGTAAGTAGGCCTACCACACTCTAAACCTATCAAAGTCCTAAGAAACTCAATGCCTGTTACACTCCTAAGTAAGCCCGGCGCACTCCTCAGTTAGCATATTTAAATTACTATAATTTTGTCGCAAAGTAGAGGAAAATCACAATTTTATCAAAAGATTATCGAAAACCATGACACTCATAAATATCACCCCTCAATCTGACGTATGATTAACCGGGCTCCCAATTAGGCAATTAAAATTCCTAACTTAGTTCTTTCGGTAAATTTGGTCAGTTTCCAAGGTTAAATCATTTCAGATTCAAAAAATTTACACTTTAACCTTTAAAAGAACAGAAAGCTTTAAAATCGAATATAAAACGGCTAAATTAACCAAAAATCTGTCGAGTTGCTTCCTGGTAAGAAGATAATTCAAATGGTCATTATGCAATCATAAGTATTATTACATGGCTCATAAGCCCTTATTCGCTACCATATACATCGGGGAATTTCATTAGTATAGGGTCGGTCGGATCCTGTAACCCCATGTTATGTGGTCGATTTCGAACCTATAATACCATGTTATGTGGTCGTTTCCGACCCTATAAGCCCGAGCTACAATGATGACTCCGACGTAGATTCAATATGAAAGTTTATGACGTGAGTCGCCTACATACCTTTTTAGGGTCGGGCGGATCCTGTAACCCCATGTTATAGGATTTTCCAAGAGTTGATAGGGTAATTACAATGATGACATCGTCGTAGATTCAATAAGCAAGTTTATGACGTGAATTGGCTACATTTGTTTGCGGACCATTATACGAGTTACGAGTAATGATGCCTGCCTCCTCAAGTGCCAATTCAATTTGAATAATTCGAATTCTGTGGTATTTGATTTGGAGACCCCAATAAAAAACAGGCTATTCAAATGACGCCGATATCTGGCTTTACTGTGGTAAATTGCTACATGGCATCACAATATGCATTCCACCGACACATATCTACAAGTATCTTGAGAGCGGACAAAATGCAATTACCGGCGAGAGCATCCTGCCCATAAAGCCATGACGCCTGATACAAGTACAACTATGAGACGTCATGTTTCATATTTCTTATGAATTTCCACCACATAATTTTTGTGATTTCGCCATGTAATATCACCATAGGTCTCAGGAGTACCTAATACCACATTGTTTTGAACTCGGCTTCGCCTCGTCCAAAACAAACCATTATTGACCTCAGCTTCGCTTCGGCCAATAATGCGTCTATATATAGTTCGCGCTTCGCGCTCACTACATATATGTGGTATTAGGTTACTCCTTCGACCTATAGTTCTATATTATATGGCTACATGTGAGTTTCATCTCAGGTTTGTGGAATGGCATGAATATGAATATGGGATCATTCACATATTACGTAATCAGCCGAGGGGGAGGGGGTTTTCAAATTATTACGTTTGATTACGGGGGGGGGGGGGGGGGTCCAAAACCCCATTTTTCAGGAGGTGTAAAAATATCCCCATTTCTATCTTATCGGACATAACTATCACGGACTTAAGATTCACGGACCTAAAATTTCACGCTCGATCCTGCCACTTCAAATTTCAAGAAAATCTCGAAATTTTTGGTTCGTTTTTTTTTCATTTTTTCCACGATTTGAATACTTGATTTCAAGATTTTTTCAATATAATATTTCGTTAATTAATATGATAAATTTCCATATTGCAGGTTCTAAGCATAAAAAAGAAGTATAATTTCCTTAAAAATTTTATTATTGCGTTCAAAAGTTCAAAGAGATAAATTGTCAGAAATTTTGCGTCTCTACCCAAGAAATTTTAAGAGGAAATACCGGACTTAATTTTCACGGACCTGAAAATCACGGACATTAGTATCACGAACAAAATTTTCACCGACATTAATACTCACGCTGATGTGCTCAGCGTGAATTTAATGTCCGTGATAATAATGTCCGATAAGGTATACCTCTTAGTTTCATGACCTCTAAGTTTCATGACAAAAACTGCTCCTTGTCCAAAAGATTTGACCATCATTCGATAAAAATTGCATTTTTATGGAGATCTCAAATATTTAAAAAAACTGATATACTGTACTGTATAATACGAAATTTTCACCCTCCTATTTTCGTAAATTTGCGGCAAAAAGTTTCTGTAGACTGTAGGATAAAATATATTTTCAAGATTTTTGCGTGGACGAATATACGATGTTTCTTCGTAAGTCGTTATTGGGGGAGCCACATCCAATACCTCGAGTGTGGATTCGGGTGTACCACAGGGATCCATCATCGGCCCACTTCTTTTTGTTTTATTTATTAATGACATGTTTTCCTGTGTATCAGAGGGAACAAAAATTGTTCTGTACGCTGACGACACTAAAATTTGGAGGGAGATTATCACATCTGACGACCACTTCACCCTCCAGACTGACATTGATAATCTCCAGGCCTGGGCCACGAAAAAAGGAAAAACAAGATGAAATTCCATCCTTCAAAATGTAAAGCTCTTTCAGTCACAAACAAAATTAATATCCTTCATAATCTTCCATGTACAATTTTCAATTTTCAATTATAAACTAGGTCATGTTTATATCGACTATGTTGAATCTCAGAATGATCTAGGTGTAACTGTTAATCGGAAACTGCTGTGGAAGGAGCACTGTGACAAAATTGTCAATAAGGCGCGGTCTAAACATGGATTACTTATGCGTACATGCCATTTCACTCTGGACATTAAACAAAAGAGGGTATTTTACCCAAGTATTGTCCGGTCAATCTTTGAGCATTGCTCAATTATTTGGCGCCCTCTTAGTAGCAATCACTTAGCCCCCTTTGATGGCATTCAAAAACAGGCCATAAAATGGATTCATGGTGAGAGGTTTAATCATTATACTGATAGCGAGTATTTTGAAAAGCAGAAGTTGTCTATATTACCCATTAAGATGAAATTTTACCACAATGATCTCTGCCTATACTACAAAATTATTAATAACCTGATTGTCATTAATCTCCCAGCCGAGTTTGAATTCGTAAATACTGGTGACCTATTTTGCGGCTTATATGATTATCATATAACTATGATTTGATTGTTATAATTGTAGGGGAACACTGTTACGGCTAAGCTGTGTTGTGTTCCCTAAGTTGTATGTTGCACTAATAGGTAGGAATTTAAAAAAGAGTTATATTGTACATACCTATTATTGCAATATATAATTTGAACTTTTGAAATAAAAAATAAAATGGGCTATTGAAATGTAAAAAATAACAATTTCCAATATTTTTATAGTTCTAATTATATTTCCATACTAGCCATAGTGTGTTTGTTAGGTATTCAGTTTCGCTGTACATAAATCATTAAAATGATTATCAATTATAACATGCTTAAGTAAAGAACTTTCTTTCAGCTTTCTGGAGGGGGGTCGGGCCGTGACTATGTAATATTTGCCAAAAGAGAGGGGTTGGCCGAGATAACGTTTGATTACGGAGGGGGGAGAAGGGAAAAATGCCCAAAAAATGATTATGTAATATGTGAACGATCCCTATTATAGCCAGTTATATATCCCTATATAGCCTGTTACCTTTAAATTAATTGTTTCCCTCAATTATTTACGGTCGTTCGAGCGAAAGTCAGTGATGCAAGTGCTCAAAAGACACATGTATCAAAACGTATAACATCTACCTAATCATATTCTAATACGATGGGATAGAATATTATTATGATAAATTGATATCTGTCCATTCTGAGGTCCATCAATGGAATTCTCCCAATTTTTCGATTCCAAGGTGCTATTTGACGCTGCTTGCAGTATTGGAAAGTCAGTAGGTGCGAGGCTGAAGCTCCTATATAGGATCAAAGAATCTTCATATAAAACGTTCAAGAAAGCACCAGGATAAGCACCGACCAAAGAAGCATCAGCAGGAGCAGTCAATCCTGAAAACGTATGATACATGAGTTTTCACAACTAAATAACCATCAATGATTATTAATCAATATCAGACCATTCAAATTCAATTAATTTTTTCCAGTTTCTGATCCCGGCCTGCTCATGATTATCATAGTTTACCTGTTGGATTGTATTGCATTGAAAAGGTCTGCAGGTCAGCAGGTGTGGGGCAGTGCTCAGTAGCATGTATCGGATCAGGGTTCAACCTTTTTCAGCAGTTCAAGTCTATGAGTAGACAGGAGTAGGCAAACCTGGACACGATTTTCAATTACGTGAGTTTGAACAAGTTATTGAGAACCATCAACCTTCTACTCATACAATTATGAAAAGACATTGTGATTACTGCATTATTCAATATCTGTCCATTCTATGGTGCTGGTAAGTAGGGGGAGCCCATTTATTAATTTTGAGATACATGGGCTTTTGCCTCCTTGACATGGGTTTAACCCAGTCATACCCCTCAAGCAGTATGGTAGTATGATGGAGTCCACACCTTGGAATAACCCGATATATGAAAGATCATGGGCATTTGAGGTCGAAATTGCGTTTATTTGGGGCCCCATATTTGCCAACCCCATCAAGTCACTTATTTCAACATTCAAACATATTTATGAAATCTAGCACTGTTCACCTGTCGGATTGCATTGTGTTGAAAAAGTCTGCATGTGGTAGGTAGGTACTTAGTAACTTGCTTCAGATCAGGAAACCTACTTCAGCAGTTCACTATTGTATCAGGCAGGAGACAGGAGTAGACAAACCTGGACAGGTAATAAATTACATGAGTTTAAACAAATTGATGACCATCAACCTTACAGTTACAATGAATTAATGACATATTTAATATCTGGCAATATTGAAGTCTTAAATCTTTCCAGTTTCTTGTCTCGAAATGTTATTTCATGATTATTACTGTATAGTTAACCTGTAGCATTGTATTTCATTCAACTGCAAGAAGTCTGCAGCTGCAAGCGGTAGGTAATTTGTAGCTCACATCATATCAGGGGACCTTCTTCAACAGTTCAAGGAAGCACCAGTAGACAGGAGTGGGCAAATCTGGACATGTATTACCTACGTAAGAGTTTTAACAACTTAACAACCATTAGCCTTTTATTAAAATGAAATAACGACATTCAACTGTAACTGTAAGAGCTTGCTCATGGAATTTTTGAGTATAATGCTGCCTTTGGTGCAGAGCATGAATTGTTGTTGATTTAAATTTGTTCATGTCCACTGTATTGCTCCTAAATAAGGAAGCTAGCTTGTGTGATATTATGAATATATATATATTATGATGTTTTTATCATTGTTATCCTTATTATCCCAATATTCTATATCATTGACATTTAACGTATTTCCAGATGATTAAAGCTATGGTTCACTTCTAACTGGTTAGCTGGTTGTATCATTCGTGTTCAGAATCTAGAATAGCTCAATTTAATCATCTCGAATGGAGAGATTGTTGAAACCAGACAAGTTTGGTACACTTCATTCTGATGTTAGTGCAGATAAGAAATGGCGCTACTGGAAGCGCTGCTTCCAGAACTTCTTGTCAAAGATTGCAGCTACAAAGGTAGATGCAAATGCTACAGAGGCAGATAAGACAGAAGCGGAGACCCTCAAACTTGAGCTCCTCATAAACTATGTTGAACCAGAAGTGTATGAATACTTCTCTGACAAGACAGTTTATAGTAGTGCCATTGACCTTCTGGATGGTCTTTATCTGAAACCAGTTAACATTGTTTACTCAAGATACAAGCTAGCCAACAAAAAGCAAGAAGTGGGGCAAACAATTGATAGCTTTCTTCAAGACCTCCGAGCGTTAGCAAAACCTTGTTCATTCACTGTCCCAGAGTCTGATGTGCACTATGAAGAAGAATACATCCGGGATGCATTCATTGCAGGATTGTCTTCCCAGTATATAAGGCAAAAACTCTTGGAAGAGAATGTATTGTCCCTTAGTGCAGCCTTTGAGAAGGCTAGGACATTGGAATCTGCCCAGCACCACAATCTATCATATAATGACCAAGCAGGGACAGGTCAAATGAATGTTAATGCCTTGAAGAAACAGCCTAGCTTGTCAGACCTTGATTCAGACTGTCATTCAGAAACTTCCAGTGTATCTTCTAGGAGGTCTGATTCGATACACCCTGCTTCAGATAGACAGTCACTGTCACCCAGACTCAATGCTGTTGATCACAATGGTAAAACATGTAGTAGTTGTGGAAAGAGCTGGCATTCAAAACGATCTGATTGCCCAGCATATAACATGGATTGTTTTCATTGTGGCAAGATTGGTCATTTTATGAAGCTTTGCCTCTCTAAGAACAAGAGAGGAAAGAAAACTGAGTCAAGGAGGCCAGCAACAAGATCAACAACTGCTGCTACCTTTTCCCATGCACCATCACTGGCATCAATGCTGGCTAGTGCACCAAACTCACTATCACCAACTGTGATGGTGGTACAAGTCAATGGAAAGTTCAAGGCAAGCTGTCTTGTTGACACAGGCAGCAGTGACAGCTTCATCAGTGAGGGCTTTGTAGAGAAGAATCAGATGAAGATCTGGCCAAGTCAAGATAGACCAGTTGCACTGGCAGCTGGTGAGAAAGAGGTTGATGTCAAAGGAATCTGTAAAATAAGTTTCGAATTGGCTGGTTACCAGTATGACAATGTGGAGTTTAAGATATTGAATACTTTATGTAGAAAATATAATCCGGTGAATATACACCACCAAGTGATTTAATGACGCATATTTATGTGCATAATTAGCATATTGATCACGTGACACCCATTAACCATTCCTAGCCCCTGATTTTGATCACGTGACCCACATTTACTATTAGCAGCCCCCAATCAAAGTCACGTGACTTTTTTCCAATCACATGACTGTCAAATATGATCACATGAACCCACCCCGGCACCGGAGGTGCCGGGGCGGGGGGCGCGGGAACTATTACGTCATCAACTTTTGGTATATATTACCATCATAACTATATGTAAATGAAGGGTGTTTATGATGAAATCATTTCATACACATCTTGCCAATTTTGAATTTTTGAAAAATGTACCCGCCAAATTTGAATTTTTGAATAATGCAATGCTCCAGGTGATCATGAATGTGTAAACTCCTCTTAGAAAGATGTCAATTTTGACACATAACTTGAGGAGAGGAACGCTAGGTGTTGGGCTTCAAACATGCCCAAACATGCCCAAAATCATATTTGCTTAATGATAAATAATCCTTTTTTCATTATTACATTTTAATAAAGGGTATTCATGATGAAACTGTCAAAATCACG
Source organism: Beroe forskalii (assembly GCA_011033025.1). NCBI lineage: Eukaryota > Metazoa > Ctenophora > Nuda > Beroida > Beroidae > Beroe > Beroe forskalii. The sequence goes on along the minus strand of WFMF01000650.1, from coordinate 63,859 downwards.
TCAAATTGTGCTTTCTCAGCAAAATAGATTGATTATTTCAACAAAATGCTAGTCAGAGTAGCCGAAGTACCCTGAGCGGGATTCGAACCCACATTCTGATGCATATCAGTGTTACCATTAACGTATCAGGGTGGTGTGTGGCTACTCCGACCGCAGAAATAAAAGAATTTCTCATGGGTCATTCGATTTTTTTCATAACAGGGGGCTATATAAAGCTCAACATTCATCTGAATCATACACAATCATGGATGTTATTTTTGCAAAGAAGGGATTTGCGGAGGTTGCGCAGGAGGTTGCGGGAGGTTTGCGGGAGGTTTTTTGCCGGGAGGGGTTGCCGCGGGAGGGGTTGCGGGAGGTTTGCTGCCTGGGAGGAGTTTGCCGCGCAGGAGGGAGGTTGCGGAGGTTGCGCAGGTTTGCAGGAGGGGTTTCTGGAGGTTTGCGGGAGGTTGGGGATTTGCGCGGAGGACACGCGCAGGAGGTTGCCGCAGGAGGTTTGCGGGAGGTTGGAGGGATTTGCGCAGGAGGTTCTGCCGGGAGGGTTCTGCCTGGGAGGGTTCTGGGGAGGTTCTGCGCGGGAGGTTGGGGAGGTTCTGCCTGGGAGGATTTTCTGGAGGGGGAGGTTTGCCAGGAGAGTTCGGCCTGGGAGGTTCTGGAGAGAGGTTGGGGAGGTTGCCGGGAGGAGTTCTGCCTGGGAGGGATTGCTGGAGGTTGCGCGGGAGGGTTCACCCGCAGGAGGTTCTGCCTGGGAGGGTTGCTGGGAGGGTGGGAGGGAGTTCTGCGCAGGAGAGGTTCTGCCTGGGAGGGTTTACTGCTGGGAGGTTCTGCGCAGGGGAGGTTCTGCGGGAGGAGGTTCTGGGGAGGGTTGCGGGAGGTTGCTGCGGGAGGGGTTTGCGCAGGAGGTTTGCCTGGGAGGGTTGCGCAGGGAGGTTCTGCGCAGGAGGTTCTGCGCAGGAGGTTGCGCGCAGGAGGTTCTGCGCACGGGAGGTTGCGCAGGGAGGGATTCTGCAGGAGGTTGCAGGGAGGTTTGCGCGGGAGGAGGTTCTGCGCGGGAGGTTCGGCGCGGGGAGGAGGTTGCGGGAGGTTTTGCGCGGGAGGTTGCGCAGGAGGTTCTGCGCGGGAGGAGGTTTGCGCGGGAGGTTCTGCGCAGGAGGTTCTGCAGGGAGGTTGCGCGCGGGAGGTTCTGCTTTGCGCAGGAGGTTCTGCCTGGAGGTTCTGCCTGGGAGGAGGGTTGCCTGGGAGGATTTCTGCAGGGAGGTTCTGCGGGAGAGGTTGCGCGGGAGGGGGCGGGAGGTTGCACGCAGGAGGTTCTGCCTGGGAGGAGTTCTGCGGGAGGGGTTCTGCCTTGGGAGGTTCTGCCTGGGAGGTTCTGCCTGGGGAGGAGGTTTGCTGGGAGGGATTCTGCAGGAGGTTGCGCGGGAGGTTCTGCCGCAGGAGGGATTCTGCCTGGGAGGTTTCTGCCAGGAGGGAGGTTCTGCAGGAGGGGTTGCTCTGGGAGGTTGCGCGGGAGGGTTCTGCGGGAGGTTTGCGGCGGGAGGTTCTGCCTGGGAGGTTCTGCCTGGGAGGTTCTGCCTGCCTGGGAGGTTTGGGGGAGGTTGCTGGGAGGGTTCTGCCTGGGAGGTTCTCTGCCTGGGAGGTTCTGCCTGGGAGGTTCTGCGCAGGGAGGTTCTGCCTGGGAGGTTCTGCCTGGGGAGGGAGGTTGCTGGGAGGTTCTGCCTGGGAGGGGTTCTGCAGGGAGGTTCTGCCTGGGAGGGTTCTGCCTGGGAGGGTTTCTGGGAGGTTTGCCTGGGAGGATTTCTGCCTGGGAGGTTCTTGCTGGGAGGGATTCTGCCTGGGGAGGTTGCGCAGGAGGTTGCCCAGGAGGGTTTGCTGGGAGGAGGGAGTTCTGCGCGGGAGGTTCTGCGCGGGAGGATTCTGCGCGGGAGGGTTCTGCGCGGGAGGTTCTGCGCGGGAGGGATTCTGCCGCGAGGAAGGGGAGGTTGCTGCTGGGAGGATTCTGCCTGGGAGGTTCTGCCTGGGGAGGTTCTGCCTGGGAGGTTCTGCCGGGAGGTTCTGCCTGGGAGGTTCTGCTGCAGGAGGTTCTGCCTGGGAGGTTGCGCAGGAGGTTCTGCGCAGGAGGTTCTGCACGGGAGGATTCTGCCTGGGAGGTTCTGCCTGGAGGTTGCGCAGGAGGATTTCTGCCTGGGAGGTTCTGCCTGGGAGGGGTCTGCCGGGAGGTTCTGCGCAGGAGGGATTCTGCCTGGGAGGTTCTGCGGGAGAGTTCTGCCTGGGAGGTTCTGCCTGGGAGGTTCTGCCTGGGAGGATTCTGCCTGGGAGGAGTTTGCTGCGGAGGTTCTGCGGGAGGATTCTGCGGGGAGGTTCTGCCTGGGAGGTTCTGCGCTGCGGAGGGAGGTTCTGCCTGGGAGGTTCTGCCTGGGAAGGTTCTGCCTGGGAGGGTTCTGCCTGGGAAGGGGATTCTGCCTGGGAGGTTCTTCTAGGAGGTTCTGCCTGGGAGAGTTCTGCCTGGAGGTTCTGCCTGGGAGGAGTTCTGCGCAGGAGGATTTCTGCCTGGGAGGGGTTCTGCCTGGGAGGGATTCTGCGGGAGGTTGCTGGGAAGGAGGTCTGCCTGGGAGGATTTCTGCCTGGGAGGGGAGGTTTGCGCGGAGGAGGTTCTGCCTGGAGGTTGCGCGCAGGAGGTTCTGCCTGGGAGGGATTCTGCCAGGGAGGTTCTGCGCAGGAGGTTACCTGGAGGTTCTGCCTGGGAGGGGATTCTGCGCAGGAGGTTGCTGCCTGGGAGGGATTCTGCCTGGGAGGGATTCTGCCTGGGAGGTTCTTCTGGAGGGGAGCGGGAGGATTCTGCCTGGGAGGGATTCTGCCTGGGAGGTTTCTGCTGGGAGGTTCTGCTAGGTTCTGGGCAGGAGGTCTGCTGCAGGGAGGTTCTGGGAGGTTCTGCCTGGGAGGGATTCTGCCTGGAGGTTCTGCCTGGGAGGAGTTCTTCTTGCGGGAGGTTCTGCCTGGAGGAGGTCTGCTGGGAGGTTCTGGGAGGAGTTCTGCCTGGGAGGGTTCTGCCTGGGAGGGATTCTGCCTGGGAAGGGATTCTACCTGGGAAGGATTCTGCCTGGGAAGGGATTCTGCCTGGGAGGGATTCTGCCTGGGAAGGATTCTGCCTGGGAAGGGATTCTACCTGGGAAGGATTCTGCCTGGGAGGATTCTACCTGGGAAGGGATTCTCCCTGGGAAGGGATTCTACCTGGGAAAGGATTCTACCTGGGAAGGGATTCTACCTGGGAAGGATTCTACCTGGGAAGGGATTCTACCTGGGAAGGATTCTACCTGGGAAGGGATTCTACCTGGGAAGGGATTCTACCTGGGAAGGGATTCTACCTGGGAAGGGATTCTACCTGGGAAGGAGGGTTCTGCCTGGGAAAGGATTCTGGGAGGTTCTGCCTGGGAGGGATTCTGCCTGGGAAGGATTCTGCCTGGGAGGGGATTCTGCCTGGGAAGGATTGCCTGGGAGATTCTGGGAAGGGATTCTGCCTGGGAAGGATCTGCCTGGAGGATTCTACCTGGGAAGGGATTCTGCCTGGGAAGGATTCTGCCTGGAAGGGATTCTACCTGGAAGGGATTCTACCTGGAAGGGATTCCCACCTGGGAAGGGATTCACCTGGGAAGGGATTCTACCTGGGAAGGATTCTGCCTGGGAAGGGATTCTGCCTGGGAAGGGATTCTACCTGGGAAGGGATTCTACCTGGGAAGGGATTCTACCTGGGAAGGGATTCTACCTGGGAAGGGATTCTACCTGGGAAGGATTCTACCTGGGAAGGATTCTACCTGGGAAGGGATTCTACCTGGGAAGGATTCTACTGGAAGGGATTCTACCTGGGAAGGGATTCTGGGAAGGATTCTACCTGGGAAGGGATTCTACCTGGGAAGGATTCTACCTGGGGAAGGGATCTGCCTGGGAAGGATTCTGCCCTGGGAAGGGATTCTACCTGGGAAGGGATTCTACCTGGGGAGGATTCTACCTGGGAAGGATTCTACCTGGGAAGGATTCTGCCTGGGAAGGATTCTACCTGGGAAGGGATCTGCCTGGGAAGGATTCTACCTGGGAAGGATTCTGCCTGGGAAGGATTCTGCCTGGGAAGGGGATTCTGCCTGGGAAGGATTCTGCCTGGGAAGGGATTCTACCTGGGAAGGATTCTACCTGGGAAGGGATTCTGCCTGGGAAGGATTCTGCCTGGGAAGGATTCTGCCTGGGAAGGATTCTACCTGGGAAGGGATTCTGCCTGGAAGGGATTCTACCTGGGAAGGATTCTGCCTGGGAAGGGATTCTGCCTGGGAAAGGGATTCTGCCTGGGAAGGATTCTGCCCTGGGAAGGATTCAACCTGGGAAGGATTCTGCCTGGGAAGGGATTCTGCCTGGGAAGGGATTCTGCCTGGGAAGGGATTCTACCTGGGAAGGAGTTCTGCCTGGGAAGGGATTCTGCCTGGGAAGGATTCACCTGGGAAGGGATTCTACCTGGGAAGGATTCTACCTGGGAAGGGATTCTACCTGGAAGGGATTCTACCAGGAAAAGGATTCTACCTGGAAGGGGTTCTGCCTGGAAGGATTCAACCGGGAGGGATTCTACCTGGGAAGGATCTACCTGGGAAGGATTCAGCCTGGGAAGGGGTTCTGCCTGGAGGTTCTGAAAGGAGAGGTTCTGCCTGGGAAGGTTCTACCTGGGAAGGGATTCTACCTGGGAAGGATTCTACCTGGGAAGGATTCTACCTGGGAAGGTTCTACCTGGGAAGGGGGGCATTCTGCCTGGGAAGGATTCTGGGAAGGGATTCTACCTGGGAAGGGATTCTACCTGGGAAGGGATTCTACCTGGGAAGGGATTCTACCTGGGAAGGGATTCTACCTGGGAAGGGATTCTACCTGGGAAGGGATTCTACCTGGGAAGGGATTCTACCTGGGAAGGGATTTTACCTGGGAAGGGATGTAGGTAGTCCCAGAGACATGCGAATCCGGAGAAGAGGCAGGCGATGAAGCAGATAACTAGGCGGGTGTCACGTGTTACGAACGTTTCTTTAACTTGGTACTTGGAGGTGAAATGGGACCGCAACATGTCGTCTAGTCCGTTCTTAACAGCGACCTGGTAACAGGTTCAAGAGCTGTTGGGATCAGTGTTCATGGGATACAATTAGAATTATTCACATACTGACATTCTTTTGAAGGTCATATCAACATTGTATAAGTATAACAATCTGGATTCTGGAATAATAATTCAGGAGGGAAACGGACATTTCACCTCGTAATATTTCGACTCAGGCAAAGGTTATGGTCTGGGTCAGTAAGGCAAGGGTTATGGTTAGGATCAAAAGGAACAAAGTGCCGTGAAGTGAAAAATGGGGCTCCCAACAGGACTGAGTACGTGGCAATGAATTGACACAACTTCCTTACCTTATCGTAGTTTTCAACAATGACTGGCTTGTCAGAGCTCACACTCCAATTCCTCACTATATTTACCATTGTGTCCTGCACTCAAAATCAAAGTTAGATAATTAACTTATCAGAGACCTATAACAGTAGATGGTAAGTATTCTTTAGGGGTGTAACGAAGTCAGTAGATGGTAAGTACATTGAAATTTTCTATCTAACGAAAAACAAAAATGAGTCACAAAATCATATCAGGGTGTTAATTTTAGTTTCAGGACGTCTGGCTTCTGAGGGTTGCTGCTCCAGACGCTGCTGAGGAAGCGACCTCGTACTCGGCCTCAGCCTCGGCCAAAATCGGTCCTTTTTTCAAACTCGGCCCTGGCCAGATTTTGCTTCATCTTGCCGAGTTTGATACCTAGTTAATTGCCAGAATTTTAAGTGTGTTATTTCACAACTTGATCTAAATTTTTGGGTCTCACAAAATCGCTGTTCAATCACTCATTTGGTCATTTGCTGTCCTTTGTCAGAGTTTGTGGAACGTATGATCTCCCTGGGCTAAGGTACAATAATAGCCTCCACTTTTCCCTGCGGACACCCATCGAAATATCAGTTTTTTCGCCCATAACCCTCTTGCTGAACATGTTACGGAACAATATAATGTTTATTATAGGATAATCAAACACCCTTAGGATACGTTTATATGAATTATCACACGAGCGAAGCGAGTGTGATAATTCGAATTATTGCTCGAGCCGAAGGCGAGTGCAATAATTCCAATTATCACTCGAGCCGAAGGCGAGTGTGATAATTGATATAAACGTATCCTTAGGGTGTTTGATTAATCTATTATATAACGTGAGAAACGGGCGGAGATCTACACTGGTTTTTCCAATAAAAAAAAGCAAATTTAGAAGCTTTTAAATATAAAAATCCTTTGAGCTAGAGAGTATAGGGCCTGAAATTTATTTAGGAAAATATCAAGATTGGCCAGAATCTTAGATTAGATGGTGAAGAGTGGCTATGTATATTTAAATTTGCCTTCAAAGTATGAATAAAACGCAAATCCGGAATCATTATAAACTTTGCTCATATCTTTCGATTCCAAGGTACTATAAAAGTGATCGTCGATGGAAATGTGTAGCAACATCAAAACAAAGATCATTTCCGTGTAAGTGTGTAACGCCGTAACGGATGCATATTTATAGGCAAATTGTAGTGAGGGTAAGTAGGTGCACGGTTGATATATCGACTACCGTGTATACATAAACTCATGAAACCAAAACAAGATAACAAAATAAATGTATACACTGCTACACTGATGTATCCTAATGGAGTGAGAGCAAGTGGTCTTACTGGTACGTGGGTGCGCGGCTCATATAATGACCAACAAGTATACATAAACTCATGAAACCAAACAAGATAACATACTACGTATACACTGATGTATCCTAATGAGCTAATGGAGTGAGAGCAAGTGGTCTTACTGGCACGTGGGTGCGCGGCTCATATAATGACAAACAAGGTATACATAAACTCATGAAACCAAAACAAGATAACCTAATACGTATACACTGATGTATCGTAATGGAGTGAGAGCAAGTGGTCTTACTGGCACGTGGGTGCGCGGCTCATTTACTGACAAACAAGTATACATAAACTCATGAAACCAAAACAAGATAACTTAATACGTATACACTGATGTATCGTAATGGAGTGAGAGCAAGTGGTCTTGCTGGCACGTGGGTGCGCGGCTCATATAATGACAAACAGGAATACATAAACTCATGAAACCAAAACAAGATAACATAAACTGTATACACTGATGTATTGATTTAGATCAAGTGGTCTTACTGTTTTACTGGCACGTGCGGGCGCGGCTCATATAATGACTAACGTGAACGGTGGATGCATAAATAAGATAACATAAGATGTATACACTCAACACTGGTGTATCATAATGGAGTGAGAGAATTGACTAAAAGTCAGATTGAAATGATTTTACATAGTAAATAAATACGAATAACAAAATTCTAAAGTTTTGATTTTTGGGGTGTGATAATTTTTCAAGGTGTGATAACTGTTCTTTGAGGGGTGTGATAACTGTACAGTTATCACACACCTGGAAAAATTATCACACCCCAAAATTTCGAAAATTTTAAAATCTTATGAAAATTATTTATTGACCCCTAAACTCCATTATTGAAGCCGTTATATAACAAAAATTATCAGAGCAAGAATTATATAACGATCGTTATATAAGTTATGAAATATCAAGCCTGCGTGTGACCTTAAAAAGGGTGTGGTTAATATGGACTTCAAGATCGCTATCAAGATCAGATGTCATGATAAAGCTACATCGATTCTACATGATCTGAAGGGCTAGTAACCGTTGCTAACGGATGGACCTTACATCCTGGAGTATGTGGAGAAAAAATGATTATATAGTTTCGATAAGGTCCGATGGCTTTGTAACTGCTTTTAAATCCCTATTTTTGTGCACTTTCTATAAAATAGAAGGTCTTAAGGCTTCAAAACCATCATCTTTCCCCAAAATTGGGTGATAACGGTTATTTTAACCTGGTTGTTTCATGCTGAACTCCAAAAGGAACGAAAGTTACGATTTTTACCTTGCATTGGCTCACAGGTGACGAAAGATCAGTTTTTTGGCTGTAACTCAAAAACGAAAGGTCTGAGGGCATCAAAACCATCATCTGCCTGGCATAATGTGTCCATTGCGGTCATTTTAAGGTGGATTGTTTGCTCCCAACTCCAAAAGGAATTGGAGATACAGCCGTTAAATCATGCGAAAAATGGGCATGGCTGTAGCACCACCCATGACGTCGATTCATGAAAGGGCAGTGAATTTTTTCGATGAAGCACAGTTGTAAGTACCAAAAACCGTTGAGCAACTTTGTCCACTCGAATGTTGCATACTGACTTTACCTGAGCTACTGGAGTACAGAAACCTCCAGAAAATAGCTGATGAAAGCACTCAAAAAGTGCTTAAAACAAGTCTCTTTTACAAATTATATTATGTTTCGAAATTTGTAGTTTTTGCAAAATTTGAAAGATGCTCATATCATATTTGAATTAAAAAGAAATCTTTCTTCAAGACATCAATCTGCAAGACTTTTCTCCAACTCCGTACTTGAACACCAACATGATCCCTTCAGGTAATGCAATGTGGAGAGCAGTAAATTAAGAGCAGCAAGAAATTAAGCAACACACTTAGTGAAGAGGACCGGTGGATGAAACCAGGTTATTTGTGACCTTTTACGTTGCACATTAATAAAATTAATGCAAGTGGCATGCATCCTGATCCAATACTCCATCTTGAGAGATGCTTCTCCTGAAAATCAGGGTTAAAACATATTTGAATGAAAAAGACATCAATCTGCAAGACTTTTCTCCAACTCCGTAATTGAACACCAACATGATCCCTTCAGGTAATGAAATGTGGAGAGCAGTAGAATGCTCATATCATGTTAATGTATGCTCTCAGATCACTTTTATTTATTCAATTAAATTTTGTTATTTTGAAACCGCTCATTTAATAAAGTTTTGATAAATATTCTTCTGGGAGATATCAAGTTTTGTATGGTTACTAACCAGAATATATTCCATTTTAGAATTCTGATGATATATAGTATGAAACATGTCAATTCTTTCTAAGTGGTCTCTTACTGTGTGGAACATCGCCAGTCTCCTCTGGGTTTTAAAAAGTTTTCTATTAATGTATGAAATTCATTATTCAAAGTGTATATTTGCCAGACTTTGCGATGGCGAGGTATGTGTCTCATATAATCATAACTCTGGCTGAGTTAGATCATTGTCACACAACTTTTTGGCCAAAATAAAATGAAAACTATATGCTTCAGTGTGCACGTTGCCAGATTTTGTCAATCCTTAGACTATAGATGAGGATCAAGGGATACAGGCATGTCAAATCATAAGATCTCAAACACCACCACATAGGTATGACACTTCTACACTATATCATGGGACACAGGCACGTCATATCATAAAATCGCAATCACAGGAACATAGAACACTAGATCTTGGATTTGGAACATAGGTATGTCGGTCCACTAACATAACATAACATAAATATTATGGTATTCAACCATCACAATTCATTTCAATAATCAAAACCAAAAAAAAACCAAAAAAACTATATCGAGAACACTGGAATATCAGAGCACTAGAGCACAGGTATATCGAATCATTAGATCAAGAACACTTAAAAATCAAAACATGAGATCATAGGACACAGCTACGTCAGGTCATTACATATTGGATCAAGAACACTGGAAAAATCGACAAATCATATGTTAATTATAAACTTGGTTTTCACTATTTGTTCTGTAATGTATTCTAGAAATGCATCAGTCGCAAAACTTTTGAGTGTCGGCAAAATCTAAAAGACGATGTTGGAAATGATAGGTGTGCACTGCAAACTGACATGAATGCGTGAAACTGAAAAATCGGGGATTTAGGGGTGTCACGTACAGTAAGCCCCCTTCCCCTAACCTAGCCAGACGTTGCCTCCCCCTTATTTTTTCCAAAATAATGCGAGTCGGAGCTCGCGCGCTTCGCGCGCGCGAGGGGGCCAGGGAAGTGCCGCGTGCGTACATACACCTATGCGGGCTTAGGAACTTAGGAAGCCCCCCTCTTACCTTCCTCTAACCAGGTGCGTAATCATTGATATTGGATTTCTCCCATTACTAGCGCGCAACATTGCTAAACACGTATATCCCTGTCTGCGTTGCGCGGCGCGCTTCCCGTAGGGTAGCTATAGCGCGGCGCGCGTACGCACACCTATGCGGGCTTAGGAACGCGCAACACGTCGGCGGACGCGCGCGCTTCGCGCGCGCGCCCACCGAAGGCGTAGGGGTCAGACAACTTTTGACAATATTGATGCGCGCGCGTCGTTTCGTAGCGCAATACGTTAACTTATGATAATGACGTAGTACGCGCTCAACTTCCTAAGCCCGTATAGGTGTGTGTACGCGCCGCGCGCGCTTCCCTGGGGAAGCGCGCTGCGCGAGCCACACAGGGATATACGTGTTTAGCAAGCGCTCAACCAATCAGATTGTGCAGCAGTCAGCACTTTCTGCTGCACATTTTGGCCAATTTCCCCAACCCCGGGCGAAAGCGCAACGTGACGTCCAAATATGGAACGTTGCGCCGCGCGCGAGGGTAGGGTAACATTCTGCGAGGCATCCCAACACCCCACGGCACGCCTCTGTCAGGAGCTTCCCCTACTCCGTGCGCGAAACCAGGGCGCTGGTTAGGGCAATGACAGTCAATTGTACAAAAATTAACAAAGGACATTTGAACATTTAGAGTAATTAAGGATAAAAGGTGGCGACGTTTTAATTGAAAAATACAACCAATCCGCATTTAATGTTTACGTACCTACGTAAATTTTCCATGAAAACAGTACAATCTGTGTAAAAATTAGCCGATCTCACACAAGAAGTGCAGCGCTGCAAAACACAAATTTAGAATGACCAATTTTCCCGTGAATAATTATGAGCACAAAAAAGCTACTAATAACAAAAACCACGATTTATGAATGGTACACCATACATGCAGTCAAAACAAAATTCTTCGCAGAGTGACTAAGTGTATTTAATACATTTCAGGAAAAAAATGAAAGATCGCAGCACCATTATTCCAAAATAGCACAATGTTCAAATACTATATTCCGACATTATGTGTTGTTAATGTTATTTGATATATCACGTGAGACTGTAGCAATCCACACAATGTAGGTACACTTACAGCCGTGTATAAAAGTATAAAATGTAACTTGTGCATTGTGTATTGTGCGATGATAAGTTATTACATGCAACATTGAATGGTATGTCAGGTAATATTTATAAAGACATGTTATCGAGTTATTGGCTATTAAGAAACAGCATATGTAATTGGAACAAAATGAAAAAATATACCTAACTAGTGGACAAGTTTGCGTGTGTCAGGCACCTGCATCGTTACGCGTCGATCGAATGAACTGATCAAATGAAAATGCCACACAATCGCGCGCGCTTCATAAAAGTGTATTGTGCGCGTTTTTCATTTGATCAATCCATTTGATCGACGCGGAACGATGAAACCACCTCATTTTATCTCTTTTGCAAGTCTCTCTTTGATTTTCAGCATGATCCAATGATGATGAGCGATACAGACCTCCATCATACCTAGTACAGCAAGCTGAATTTAGATCACATTGTGCCGTTGATAAAACAGATTTCAGATGTTCACAAATCAGTTGGTCTATGACCAAAGTTTGAGAATTTGCAGAGCATTATGCCAGCTACTTCCATGCAATTGTGCTTGTAAACGGAAATCATGCATGTGCGTCTTGCACATGATCAAGACAATACTTGAATCATTAGATTTCGAAAAGTTACCAATTTCTACATTATTATTTGGTTACAGAGCTATGGAGATTGAGTACTAGACCTACAAAGTAAACAAACAAAACTAAACAAAGTTCATAATTCATGTTTTGTGGAATCGGACAGTTTTAGATGATTTGAATACTCCAATTTTTGCAAAAATTTCAAAATAGACCGAAAAGAGCCAAAATTTTCATAAATGAGCCAAAATTTACTCAAATTTGAACGACCTAAAACCACCCAATTTACCCAGAATATGATTTTGGATGGTTTCGGTGGTTGGGCTCATTTTTCAGTGGTTAAATTCCCTAATTTATGCAAAAAATTTTGAAATGAGCTATAAGTTTACTTTTGTGGGACTACCGAAAAACCAACCCGCCCAAAACATGAATTTGGGGTTTTTTTGGGTGGGTAGTTTCGGTTGTTTCAGTGTTTTTAAATTACCCTTTTATGCTAAAATTACGAACCCCAGCCCAAACCCAGCCCGAAACGCACCCAAAATTTTACTAAAGGGGGACCCAATCAAAAACCAACCCACCGTTGGGTGGGTTGGGTGGTTTCGGTGGGTTGCAAGGTTTCGGGTGGGTTGGTGGTTTCCGGGTGGGTTGGGTGGTGGTTTGGGTTGGGTGGTTTCGGTGGTTTCGGAGCTATATTGGGTGGTTTCGGGGGTGGTTTTGGGTGGTTTCCGGTGGGCTGGGTGGTTTCGGGTGGATTCGGGTGGTTTCGGGTCGTTCCAACAAACAGTCTGTTATATGAAATTTAAAAATGAAATGTAGAATTTGAGTTTTTAACTTTGTTTGTATATATGCTATTTTAATACATTGCAAATTAGATTTGCTAATTAGAAATTTCATTTTATATGAAAGTTAGGGACCATTCACTTATCTTCAACTTTTCATAATAATTTATTATCAGATTCCAATCTTAATGATATCATATATTTTCGCTATAAGTAGCTTTACTTTAATTGTCTCAGGATGTGTTGAGGCTGCTCCTCGAGATCCTTGAAGATGATTCATAGCTTTTCATAAAGTCAATCTTAAAGTTATGAATCGAAACTGTCAGTTGATATTGTGGAGTAGTTATTTGGCTTGAATCATTATTGTTACTTTCAATGAAAGACAGCAGTTTTATTAAATATAAATGTAGAACTTAACAGTTTATTCTGACTTGCCTAAGCCTAGTTTTTTAGTCAGATTACTTTCTATGACCTAGACCTGTAATGTCTGTGCATGCAGTTTGCTGACGGTAGATTATAAAACTAACAATGGCTCTTGCTCTACTAACTAAGTTTGCTATTTTTGACCTAATAAAGATAATGATCCTCAAAAAGTGTAAACCCATAATTTTTTGAGACTATTTCTAAACAAATGATAAGTTTTAAGAATAAGTTTTAAGAATGCCTGAATGATCTGTGCTATATTTTTTTATCCCTGTTACAGGTAGATTATGACACTAAATAACTGGATTTATTACCAGATTCACTCAACTTTATGTAAGTACTAGGTACTTCCTCTTCTTCCTTATTACCACGGCATGAAAACAAGGGTGCTGTTACGTCATATCAAAGTATTATGTCAGCAACCAAAAGTGGGTTTCTGTTTCCCTATGCTGATGGTTGCTGACCAGGGAGGGGATGGGACAAGGGCTTTATGTCGTGTCAGCGAAAATTTTGAAATTTTCTCCCTTCAAAGTATTCTATACCCTAATAAAGTAATAATGTGTCCCATGACACCAATATGTCACCTGTACCGATTTGTCACTTGAAGTGTTATTGATATACCACATGTTCTTACTTCATGTATCCGACAGACAAATACTATTTGATTGACTACAGACTCTACTTCAAGTGACAAATTGGAGAAAATTCAAAAAAATCAAACACTAGTTTATCATCCTCGTACCTATTCGTCACTAGAAGTTCAATAGCGCAGAAGTAAAATGTCTATACCTATACAACCTAGCTAGAACAAGCAGTGAATTTTTCAGTCGATCCGACCACAACATCCCATCCATAAAATGAATGCCAGGGCAGGGAGCTGTGTAAAAAAATTTCTGTTTGGGACCTTTATCATA
>WFMF01000650.1:19378-49879 GCA_011033025.1 Beroe forskalii | reverse complement strand
CAAAAACCCCAAAAAAATTTTCCCCCCCTTTCATAAAAAGGGGTTTATTTTTTTAAAAAAATTTTTTGGTTCGGGAAAAAAGGTTAAAAAATTTTAAAAAAAACAAAATTTTCCCCCCCGCCCTTTTTAAAATTGAATTCTGACTGTGAAAACTAGCAAAAAAGAAATTGAATTCAATATCCAACTTGAAACAAAAATTAAATAAAATTTTATTACCTTAAATTTCTTCTCTCATTTAATCAGATGCCCCCCCCGGGGTTTTGCTTTCAACCATGACCCTGGTTTTGCGTCAAGCCCTTGGTTAGGGAAAGCGCGGCTTGCAGTATCGACTTAATTTCCTAAGCCCGCGTAGGTGTGTGTACGCGCCGCGCGACGATAACAGGGATATACGCGTTTAGCAACGACTTAATGTTCCATTGTTCCGAGGAGGAACGACCTTCGACCGCTCGTGCTTTGATTTTAATTAGCGAAGCAAGCTATGCACAAGCCACAGAGATATAATTATACATTGCCCTTACCAGCAACTTATTTTGCGCGCCTGGCGGCCGTCACGCGCGCGGCGCGCACAGAATAACGGGGTAGTTAGGGCAAGCGGGCAACGTTTCTTAAGCCCGCAAAAGTGCGTGTACGCGCCGCTTGTCTGACGTTGACAGACCCTCTCGAGAATCCGCGCGGCGCTGATTCTCATCGACACGCCAGCCGCTTCGCGGCTGGCGTCAGCGGGTCATACATCGTACGACAACGCGCCACGCGCGCTTCGCTGGAGGAAGCGCGCCGCGCGAGCCACACAGAGATATACCTTTTAAAAAGGCAACGTATAACCCCGCATGGTCACATGGAAAAATGAAAATACTTAAGTTAAAGTTCTGAAAAAGGTGAAGATGCATTTATTTTATTTCACTTTATTTCATTTTGTCTTCTTCAATTTTTGCGTGATTTATGATTCTTAAATAATGACCAGTAAATTGTTTTGCTATATTATATTCATGAGATACATCTTACAGTTCGATATCTAGCTTGTTTTTTTCAGAGTGTTGTGATAGTTTGTAGTTGGTAATTGACATTGAATTCTTATCTTGCCCTCATTCATTAACAGCAATCTGTTAACTGTTTATCAATTGTAAATTATCAGTTATCACTCACAAATATTTTCACATCCTAACATAACTGCAACTTTTCATCACCTAGTAATTGAGTTATTTTATAAACTTTTTTAATAAATTCACTAGACTAATAAATGGCATAGGTACACTTCCTTACAGTGAGCGGTTGGACAGGTTGAATTTAACTACTTTAGCTGAGAGGAGAATTAGAGGGGACCTCATTGAAACTTTTAAGGTATTAAATGATAAAGTTGATTATGGTAAGACTTGGTTTAAAAGTAGGCAGAAGCAGAAGAAACCTTTTTGACCTGTAGAAAATCTTGTAGCAAGCTGCCAAGAGAAATAACTAAAGTAAATGATGGATTTATTTCAGAGAGAGTTAGACCTTATTGGAATGACTTACCTAAAACTGTACGAGAAGCATCTTGTGTAGACATGTTTAAGGTTTCATTAGATCATTATAAGAACAACACTGAAATGCACTCTCCTAGTAATTTCTGGTATATATCATCAGTTGTGTTTGAAAAAATTGAAGGCGATAGCTATTTAAGAAACAAACTAAAGTTTAATGAATTCTTAAGAAATAATCCTTTTGTAGCCAAGAAGAAAGGTATCAATATTTATACTTGATAAATTAAATTGCATATTTTTTATATAATCTACCATTTGGTATTATTTGACCATGTTTATTTGACTTACTATTTTTACTGGCTTTTCAGTGTTTTTTATCAATTTTTGATATTTTGTCATTGTGGAAGTTAAAATTAATTTTACATCACATTGAATAACTTCTTATTTGTTAATTGTAAAATTGCTTTTTTATTAATGTTACTATGGAATGTGTACCGGAGTGAAATGGTGCTAAATAATTGTTAACATTTGATATTGATCAATTGGGTGTGAGATTAGAGATGGTTCAATACCATTATGCTTACATTACATTACATTACATTCTATTTTATTTCATAAATTTTATAAACTCATTTATGCCTATTGATTTTATCATTGCTCATTACATTTTCACTGGTCATTTGGTCATGATTCAGCTTGAGAACATCTTGATAAAGTATATCTTTGTGTATTATGCTCTAAATTTGGAGCCTATTACA
Organism: Beroe forskalii; assembly: GCA_011033025.1. Taxonomy (NCBI): domain Eukaryota; kingdom Metazoa; phylum Ctenophora; class Nuda; order Beroida; family Beroidae; genus Beroe; species Beroe forskalii. The sequence goes on along the minus strand of WFMF01000650.1, from coordinate 47,667 downwards.
GTCATTTGCTAGTTACCTAATTACCATTACTCATCTCTTCTGCTTCCATTGATCTCTAAGCCCCCTTCCTCTCTAAACTGCTCTCAGTAACCTGGGCTTACAGTTGTAAGCTGTGACCCTCAAGGTCATGGGTTGAAATAGCACAATTAGCATAATATAATTTTAATATAAGCAGTCTCATTCCCCTAATCATCCCTAAGATTTTATTTAATATGGTTAATTGATATAACTGCACACTAGGAATGGCTACAATGACCTACATGTTCAATCATATGGTGGCAGAAATTGATGCAGAAAAGAGGCAGGAGAAGTACAAGGACGAGATGAATATGTGAGAACAAAACCCTCATTTAGATTGTTGAGGAGTGTTCCAGTATTCAATGGGTAAGTTTTTAAGGGGGCAGAGATTCCCATATTTTGCCTACCATTTAATTTAGTGCCAGGGGGGCTAGTATACAAATCATTTTCACCAAATTAGTGTCATGTGATAGTCTACATTTAAAACTGGTCATTATTTCTTATTAGAACTTCTTATTAGAACTTGGATAAGATACCAATGATATTAAGCCAAAAAATGTCTATGCACAAAAAATTCCCTGGTGAACAAACCCCAGGTGGCACTTGGCAGAACCCCTGAGCTACCCCTGTTTTGGTGGTTGAATTCTGGGTGACCTTTGGTGGTTTTGATGCCTGGTGACCCTTGGTTCTGTCCCACACAGGAAGTTGTGAATCCTAGGTGACACTTGACTGGCTCCTTGCTAATGCTTACCCCCTGGTGAACCCTGGATGATCCATCAACTCATTAAGTATAAGTAGACCACTAGTTACACTTGACTGACCCCAAGGTCCAGACGAGGCTTGGCTCACTATGGTGAATACTGAGCAAACATTTGGAAACACTTGCCTGACCCCCCCCCCCTTTTTGGCACTTATCTGACCCTTGGTTTACCCTTATTTGGCGCCCTGGTGACATTTGGCGTTGACTCCTTGCCCCTGGCAATTTGTGAGCTAAGACCTTAGACTTACTGATGTGTGTGCCCATTGGTCAAAAGCAGCAGGTAAAAAATAGGTTGAAGGGGCATCTAATAGGGATTATGGCGAAAAGTGTATGTTGATGCTATGTTATATATTTGATTATATATATATGATACTAACTTATAACATTGTTATAGGGTTTTATGTTTTATCTAGCAAACGGACTTTGATTGACTACCAGCGGGAAAGGGGACATTTCATTGGCGACGAGGATGGGAAACCACTCCGAACCAACCCCTCAAATCAAAACTTCCACAAATCAAGATTAAACGATCCGAGGACGAACGAAATAAGCAAATTAACCCGACACAAGCTCATCAACCCGAAACAAGCAAATCAACCCGAATCGACCCACGTCCCAAAGTCTAACCCTAACCCGGGTTGATTCGCTTGTTTCAGGTTTTTTCAGGTTGTTTCGGGTTGTTTTGCTTGTTTCAGGTTGTTTTGGCTTGACTCGGGGAGGGTTTTGGGTTGGTTTGGGATGATTTTGGGTGGTTATTGTTTCGGCTGCTTGTAGTATTGATGAAAAAGCGTAATTCCTGTAGGGAAAAGAATCCAAACTGGGGCTATGGGAAAATACTCTGTTCTTTTTGACCTATTGTTTTCGAAGACACATTCACGTTACTCTTGCATTGGCTGGACCTTGCTTGACCCCTTGTGACCCCACCTGATCCTGGGTGACACTCGTTTGGCCCCTATGCTTAATGATCCCTGGGACTCCCTGACGATGCGTAGTTGACCTACTGACCCCTTTTGAACCTAGGATGACACTTATCCTCCTTTTTTAAACTTTGGATGTTTTACTTCTTTTTCAGCAGCGATATGGCCAATTGCAGGAATCGAATGACTCGAATAATCAAGCCAGTGACGGTTTAGGCTGTGTAAGCCATACTTTATTTGCTGCAATGGGCAGCTCCTCATTTAACCCTCCCGCACTGTTTCCTGTGCAATCAGCTGAGTGAACAGCGTAGCTGCATAGGCTTGAGATGCCTTGGTATCTTTCACCCTTAGCTCAGTTGTAATGGCAGGGAATCGAGCCAGACTTAATACCATCACACCAAATGACCACTAAACTGACTCAGTTAATTCTGGGTGATGCATTTGTTTCACTGATCTGACACCTTGCCAGCACTTACCTGACTCCCTGGTCCTTGGTGCTAATATCTTGTGGATCCTGGCGGACACTTATATGGTCGTGGGTTGAAGTCCCGCTCAACGGCCCTTTGATTTTCGGATTGCTGCGACACTATGTGCCTAACTGACCATTACCACGGAGAGGCCCTACCATCCAAAAACATTAATATCGGATATTAAACCGCCACAACCGCCAGACAAACCTTTGGAGTGAAGTCTTAAGTGTAGCTATCTATAAAATATATATAGTATATAGTATACATTGAATACACGATTTCAGAATAAAAAGTAATTGTACTTTACTCCCACCTAAATCACAATATTTGGCCCCTTGCCTCCTTTATAATTAGAAGCAGTATATATTTTATCCAATTGTGCTGTAAAACATATAATTGAATTGAATTGAATTGGTATCACCATAGGTTAGTGCCCGGTGATCCATTGGTGACACTTTGCTAACTTCACCTTCAGGTGTATCCCAAGGTGAGCATCGACTGGACCTTAGCTGGCCCACTGTGTTTCCTGGGCGGCTCACTCGTACTCCAGTATGACTCCTGGCCGACACTTGTCTCAATTCTTAGAATTCTCCACCTGAGTTTTCATATGGCTGTCCGTTGTGTTACCTCCCAGTGAACTTTAACTGACTTCATTGAGAATCGTAGGTGATTAGGTAACACTTAAATGACCCTTCTCTGATCCCTTGCTTGCCCCTCGTCAACCCTGGGTAAGGTTTTTCTTTCCAGGATGCACTGGTGGCTGGCATCCTAGAACGGGCTTTTTTCTGGATTTTGAAATTTTGTCATTAATTGCGAAATCCTAGGAGTTGTTTAAAAAAAGGGGTAGGAGTGATTTTGGGCATGCAATGTCCAAGATTGGCCTGTGATGTTTCAAATGGACCTGTTTTGTCTCAAACGGGTCTGTGTGGTCTCATTTGGGCCTTTTTATGTCTCAAATGGGCCTGTGATGTATCAATTAATGGGCATACATTGTCACAAATTGGCCAGTGCTGTCTCAAATGGGCTTGTATTATCTCAAATGGGCCTGTGATGTCTCAAATGGGCCTGTTTTTGTGATCAAGTTTCTGCTAAAAAGTGGGCCTGTGGTCGAAAAAAGTGGGCCTGAACGACGAAAAAACCCAGCATCCTAGGGTGGGCCTGTGGCTACCTGAAAAGAAAAACCTTAACCCTGGGTGGCAAATAGCTGACATCCTGGTAAGCCCAGGGGTCTCTTCCCTGGCTCCCTGCACCCTGGTGATCCTTCACGCTGACCCCCTCGTGTCTTTGACTCCTGAGTACACGTGGCTGACCCTTGGATGATACCTGAATGAACCCACGGCCCTTGGTTAGTGGTTACTAGTTACATATGGCTGACCCGCGGTTAGCCATAGGCGTCCCCCATGGGGCATGGCCCCTGTTTTAAACCTGAGCTGACCCTTTCCTGATCCCTATGAATCCTAGATTACCCCCTGGTGACTCGCTAAACCGTGGCCGGACGTATATTATTTGACCCCTGCAAATCCTTGGCTGACTCCTAGTGAATTCTACCTCTATTTCTCCTCTTTTTGACCCCATCTTTTCGGCCACTGGTATGCAGGTTCCGAATCCCAACTGATCAGTTGTGAATACTTTTCTCAATTTCTCCTACATTTTGAATATTCATCAGTTTGATCTATGAAAAAGCACGGTAATTGCTTTTTGAGTTTCTGAGCTATGTTTTTCTCATATTAATAATAATAATTATTATGCAAAATTTTTCTGGGTACTTTTTGCACAGCTCCCAATGTGAGAAGGTATTAATTCATTTATATGCCTTTATACTATAGGATCAGAATATATTATTCCGACAGGACGCGGCACAACTTGAAGGTGATTATGAAATATAAAAACCTTGCTAGAAATAACTTCCTGTTTCAGATATAGGGATCATTGTTTTGCTTGGTAGTTGGTGACATGCCATCGTGCATCTGACCCACAATCTTATGAGTGATGAACCATGGAACTGCTCGAGTCTGACACTGCCTACAGAGCTACAGCATCATCATCTCAACATATCAATCAAAGGTAACAATCGAATGTCTCGATTCTCAATCAATTTATCAATCAATTTAACATGGTTCTATTAAATTTTTCTGTACCTATAGTCCTGAACGAGAACTGTTGATTTTTGTTGCAGGTGTCAAAGGACGGATTTTTTAATCTCTGATCCTAGTTTCTAAGCGCTGTTTCAGTAGGCTCTGAAAACCGGCATTTTCTGATAGTCATGATCTTCTCCCTCAGTTGTCCCGGTACTCCCTGCTGACTTCCAAGTGCGAGGATGATGACGTATGACATGCAACATACAAAGACAACATTCTACTTCCTCACGACAATGTGGGCGATATTAAACTCTGGGAAATTTGGAAGAGGTGCAAAGATCACTGACTGCAGAAAAACTCCGGAATACTGACCTGAATCACTGGGAAATGTTAGCCTATCTCCAGCTTATGTCATTACAGCGAAAGAGGGAGCGCTACGTTTGCAATTCGCCTACTTCAAGGCCATATCGACTTTCGATATCGGTGTAAATTTGTCGGTGAAACTAAATTCATATACCTCGATCACTGTTTCAAAGAATTTCAAACAACAAACAGTAATTAAGTAATAAAGGACGCCTGTATTACAAGCATACAGTAGTACAATTTTTGGATTTTGCGTGTTTTTTCGAGATTTGCTCGGCTGGATTTCTGGGCAGTGTGTTGTCTTACTGTTTTAAGTTAAATCTCCACTGTATTTGTGAAAAACACACTCTATTAAGTTATTATAAGTGTATACATGCATTTCAATTTGTACCAGATTAACTTTTAAGTTATTGGCTTGATTCAAATTATAATTGGCTGCCAATTAACTATAATACCGCCAACTTGGCATCGATTTGATATCGATCGTACAGCTTTAGAGATTTATCTCGTCAGATTCCGTATGAACGAATTGGCATGCCTTTCACTCGATGATTGTTATGGGCAGTGGGCACTACTCCATTTGTGCTCATCCGTCGAAAGCAACACGTCGAGAAGGATGTGAAAAAAGCCGGTAAAAAGTGCTGTGTCTATCCACTATTCCGCGGTTCATATGGAGACCGTTTTCCACAAACTTTTTCGCGAGAGAATGGGATAATTTACAATGAAAGGCAGTGGATTGTCATGGCTGACTACTCTTATCGGCCTTTTCCAACTTCTTGGTGACGTTTTGCTTTTTGCCGACGTGTGCACACATGTACACACGCACATGTCTATAAGAGACTGTCTAGGAAATGCTCCTGCCTTTAATTGAATAGCTTAGCAGCTCATGGAGTGAAATACAAATCAATTGTTCGATGAATTTAGTCGTAGAAAGTATCCAAAGTTATTTCATCATTCCCCGTCGATCAGAATGTTCTCGTTATCATATCAGATTATTGATTCATAATGTGCATGAATTAATATACGAAATCGAAAATGTATTCGCACGTCCATGAAATCGCATAATATCCCCACTAGACGCTCGGCTCGAGCTTTTCCGATCGATGCTCAACCGCGTGTGAAGTGGCAATATTTATGGAATATCAGGAATGCGCGAATACACTTTTAAAATGACGTCCGCGCAGGAACGCGCAACGCGCGACATTTTTGCGCGTTTTTCATTTGATCAACTCGTTTGATCGACGGGGAACGATGAAACCACCTAAAGTTGATTTTGTCACCATATTTGAGAAAAAGGGCATAGAACTGATGACACAAAAGATTTTCAATGAAAATGAGGACGTCCGGAGGGAGTATTTCAGGGGGAGGGAGGGGTCTAAATAGCCGAAATTTTGCGGACGTCCTTTATGGATGGCCTCTATGTGAAATTTTAGCCTGAAACGCATTCGACGTATAACCATTTCGAAATATTTCAAGTGACGGCAAATGACTATTTAAATTATAGATACTTCTATCAATCTATCGGGTACACAGTTCAAGAAGGTAATTAACTTAGCTGCGCCTATTCTGTATGCCTTGTACACTGTACAGGTTGATAAAATTGTATGCCTGACAAACGTAGACAACAGTGTCGGGTTCAATGTTCATTTACTGCCGAGACTCGAGAGTCATGCATGAATTTTGATGGCTCCAACTCCGAGATTTTCTTACGCTTGATGAATAAATTGACCCGGTCCATTTCCATGGGCTGAAGGAAATATTCACAGGGAAGTTTTGGAAATTGACCTGTGAAAAAGGTCCTGCATGAAATTTAATCGTGCATGTCGTATGCGCGGCTTGGAAAATGTGCCGCGCAACCTCACACAGTGTGAGAGGTGATTTGGTTCGTCACAGTTTTGTCATCGCGCGTTACGAAAACAACTATTTTGTTCAAACCTTCCCGCAAAAAACGTTAAAATTGCAATTTATCTCTCGTACCGCTATTCCGACGTATTTTCTATGGAATTTTCCCTCATTAAAACCACAACTGTCTGCACTGATTCTGGATACACGTCATCAAATTCCAATTTTCATTCTTTTTTTAAGTTCTTCACTTTTTCCCGTTTCCGCAATGAAGCAAATAAATTACTTACTAAAATAAATAGTTAGGTACATAATACATAATATATATTGAATATTGACAATGTGTTTACAGTGAATATTTACATATTTTTGGTCCTCGCTTAAAAATGTGTTTAAAAAATTAGTGTTATCGTTGTGGACGTCTGATCATTAAAAAGGTTAAAAAGTATCATCCGGAAAGATGTTCAATATGATCAACTATTGTGCAGTATCGTAATAGAGAGATACGTCAAAGCAAAGGAAATTTATTTACAAAGAAAGCTATATAATGTAAAACATAGCACAAATACTAAATATACTCCACAAGTAAATTGATAGAACTGAATAAAAAGAAAATGTCTGATAATGATGTGTTTATCCCTAACACTACTTGCCTATCACACAGTCATTACAACGAGTACGCTGTTAATAACGGATCCAAAACGTCCATCAGTTCCTCATTAGGACTATCCCTGAGCTTCAACTCCAGTTTACCCAGCGCTTGACCAGCTCCCTTGTCCCGCAGAATAACCTTAGCCTTTGTCGAGAACTTGACGAAATACAGCATAACCTGGAGCGCTACCAGAGCTTGTTTGGGCTTCTCAAAGACCACCGAGGACAGCACGTAGTCGAGGAGGGTGGGGTGGTTGAGGAGCTTGGGATGACACTTGACATTAAACACCACATTCCGAACCAGGAGCAAGGTGTGGTATCTGTGCCCGCATTCCAGCAGAATGTCCAGTATTTGGGGGACTGTCAGTACCATCTTCTGTCCAAAGGTGGTGTACGTGCCGTGCAGGACCAACTTCACCCAGTGCAGCAACTTGTCAGGTTCTGACTTCTGTTGTTTCTGGTACTTGGGGAAGTTAGCCATGAAGCCACTCTTCCAGACATGTGACACTGCCTCGTTACAACTCGACACCACACAGAGCAACTCAAACAGGACATCTCGTAGCGGGGTAAGGGGGTGTTTGGAGAAGCGGACACTGTTCAGAGCTGCATCCAGGATGTGTCCTAGCAGTGACTTGTTAGCTAGCAGTGTCTTGATGGAGGGGGAGTGGTTGAGGAGGAGGAGGCTAAGCAGCTTGATGACGTAGTTAACCACCATGATGTTGTGGCAGAAGTAGGGCCACATGTGGTGGAGTGTGCAGATAATGTCCAGATCAGAGAGCCGTGTGGCGGCTGTCTTGCTGCCGTCTACACAGCAACACAGACAGTAGACAACACAACTCAGACTCTTCAACAGGCGTCTATCTTCCACCTCAGCCGTCTTGTTGCCAGGTTTACTCTTCACAGCCCGCACATCACTGATATTCTCCTTGCCCGCAGCTACAGCCAGCACACCCATATGCTGACTCAGCAGCAACAGGTACTCGTAACATATCTCCAAGATCCCCTGGCTGATTGCCAAGTCTCTACAACACGGCACCTCCTTACACAGCATCCCTGTCACGCTGAACACCATCATATCATGCTCCCCCAGCGAGGTTATCTTGAAGTTGGAGAATATCTCGAATATCACAGCACTCAGGTTCTGAGACAGCTCCACGTTGTTCTGTAGCGCTGTAGCGAACACGGCCTTGTTCTTGTGGGACAGAGCTACACTGATCAGCTGCAAGGAGAGCAGCTGTAACGGCTCAAATACCAGGAACTTGGAGGTGAGGGGTAGGATCTTACCCCAGAAATCATCGAGTTGGCAGTGGTGTACCAGCTTCTTAACGAACGCTAGACAGTGTGCTTTGAGCTCTATCACCTGCTCTGCCTCACACTCCACTTCCAACACTTTCAGAATGTTCAGGAGGAAGTCTGTGTTAGCAGTGTCACGACAGAGCCAGGACTTTACAGAAACACGAAGTGTACACCTCCAAGGAGGAGGGGTCGCAAGCCACCACAGAGCGCAGCATGTCCGCAGTGAAGAGGGGGAGGAGGGAGTGGAGGAGGTCAGCATGACTCCTGCCTGGCACCACCACCTGACAGCACCCCAGTGTCACGTTCAGTTGCAGTACCCCCTCCAGGATGTAGAATAACCCCGCGTAGTTGGGGTTCCAGAGGTTGTCATCTTCCGTGTACTCCTCGTAGTACGTGGTTATCATCTGCGAGGCACTGCACGAGGAGGCAGGACAGGGCTCGTCCTCCTCCCCTGGAGAGTAGAGCACGAGGTGAGCCAGTTCCCTCGTGAACGAGGTGCAGCTGTCGTAGAGTGCCATGCGTTTGAGAGCGAGCATGCAGAGAGCCAGGGTCTGCTCGCTGTCCTCTTCACTGGATGTGGACACCATGGATACTACCCGCTCTATGAAGGACAGGGCTTGGTGACGGACTGTGTAGATCTCTGAGCTGTCTGCGAAGGCGCTTACAGCAAGCACTACAGCGGACTCTGTAGTTAGAGGGGAGTCAGGGCATTGGAAGACCAGGGAGAAGGATGTACTGCGGATCTGAAATAGAGGGGTAGTGATTAGGGAACATGCTATACGGAACCACAAAATTCATACTGTACTTATCACAATTTGATTTTTATCAAAATTCAAGTTTCATTTCAAAGGAATAGATTTAACAGTCTTTGAAATGACTAAACGGGGAAATTTACCACGGGATCTTTGTCAGTTATCCAAGGTATTATCCACCGTATCTTTATATTCGTGCTCTCAGCTGTCACAACGTTCATGAGACAACTGCAATGCAACAAATTTTATATTCATTTATTTGGTAAGATTTCTGGGCAGGCAGAATAGGCTATACTGCAAACTGCAACAAATCAAAGAACTAAAACGTTGAACCGTCGAGTTGGTAACGTGTTTATTCCCCTACCAGAAAAGGTATCTAAGAATGTGGGCTCCCATGAAGGAGTCTGCGTCCCCTCTGCCATTGGACAGAGTGTCTATCTGTTTAACGAGGGTCTCTGTGACACTGCGTCTCTCTGATACACTCAGTTCCAACCTGACGGTATACACAATGATAAATGAGCCTTTCTTGTGGACCAAATGGTCAAATGGTCAAACGCAGTCATCAGGGAGTCAGAAATGTAACAAAATTAATGGAAAACTCGAGAATTTGTTGCCAAGTTGTTATCGTGGCACAGTAAGTTTTTTTAAAACTTTTTCACTGAAAAACAACATTTCAACTTGTCCATTCCAACTTTCCAACTGGATCTAAAAATGTTAATCATTTTGCACACTTGCATAGACCACACTGTACCTCTCTGAAGCGATGGCCAGACACCGAGCAAGTTGCTGAGAGAAGGTAATCCTGTCTGCGGTTGTTTTGAAGAGTCTGAGGAAGGCTCCGAACAGTCTACCCCCACACTGCTCCTGTAGTACACTGTGACTCGAGTACAGGTCCAGGATTTGTAGGGAGGTTGTGACGGAGTCAGAGGAGTCCGTTGTTTCTTCTAACTTACTGGAGAAGGAGGTTGGGAGAAGGCAATCGGGGGGAATTCAGGAGGAATGTTCATTAATCTGATGCTCTGATACTATTGTAAATTGGCAGAAAAATTTAAAATTGACAATTGAAGATTGAGTAATCTACAGTATACAATATGATTTACTGATCAACTAAGTCATTACGGATTTTCCAATCTTGCAACACAGCAGTCAATTACGCAATACGGACAATTCCTGACCAAGAACCAAAACCCTCCTCCCATTCCTGCCATTATACCTCATCATGTATCCGATGATGTTGGGGGGCAGGGAGGAGTGGAGGTATTTGAGGAGAGGCAGGATGGCGGGAGTGTCGTTAGCTCTGATTTTTTTTAAAAACATCAGAACGAATAATAGGAGGTTGATGATGTTTTGTTTAATTGCCCCCTTGTTTGCCAATTAAAAAAGAAAAAACTTAAATGGATTATTTGAAAACTTTAAAAAATGTTTTTACACCTGTGAAGTTTATAATCGAAAATATTGCTTTAAGACAATGAAATTTCTGCACAGTGTGATAATTTTAATGCTTTACACAGGCAGAAATAGGGCATCAGAGGAACTATGAAGAAGCCTCAACACCTGTAACAAGGTTATTAACCTGCAACAGTCGGTTTTTCATGCAATTACATGTTTTGGTTGGAAATTATAAATGGATGACACTGGGCAATTTATTAAAGCTTACTAATAATATTTAAGGATTGAAATAATTATATTTTTGAAAGGTTTCGCACCTGTAACAGTGGTAAAAGTAGGGAACAAAGTTTTCGAATTGACACTTCAAACGTAACAAAATCAACAATTTGGCAAATTTCAACCTTCAGCTCAATTAGTTATATGTTGGGTGCGGCAAAATATCATATTTAGCATCTGATTTTCAACATGGCCTTTGTCCAATTCCAACAGATATAATAATTTGCCACATGTATCACAAATCAGCTTTTAAAAAGATAATTCCTATACTACCCAGTCTAAAAAGTTGCATAATCCCAACCCTCAGGAAAGAGATATGGGCTGCTGAAATCGAACCTGTAACTCGTGCACCTGTAACATTGAATGCTTTTTCAAACTTGAATATCTCCTTTGTGTTACAGGGTTTGACTCGTTATTTTGACAATATATTTACCAAACGTTATACTACTCCAGTCTTGATATGTATGAAATGTGTGAGTTGTTACAGGGGCAAGCAGTAGCTTGTTTAGTTAACCCTATAAAATTCTCAAAAAAGGGCAAGTCGAACTTCTCTTTGACCGTCAGTAGATGGTAAGTATTCTGTAGGGTGTAATGAAGTTAGTAGATGGTAAGTATTCTGTAGGGGTGTAATTAGGTCAGTAGATTAAATTCTGTAGGGAATAGTGTGTTTAGTATTCTTTGGGGTGTAATGAAGTCAGTTGAGGTATTTGTGGGTGAAATGAAGTCAGTTGATGGTATTCTGTAGGGTGTAATGAAGTCAGTTGATGGTAAGTATTCTGTGGGTGTAATGAAGTCAGTAGATGGTAAGTATTCTGTAGGGTGTAATGGAATAGTAGATGGTAAGTATTCTGTAGGATGTAATGAAGTCAGTAGATGGTAAGTATTCTGTAGGGGTGTAATGGTCAGTAGATGGTAAGTATTCTGTAGGGGTGTAATGAAGTCAGTAGATGGTAAGTATTCTGTAGGGTGTAATGAAGTCACTAGATGGTAAGTATTCTGTAGGGTGTAATGAAGTCAGTAGATGGTAAGTATTCTGTAGGATGTAATGAAGTCCGTAGATGGTAAGTATTCTGTAGGGTGTAATGAAGTCAGTAGATGGTAAGTATTCTGTAGGGGTGTAATGAAGTCAGTAGATGGCAAGTATTCTGTAGGATGTAATGAAGTCAGTAGATGGTAAGTATTCTGTAGGATGTAATGAAGTCAGTAGATGGTAAGTATTCTGTAGGTAATGAAGTCACTAGATGGTAAGTATTCTGTAGGGTGTAATGAAGTCAGTAGATGGTAAGTATTCTAGATGGTAAGTATTCTGGGGTGTAATGAAGTCAGTAGATGGTAAGTATTCTGTAGGTGTAATGAAGTCAGTAGATGGTAATTATTCTGTAGGGTGTCGTAGATGGTAAGTATTCTTGTAGGGGTGTAATGAAGTCAGTAGATGGTAAGTATTCTGTAGGTCATGTAATGAAGTATTCTGTAGATGGTAAGTATTCTTGTAGGAGTCAATGATAGATGGTAAGTATTCTGTAGGGTGTAATGAAGTCAAACCTAGGCTCCCTAATAATTTCTTAGGCACTTGAAAGCTTGAATAATGAATAGGTATGGCGTTACATACTGAACTATGTAACAACTTGAAAGAGGGAAACAAAATTTTAGGAAACAAAATTTATTTTTTATCAACATTTTCAATACATAATAAAAATCAAATCATAAATCAATTCCTTTCCTTATCCCAATAAATCACCCATTTTTAAACATGGCCCAGGTGTGCGCGCCCGGATGATGATGCCCTTTCGTGGTGCCACCATCCTGCAGGCACTTTTGAGGCATCAATGCAACGCACCCCGAAAAGAGCACCAACCCAGGCGCGCAGCGGAAGACGCCGCGCCCCGAAAGGCCGCCCCGAAAGAGGGACCATCATAAGGGTATGACTGTTACCCCTTTGAAGGAAAGATTACACTTGATCTGAGAAGGTTTTTGTTATGGCAGATAATGGGTCAGAGATACTCTCCAATATATTACGACTAGGGGAAACCCCTGTTTTGAACCCCCTTTCCCCAAGCACCCCATCATATTTGGTCCAATCTCATTCCCATAGGGATGATAAGGCTCAGATACAAAAAGAGAAAAGACTTTTCTCCAACTCCGTACTTGAACACCAACATGATCCCTTCAGGTAATGCAATGTGGAGAGCAGTAGAATGCTCATATCATGTTAATGTGTGAAATTCATTATTCAAAGTGTATATTTGCCAGACTTTGCAATGGTGAGGTATGTGTCTCATATAATCATAACTCTGGCTGAGTTAGATCATTGTCACGCAACTTTTTGGCCAAAATAAAATGAAAACTATATGCTTCAGTGTGCACGTTGCCAGATTTTGTCAATCCTTAGACTATTGTATTGTATTGTATTGTAGGTTCCCCAAACTCGGAAGTAAGGGGGACAGTACCCTTAAGGGCACTGCCAGCACTGGGGCCACGGGACACCACTTATAGCGACGGCAAGTTGCCACTGGTACCCACTGGGTGCTCTGGCTTTATTAGGAACAGCATTTCAGTGACATTGGCTTGGTGAACTTCACTGAGCAATGGGGGTCCGGTGTTAGGCCAGACAAGCCGCCTTTACTGCTGCACACTACAGTTTGAGTCAACTATATCTCTGTCAAAAGCACAGAAAAATAGATTTACTCTCTCTGTCCACATTGCCATGGGTCAGTCAAAAGTCATAAAGGTAAGTGTAGTTTTGAAGGCGTGAGCTGGGTTGCCTTCGGTAACATAAGTGTATTTAAAAAGTGGTACGGATTTCATTTTGAGTGGTGATTATCGAAATGTCAGGACCCTCCTGCTCTCCTTCCATTATTTTCTTGAATCAGCTGGTGTATCGTCGTCTTTTATTATTATTACCTTGTGTAGGTGTGCTTCTACGTTTGTTAGTTTTGTGAGATAGTGTTTTGTTGGGGGAAAGGCTTCTTTTTGTTATTTGTGGCTTTCTTTCAAAAATATTGGTGTTGTTGAAAAATTTTATTATTTTGTTGATTAGATGACTACTTTGCAGATCGTCAATGCTATCAAATTGGTATTTGTTGAATATTTCTTTTCTTTTATTGCTGAAATAAGAGCATTTACACAGTATATGATGCGCTGTTTCTAGGCAGTTCTCTTCCCAGTTGTAGTCAACGTATTTCATTACTTCTGTACAGTATTCACAATGTTCATTATAACTCTGTTTTGTTTTTGTCATGTGATAGTTTAGGTTGTTATGATTGGATAATATTTTAATTAAAGTACTTATTTTCTCATAGTTTAGTGTTAAGATTTTGTTTGTCATTTTATTTGTCCTGTATTTATAAACCAGATGTAAACCAGATGTAAGTATCTTAGCCTCACAGCTTATATCACTATATATAAATCTGTTTTCTATTGATCTATGGTAGTGTTTGTTAATGATATTAATAAATGTTGTGAATGGTGCTTTATTATATAGCGGATTTGATACTTGTTTTAGGGAGTTATGGCACATTTTTATTAATTCATTTTTTGTATGTTTGTTCATTAGAGACTTAAGTACTGCTTGTGAATCTGAGTAGAATTCGATATTTAAATTACTTAATTTTTTGTTTCGTATGATTTCGCTAGCTTTCCATGTGGCAATTGCTTCTGCTTGGTAAATGCTGGTGTGTGTTGGGAGTGGTTCTGCTACCTCATTTATTTCTTCTTCACTGAATGTTATACCGATTCCTGTGTTGCCTTTTTTCATTTTTGACCCATCTGTGAAGATTAGAAGGTTTGATTCACATTCTTTCACTTGTATACTGTCCCTGTTTTCAATGTTGATTTTGTATGTTTTGTTTAAGATTGAGAAAGGACTAATTTTGTCTGAAATTGGGTTTGGGTCAATTTTTATCACATTTTTAATTTCCAATCAATTATTTCTTGTGTTGATTGTATTTTTTCATTTTTATAGTTATTCATGTTCCAGTGTCTTTCAGTCTTGAGAGTTAATGCTCTTTTTAAAGCTGTTTCTTCTAATTTTAACTCAATTGGTGCCATATTAAGGAGTAAATTTAGGAGTACTTTGGGAGTGCTAGTTTTACACCTTGTTATCATATGTTGTGCCATAGTTTGTATTGGAGTTATTTTAGCTATTTGTGATTTTTGTTAGGTTCATTGCCCAAACAATAGATCCATAACTTATAATCGGTATGATGATTGTCTTGTATATCCAGAGCATTTGTTGTGGAGATATTCCCCATTTGCTACCTATTGCCCTTTTTGTGGCAAAAAGAGCCTTTTTACTCTTTTTGACTACATTCTCGATGTGATCATTCCATTTTAGTTTATTAACTAAGTAAGAGATTACTTTTAGAGGATTAGTAATCTGATACAGTATTATTTATTTATTTATTTATTTTGTAAATATACTTGTATATCATTTAAACTAATTAAGGTTAATTAATTAATTATTTCTTGATTAATTAATTATATTCTTATGCATATTTGTACTAGTTATTTGTATATTTCTGTGTTTAACTTGACAATACTGTTTTCTACAATCAAATTTAAGTTATAATGATTCGTAGAGGATTGTACAGATTCAATTTATTCTATGTTTTTTGAGTAGTGAAATTTAAAATTTTGGCAGAGCTTCCGCAGGGCAAAGAAGCCCTACTTCAAACTGCTGAACAAAATTCCCCAATATCACTTGAATTTAGTGTGGCAGATTGGGACCTCACTGGTAGATCTGGAGGATTTTTAGTTCTCATCCATTGAAAGCACAAAGAACTATTGACTTTAAGAGAAAAGACTAATGGCTGATACAGCGCTAGTCTGTTAGGTTGCACATTGTTCTTATACTCCAAGAGCATAAGTTGGCAGCCTACTTGTTGCTTCTTGGTCTTAACGCACCATCGCTGTAGTATTAGCAAGCTAATCTACAGACTACAGCCTCGGGAGCAGCAACGAAGCTCCGTTCCAGGGAATCTCACCGATGTTCTGATTTAACGGTATGGTGCCCGAATCATCAGAACCTGGCTCCTTAGACTATAAATGAGGATCAAGGGATACAGGCATGCCAAATCATAAGATCTCAAACACCACCACATAGGTATGACACTTCTACACTATATCATGGGACACAGGCACGTCATATCATTAAATCGCAATCACTGGAACATAGAACACTAGATCTTGGATTTGGAACATAGGTATGTCGGACCACTATATCGAGAACACTGGAATATCAGAGCACTAGAGCACTAGTCCAACGGATTTTCGCATAAAAATGGGCTGAAATTAAAATCGGAAATAACAAGCTGATTTCACCTGGATAAGTTCCCATTGGGTCCCCTGAGGTCACACAAAAAAGTCTACTAAAATCTGAGTGGGGCAAATATGATTTTTTTCCAATTTCCCTCAGGTGCGTAGGCGCGTATATTCAAAATAGGATATCTCAGCTTCTGAATGAGATACAGACCTCCATGAGCACCTCAAAATGACCGCAATAGTCGAATTATGTTGGGCGGACGAGGTTTCTAGGGTCCCAAAATCTTTACTTTTTGAGATATGGTCAAAAAACCAATACGCGGCTAGCGTATTTGAGTGATGCAGGTGAAAATGTGCATTTCAGTCATAGAGATTCTTACCTTTACTCCTAAGAATAGAAAATAATGAGCTAATTCCACATTTATAAGTAACAATGGCCCCTGAGGCCTTAAAAAAGTTCAACAATCAACCAAGTGAGGTAAAATATGTTTTTACATTTTTCCCTAGAACACAACCATGCAATGCCATGTAAATCCAAAGTATGGAAAACTTGTATTTTAGCTTAGTAAGATCATGCAGAATTCATCATTGCAGCTCAATTTTATGCTATGACCATGATTTATTCAAATTGAGAAGCCATCACATTTATCACCTCAACAGCAGAGGATTGAAGGGTTTCAAATGCTGACAACAGCTGACAGGAGGAAGGGGTCAAGGTTACGTCAGCAAAAATTTGGAGACTTTTCATCTACAATATTTCTAACCCAAGTAGTACATTTTGGGCAGGGGTAAGCCAACACCAGGGGGAGGCTTGTCATCACCCAATGCTGACAGAGGAGAGGGAGGGGTATGAAATTGTCAACAATTACTTGAACAATATATGTGAGTATATGACAGCTCCCAGATTAATTGGCACATGAACTAAAGCATTAAGTGAACTAGTGAATAATAACTTATGAACCAGAAACTGTTTTTGGATTCAAAAAATTTGAGCTACCTCTTTGTACTGGATGTGGTATCTTATCTTATGATAATGCACTCTTTGAAACTATGAAAATTTATCCAACTTATTGTGCACTTTTGGTAAAACGTGCTGCACTTGCCCAGTTGCACAACATGAATAACCACATTGTGTACTCTTATCTCGGAATGTATTAGGTATGGACTCTTCAACCCTTCAGTAACCAAAACCAAAATAGCCTTGAAAGCTCTAATAGGTCATCAATACTAATGTGAATCAGGAGTAAAAAGATTCAGGGCAGTCACAGCCTTGATAAACTCTTAGATTGGGGTGTTGATGTAGGCATCATGTCTGCGAAAGTGACATCTAAAATTCATTTGGAGTTTCCTCAGGCTTTTTCATGATGTGTAGGAACTCTAGGTGCAGAATACTGTATGACATTGATAACAACACTTGCAAGTGCTGAGCTCACTGATTACAATCTGCAACCTACTCACTGAATAAATTTATCCAAGCAGGTATATTTCTAGCTGCACAGTAATCATTTATAACTTATAATGGCTTATACTTTCTGGACTTTGCCCATTAAGTCCAGCTGAACCTCAATCAATATCATGAACATAATATTTATACATTTATTATAAAGTTTAACTGGGATGTTTGCTGAGTGAAATAGCCAGGCATATTTGGGAGATGGCCCATAGCCATCTTTGGCTCATTTTTGACTAAACTGCTAAAAAGCCTACACTCGTTCAACAGTATGATTGAAATCATGATGCACATGCTCATTTGTGGATTGCATAATCTGTGTGGCTCATGAATGGTGAAAGTCTTGAATTGTGCAAGCATCTCAGTCACTTGATTAAAGCAACTCAAATGAAATAATAAAGAGTATAAGAGCATCACCAGTGATCTTCGATGATGCTATATATGATTTCCTTGCCCAAATGGATAGTGGATATTGAGCAAACTTCTTGAAATAGTTTACTAGTTTAATTACCATTCATGCATTCATGGTTGATGAATATTGAATATATGATCTAGTTCTGTTGCAAAATTGAAGCATAACATCCCAGTTATATATGATTGGGATAATGAGCATCACAACTTCATAAATGCAAATATCTATTTCTATGATCTTATTTAACTTAGATTTCACAATCAATGTAAAAGCAACTGCCACGAAAAATCTCAAAAATTTCCCTGTTTGATGTAACTTTGGGAATTTCCCCTCTGCCGGCAAAAAATTTTGTCCATTTTTTGGGATCCCTTCAACTTTCTCTTGTTTGGCTAAAAGGAAATAAAATTTTAAATGGTTTCCGAAGGGGA
Organism: Beroe forskalii; assembly: GCA_011033025.1. Taxonomy (NCBI): domain Eukaryota; kingdom Metazoa; phylum Ctenophora; class Nuda; order Beroida; family Beroidae; genus Beroe; species Beroe forskalii. Next base: position 29,306 of record WFMF01000650.1, on the reverse strand, counting down.
AACCCTAAAACCCAAACCCAAAAAAATTTTAATTGCAAATGAATTCATGGTTTGTTTTGGGCCTTTTTTGGTGTTTGTTCCCCCACCCCCCGCCAAAAAAAAACCAAAATTTTTCCAATGGGAAAAAAGAGGGCAACCCCGGACCCCCAAATATGTGGTGGGGAAAACCTTTCCAAAAAGAAAAATTTTTCCCAAGTTTTCCCCCAACTTGCCCATTGCGGCCATTTTGGGGGTGCCCGGGGGGCCCGTACCCCAAATTCAGTTGAGAGATCCTATTTTGAATATACGCCATGGGCCTGAGGGAAAAAAAAAAATAATTTGGCCCCCCCAGATTTTAGTAGATTTTTTGTGGGGCCCCAGGGGACCCAATGGGAACCTATCCCGGGGAAATCAGTTTGTTATTTTGGTTTTTAATTTTGATGAAAAAAATCCGGGTTTTGGGTTTTCAAAATCATTAGATCAAAACCCATTTTAAAAAAAAAAAAGGGAATTTTATGGGGTCAAGAAAAAAATTTCTTTTCTTGGATCAAAAACCACGGGAAAAAAATTGACAATTCATATTTTAAATTTTAAACCGGGTTTTTCATTTTTTTCCCAATGTATTCTAGAAATGACCAGTCGAAAAAACTTTTGAAAAAAGGTAAAAAATCAAAAAAGACGAGTTGGAAAATGGCCCCGGTAAAACCAAATAGAATGCGAAATTGAAAAAATCAGATTCGGGGTTTCAGGGTGGGCGTTTCCCTTTCTAACCTTCCCCCAAAACCCTTTTTAAAACCAGGTAACCATTGAAAAACCCCCAACAAAAGCGGGGAGCGCGTTCCTTTTAAACCAGGGGCTTGCGCCGCGCGCCTTTCGGCGCGCAACCGGGCCGGGTTAGGCAAGACGCGCCCGCCAAGGAAAAATAAAACAACGCCCGACAATATTAAGGGTGGGGCTTTTTTAAACCCAAAAAATGTTAACTTATTGGTAGGGGTAACAATTTTTAGAGGCCCCAAACCAACAGATTGTGCAGCAGTAAAAGACTTTCCCCAAAAATTTTGGGGCCAAATTTTTTAAACCCCCCAGAAAGTAAAAAGTGAGTCCAAATGTGGAACGTTGCCCCCGGCGCGGGGGGGGGAATTTAACTTGAGGGATTTTTCCCATCCCGCGCGCAAACACTGGGGGGGTTTGGTGGGTCGTGTTCCCGGGGAAAACTTTGGGCGGGGGGGGGCATTTTGGGGAACCCCCCCGAAAGGGGGCACGCCTCGTCAGAACCCCAACCAGGGGTCGGGGTTTTGGGGACCCCCAAAAAGGGGAAAAACCCAAAAAAAAGCGCGGGTTTAAGAAAAATTAAAATTTTTTGAACATTTTAAAAAAAATTCCCTTAAAAAACCCTGAGGCCCGGGGATCTAAACAAAATTTTTGACCAACCCAACCCCAACCCCAAAACCCTTAATTTAAATAATTTTTTTCTAAGCCCCTCCCAGCCCGCTAAAAAAATTTAACAGCCGAAAGGGCCCTGTTTATATGGGAGGTTTCAACTAAAAAAACCAAAAATTGGGCTTTTAAAATGTTTACGTCCCACGGTTTTTCCAGAAAAACAGCAATTTGAAATTTTTGGCCACACAAAATTTAAAAAAAAGTGCCCAAATTTTGAAAAATTTAAAGGAGCAAAAAAGTTTAAAAAAAAACGATTTATAAAAATTTGGCCCCATCCTTTCAAAAAAAAAATTTTTTTAGAGTGTTAATGTTATTTGATATACTGATATATCACGTGGGACTATAGCAATCCACACAATGAAGGTACACTTACAGCCGTGTATAAAATGTAACTTGTGCATTGTGTATTGTGCGATGATAAGTTATTACATGCAACCTTGAATGGTATGTCGGGTAATATTTATAAAGACATGTTATCGAGTTTTTTTGAATTAAAAAGAAATCTTTCTTCAAGACATCAATCTGCAAGACTTTTCTCCAACTCCGTACTTGAACACCAACATGATCCCTTTCGGTAATCCAATGTGGAGAGCAGCAGGATCCAAGTGAGTCACACCAAGATGAGTGGTGTGCAGGCATCTTCAGTCCAATACCTACCTCAGCTTTCGGGGTGTTTAAATTGCGAGAGCTTTTTATGAGGTAGGCCCCCCAGCAGTCACCCCCTGGTACCAGGGTATAGCACTGTCAAGTGCAGTGACCACCTGCCTGAATGAAACTGAAACTTGCTCTTTGGTCTTTGTTTGTTATCCAAGCATCAAGAAATTAAGCAAAACACTTAGTGAAGAGAAGTAGAGGACCGGTGGATGGATCCGGGTTATTTGTGTCCTTTTACGTTGCACATTAATAAAATTAATGAGAAGTGGCATGCATCCTGATCCAATACTTCATCTTGAGAGATGCTTCTCCTGAAAATCAGGGTTAAAACATTTTTGAATTAAAAAGAAATCTTTCTTCAAGACATCAATCTGCAAGACTTTTCTCCAACTCCGTACTTGAACACCAACATGATCCCTTTCGGTAATCCAATGTGGAGAGCAGCAGGATCCAAGTGAGTCACACCAAGATGAGTGGTGTGCAGGTGTTATCGAGTTATTGGCTATTAAGAAACAGTGTATGTAATTGGAACAAAATGAAAAAATATACCTAACTAGTGGACGAGTTTGTGTGTGTTATTTCATCTCTTTTGCAAGTCTTTCTTTGGTTTTCAGCATGATCCAATGATGATGAGCGATGATACAGACCTCTATCGTACCTAGTAAAGCAAGCTGAATTTGATCACAGCCGTTGATATAAATCTCGGATTTCAGATGTCTCACAAACTTTGGTCTATGACCAAAGTTTGAGAATTTGCAGAGCATTATGCCACTACTTCCATGCAATTGTGCTTGTAAAACGGAAACCATGCACGTGCGTCTTGCACATGATCAGTTATTCTGAATGCTTCATCATTGCATAAGATCATTAGATTTCGAAAAGTTACCAATTTCTACATATTATTTGGTTACAGAGCTATGGAGATTGGAGTAATGGTACCTACACAAGTAAACAAACAAAACTAAACAAAGTTCATAATTCATGTTTTGTGTGGAATTGGCTAGTTTCAGATGATTTGAATACTCCAATTTACGCAAAAATTTCAAAACTAGACCGAAAAGAGCCAAAATTTTCATAAATGAGCCAAAAATACTCAAATTTGAACGACCCAAAACCACCCAACTTACCCAGAATATGGATTTTGGATGGTTTCGGGTGGGTTGGGTCGTTTCGGTGGTTAGAATTCCCTAATTTATGCAAAAATTTTGAAATGAGCGAAAAGTTTACTTTGATGTGGGACTACCCGAAACAACCCAACCCACCCCAAAACATGAATTTGGGTGGTTTTGGGTGGGTTGGGTGGTTTCGGGTTGTTTCGGTGTTTTAAATTACCCTTTTATGCTAAAATTACGAACCCAGCCCAAACCCAGCCCGAAACGACCCAAAATTTTACTAAAAGGGGAACGACCCGAATCCACCCGAAACAACCCAACCCACCATTGGGTGGGTTGGGTGGTTTCGGGTTGGGTGGTTGGTTGGGTGGTTTCGGGTGGGTTGGGTGGTTTCGGGTGGTTTCGGAGCTATATTGGGTGGTTTCGGGGGTGGTTTTGGGTGGTTTCCGGTGGGTTGGGTGGTTTCGGGTGGATTCGGGTGGTTTCAGGTTGTTCCAACAAACAGTCTGTTATATGAAATTTAAAAATGAAATGTAGAACTTAACAGTTTATTCTGACTTGCCTAAGCCTAGTTTTTTAGTAAGATTACTTTCTATGACCTAGACCTGTTATGTCTGTGCATGCAGTTTGCTGACGGTAGATTATAAAAACTAACAATGGCTCTTGCTCTACTAACTAAGTTTGCTATTTTTGACCCACAAAGATAATGATCCCTCAAAAAGTGTGTAAAACCCATAATTTTTGCGAGACTATTTCTATAAGCAAATGATAAGTTTTAAGAATAAGTTTTAAGAATGCCTGAATGATCTGTGCTATATTTTTATCCCTGTTACAGGTAGATTATGACACTAAATAACTGGATTTATTACCAGATTCACTCAACTTTATGTAAGTACTAGGTACTTCCTCTCCTTCCTTATTACCACGGCATGAAAACAAGGGTGCTGTTACGTCATATCAAAGTACTAGAAGGCCCGTTAATGGGCCTTCTAGGTCACAGGACACCCGACCATTTCAATGCTGGCTACAGAGTACCACAACAGTAACATATAATTGCCCTAACCAGGACCCTGGTTTCTTAAAATATGGACATACACAGTATTTTAAAAATTCATGGATCACAACGCAGATTTCGTAAATATTGAATTATAGAAATTAATAACAAAAACAAATGTTTGTAAAACGTATGAAATTGAAACATGATCAATTGCGTTATTAAAGTTTGGAAGTGTCAAATTTAATATCTAACACTAAGTAAGTCATTGATGCAATTTTTTGTTGCTGGGGGTGGGGGTGCAACGTAACGAAATTGCGAAATATTCACATAGGCTTTGAAAATAAATGAAAAAATTTTACAATTGCATATTAACCTCGAGCAAACAGTTGGTAATTAAAATTAAGAAGAACCCAAGAACAATCTTTTTTTAAACTAAAGTTCAGCTTAGGAGAATAGATGGGCAACAAATTTGAATCCAAGCTCATTGAAATCAAAATTGTTCGCAATTTTATCTGTTTATAACTCACTTCTAGCTTCAGTCAATACGAATTCTTCATTCCGTCGACGGTCGATTTATCGCAGCAAACCATCAAAACTACAACTAATATCTTCACATGAATGAATTATTGCTGATGTTCACTATGGAACAAAATGTTCAACTCTTACCTTTTCTCCTCTCCTAAAATATTGATTGTCTCCTGCAGTCGCACTCTTTATACCGAACTCGAAAATTCTATTGGGCACGTTAATTATGAATTTCAACAATGGAAGCGTTTCCAAAATACACAATAACGAAATGGCAGATTCTTCGTTAAAATGCACGTGCAGTTTTGCGCGCGCTAGTCCATGTATCCATAGCAACACGCGCAACTGGTGAATCAAACCTATAACTCAATCTTGTTTTTCGCGACCCTTTGTCCAACTTTGAGCATTAATTACGGAAAATCTAAAGCCTTTACGCAAAAAAGAAGAATGTAGCAATACGAAGACACCTTTTTTCTACCACCCTGCAAAAAATGGCCGTTTTTCAACTCCTGGTTTGTCAGATTTTCTGGGAGAGCGGAGACTCCTACTTATAACTACCTCTCTCGATTATAATAATAGATTATGTCAGCAACCAAAAGTGGGTTTCTGTTTCCCTATGCTGATGGTTGCTGACCAGGGGAGGGAGTGGGATGGGGTAGGGCTTTATGTCGTGTCAGCGAAAATTTTGAAATTTTTTCCCTTCAAAGTATTCTATACCCTAATAAAGTAATAATGTGTCCCATGATTTACCTACTTTTGAGTTCTTAGTGACTCACTGTTGGACACCAATATGTCACCTGTACCGGTTTGTCACTTGAAGTGTTATTGATATACCACATGTTCTTACTTCATGTATCCGACAGACAAATACTATTTGATTGACTACAGACTCTACTTCAAGTGACAAATTGGAGCAAATTCCAAAAAATCAAACACTAGTTTATCATCCTCGTACCTATTCGTCACTAGAAGTTCAATAGCGCGGAAGTAAAATGTCTATACCTATACAACCTAGCTGGAACAAGCAGTGAATTTTTTCAGTTGGGATCCGACCACAACATCCCATCCATAAAATGAATGCGACAGGCACGGCAGCTGTGTAAAAATTACTGTTGGGTACCTTTATCATAAATTCAGAATAAAACAAAAGAAATGCAGGAGGAAACCTTCCATAAAATTTCCATGCAATATTTTATTATATGAGGTTCGCTTAAACTTCTAGTGACAAATCAGTACAAAGATGACAAACTGGTGCTTGAGTCTTTGGAATCCACACCGATTTGTCACTTGAAGTTGAGTCTGTAGTCAATCAAATTAGTCCTCTGTCGGATACATGAAGTAATAACACATGGTATACTGATTACACTTCGGGTGACAAATCAGTACAGGTGACATATCGGGGTCCAACATACCTATTTTAGGTCAAAGTTTTTGGCAACACTCTACTTTCTTTTCGAAGTGGGGTGGGTGGAGAATAACAGAGATGTTCTCTGCCCCAAGAACCAAGACCTGGAAGCCTTTGCTGCAAAAAACAGCTTTTTCCAGTGAATACATGAACAATGGGTACTGAAAAACGCAGCATTGTTACACCATATGACATTAACATGATAACTTCGCACATTAAACAAAAAAACAGAAAAAAATGCATGCACCAAAGTTTGCCTCCAACCTTGTACAAATTTAAAAAAATGGCATAAAAATTTACCAAATTTAACAATTTACCAAATATTTATTCATACTATAACCACTTTGTCAATGAAAAATGAAAAATGTTATTCTGTGATATGAAAATCAATGCAGGAGGAAACCTTCCATAAAATTTCCGTGCAATTGTGTATATTTTATTATATGAGGTTCACTTCAACTTCTAGTGACAAATTGGTACGAGGATGATAAACTTGTATTTGATTTTTTGGAATCCGCACCGATTTGTCACTTGAAGTAGAGTTTGTAGTCAATCAAATAGTATTCGTCTGTCGGATACATGAAGTAAGAACATGTGGTATATCAATAACACTTCAAGTGACAAATCGGTACGGGTGACATATCAGGGTCTAACACTCACAATTGTCCTATAATTCATTGTTTCAGTGCTCAATAAAATTTAAACAACAAAAATCTACCAAAAATAAAGATTTACTTTTGAATATGGAGGCCAGGGTTTTTCAATGCAGATGTCAACAGGGGAAAGGTTTAACAATCAACAATGCTGACAGATGCTGATGGAGGGGACCTTAAATTGCTGAAAATTGCTAAGAAACTTATGATACCTATGTGATAGCCCCCTACTTCCCTTATTGAATAAAAATGGGTGATATCTTTGAAGCAGTGAAAGGCTGAGACTTCATGTGTTTGACTGTTCTAATATTTTCAGGGCTGAGTTTAATTTTTGGTGTTTTTGGATCAGAGTTTAAATGGTACTCTAAAATATTTGAAGATAATGCTGATGGCTGGATTGACCTCAGAAGTGCAAACTATTCCTCATTAAATGTCAAGAGTGATGTGCTCAGTTCCAGATACCTCTCTTTTGCTGTAAGTATTGCTACTATTATCTTCTATCAAACTTGAGTCTTGAGGATAGATGAGGACACCTAACAGTAAATAAGAAGATCTCAAGAACAATGGTTTTATAATCTAAAATTCAGATTTAGAGAAAGGATGGGCAACAAATTTGAATCCAAGCTCATTGAAATCAAAATTGTCCGCACTTTCATCTGTTTAGAACCCATTACCCACTTCTCACTTGAGTAAATATGAATTCCTCCTGTCGAATCCTCGCAGCAAACCTTGGATACTACAAATATCTTGATATGAAAGAATTATCGCTGATTTTCACAATGGAACAAATTGTTCAACTCTTACCTTTTCTCCTTCAGTAGTGATTAGAGTTGGTAGGCTTCTGTCGTAAACTTTTTACCAAACTCGAAAATTCCATTGAGAACGTAAATTATGACTTTAAACAGTTGAAACGTTTCCAAAATACAAAGTAACGCAATGGCAGAGTCTTCGTTAAAATGCACGTGCAGTTTAGCGCGCGCAATAACATGTAACCATAGCAACGGCGCAACTGGTGAATTTACCTAGAACGCGATCTTGTTTTAGGGTGGATTTTTTGGACTTTCGACGTTATTTACGAAAAATCTTAAGCCTAAATCCTATTTTTGGCCATGCTATATTTTAAGTTTAGCCATTTTCTACTGCCTTGCAAAAAATCGCGGCTTTTTAGCTCCATTTGTGTCAGTTATTCATATACAATCGTAGAAGTGCCTCTTTCCTTTATATCAAAGATGTAAAGAATCTAATTTGGTTATTTCAGAGACGCAACCTCACCTTCGCCTTCCCATTTTATGGAGAAAAGATTAAAGCTGTTAAAGTAACAACTCAAGGTGAGCTTATCATTCAAATACCATTTTATTGTGAAGTCTGCCTCGCGAAATAATCAACCATGGCAAATTTATTTTCATTTCTTTTTTTACTTCCACCAAACAAGGAACCTAGTAGCCCCATTCCACTTACCCCACTCATTTCACCCCACTCTGATTACCCCCTCTCTGACACTATCCCACTCTTTTTAGTGTCTCTGATCATCACTCTAACATGACAAGAAGTAGATCCCTGCTAGCATGAGATGAGTGTGTGAATTAGAGAGCATCTTCCCCGGCTCCCTCTCAATTACCTGCCATCTTCAGGGTGGGATCTAAGTGTTATTGATGGGTGGTGTAGTTACTGCTGACGCACTGTTACATTCTGTGAGACTTTAGCATGCAGGGGAGGGGGGCAAAAACACAAATAGTATTCACAAGAGTAGAGAGTTGTAATGATATTACCAACTGATGTGTGTACTGTGGAGTATGAAGTGCTGTTCAATGTTGTGGAGTGTTCTCCAAAGAATCCTCATGCCCATCTCTCTGAAGACTGGGGACTGTGTTTACTTGTTAGTGTAGTGATGTTTGGCTGAAGAAGCTCGCATAATATGGTGTATACGCAGCACCTGTCTAACCTCGATACACTGCGTTATTATCACTTTATAACTCTGCATTACTTTATTACACTGCATAATTGTGGATCTCCTGCTTTCCGAGCACTTGAAGTTGCCTAATCAGTTGTGCGAGCAACCACCACTTACCCGACCCTATACCCGACTACCAAATTGGTAGTACCAATACAGAGTTATCACTGATTTTCATATGCCCATATATGGGCATATGAAAATCGGTGATAACTCAGCTTCTGACAGTCGTAGGTCAAAAATTTCTGGACTTATACCCCCATTTTCTGAGCCGAGGAACACGATGAGAAGGCTAAGAAATATGCCACTCAAGCAGAAAAAGAGATGGGTAACTTTTATCGAAAATCATGATTTTTACAGGTTAAAAATGGCTGTGACATGTGCACGTGCTTAAAATTATTTTTTTCGTCTGAAACTTTTTTCTGCCAATTTTGTATGGCCTAAAGAATAGCTTTTGACCCCGAACAATATACAGTTCTCTAGTTGGGAAATTATGAAACCTCCTAATAACTAACCATGCACTACAATAGATCACCTAAAATTCAAAAGCATCTCCAATTTGTTATCTCACAAGTATCCCAGGTTAATCTTTCTATTTTCCCAGGTTTTATCTCACTACTATCCCAGGTTTTATCTCACTACTATCCCAGGTTTTATCTCACTACTATCCCAGGTTTTATCTCACTTCTATCCCAGGTTTATCTCACTACTATCCCAGGTTTTATCTCACTACTATCCCAGGTTTTATCTCACTACTATCCCAGGTTTTATCTCACTACTATCCCAGGTTTATCTCACTTCTATCCCAGGTTTTATCTCACTACTATCCCAGGTTTTATCTCACTACTATCCCAGGTTTAATCTCACTACTATCCCAGGTTTCATCTCACTACTATCCCAGGTTTTATCTCACTACTATCCCAGGTTTATCTCTACTTATCCCAGGTTTTATCTCTACTACTATCCCAGGTTTTATCTCACTACTATTCCCAGGTTTAATCTCACTACTATCCCAGGTTTATCTCACTTCTATCCTGTAGGTTTATCTCACTACTATCCCAGGTTTTACCTCACTACTATCCCAGGTTTTATCTTCACTACTATCCTAAGGTTTTATCTCACTATTATCCCAGGTTTTATCTCACTACTATCCCAGGTTTTATCTCTACTACTATCACTTCCAGGTTTTATCTACTACTATCCCAGGCTTTA
>WFMF01000650.1:5897-19278 GCA_011033025.1 Beroe forskalii | reverse complement strand
TTTATCTCACTACTATCCCAGGTTTTATCTCACTACTATCCCAGGTTTTTATCTCACTGGTTTTAATATCCCAGGTTTTATCTCACTACTATCCCAGGTTTTATCTCACTACTATCCCAGGTTTTATCTCTACTATCCCAGGTTTTATCTCACTACTATCCCAGGTTTTATCTCTATCCCAGGTTTTATCTCACTACTATCCCAGGTTTTATCTCACTACTATCCCAGGTTTTATCTCAATTAATATCCTGAGGTTTTTATATCCCAGGTTTTATCTCACTATCCCAGGTTTTATCTCACTACTATCCCAGGTTTTATCTCACTTCTATCCCAGGTTTTATCTCACTACTACTATCCCAGGTTTTTTTATCCCAGTTTTATCTCACTACTATCCCAGGTTTTATTTTATCTCACTACTATCCCAGGTTTTATCTCACTACTATCCTATCCCAGGTTTTATCTCACTACTATCCCAGGTTTTATCTCACTACTATCCCAGGTTTTATCTCACTACTATCCCAGGTTTTATCTCACTACTATCCCAGGTTTTATCTCACTACTATCCCAGGTTTTATCTCACTATCCCAGGTTTTATCTCACTACTATCCCAGGTTTTATCTCACTACTATCCCAGGTTTTATCTCACTACTATCCCAGGTTTATCCGCACTACTATCCCAGGTTTTATCTCACTACTATCCCAGGTTTTATCTCACTACTATCCCAGGTTTTATCTCACTACTATCCCAGGTTTTATCTCACAACTATCCCAGGTTTTATCTCACTTCTACCCCAGGTTTTATCTCACTACTATCCCAGGTTTTATCTCACTACTATCCCAGGTTTTATCTCACTACTATCCCAGGTTTTATCTCACTACTATCCCAGGTTTTATCTCACTACTATCCCAGGTTTTATCTCACTTCTATCCCAGGTTTTATCTCACTACTATCCCAGGTTTTTATTTTATCCCAGGTTTTATCTCACTACTATCCCAGGTTTTATCTCACTATCCCAGGTTTTATCTCACTACTATCCCAGGTTTTATCTCACTGCTATCCCAGGTTTTATCTCACTACTATCCCAGGTTTGTCTACTTCTATCCCAGGTTTTATCTCTCACTACTATCCCAGGTTTTATCTCACTACTATCCCAGGTTTTATCTCACTACTATCCCAGGTTTTATCTCACTACTATCCCAGGTTTTATCTCACTACTATCCCAGGTTTTATCTCACTACTATCCCAGGTTTTATCTCACTACTATCCCAGGTTTTATCTCTATCCCAGGTTTTATCTCACTACCCAGGTTTTATCACTACTATCCCAGGTTTTATCTCACTACTATCCCAGGTTTTATCTCACTACTATCCCAGGTTTTATCTCACTACTATCCCAGGTTTTTATCTCACTACAGGTTTTATTCACCATTATCCCAGGTTTTATCTTCTATCCCAGGTTTTATCTCTCACTATCCCAGGTTTTATCTCACTACTATCCCAGGTTTTATCTCACTACTATCCCAGGTTTTATCTCACTACTACTTTATCCCAGGTTTTATCTCTACTATCCCAGGTTTTACTATCCCAGGTTTTATCTCACTTCTATCCCAGGTTTTATCTCACTACTATCCCAGGTTTTATCTCACTACTATCCCAGGTTTTATCTATCCCAGGTTTTATCTCACTACTATCCCAGGTTTTATCTCACTACCACTCCAGGTTTTATCTCACTACTATCCCAGGTTTTATCTCACACTACTATCCCAGGTTTTATCTCACTACTATCCCAGGTTTTATCTCACTACTATCCCAGGTTTTATCTCACTACTATCCCAGGTTTTATCTCACCTATCCCAGGTTTTCTATCCCAGGTTTTATCTCACTACTATCCCAGGTTTTATCCCAGGTTTTATCTCACTACTATCCCAGGTTTTATCTCACTACTATATCCCAGGTTTTATCTCACTACTATCCCAGGTTTTTATCTCACCAGGTTTTATCCCAGGTTTTATCTCACTACTATCCCAGGTTTTATCTCACTACTATCCCAGGTTTTTTCACTCTATCTCACTCACTATCCCAGGTTTTATCTCAGGTTTCACCTTCTATCCCAGGTTTTATCTCACTACTATCCCAGGTTTTATCTCACTACTATCCCAGGTTTTATCTCACTACTATCCCAGGTTTTATCTCACTACTATCCCAGGTTTTATCTCACTACTATCCCAGGTTTTATCTCACTACTATCCCAGGTTTTATCTCACTACTATCCCAGGTTTTATCTCACTACTATCCCAGGTTTTATCTCACTACTATCCCAGGTTTTATCTCACTACTATCCCAGGTTTATCTCACTACTATCCCAGGTTTTATCTCACTATCCCAGGTTTTATCTCACTACTATCCCAGGTTTATCTCATACTACTATCCCAGGTTTTATCTCACTACTATCCCAGGTTTTATCTCACTACTATCCCAGGTTTTATCACTACTATCCCAGGTTTTATCTCACTACTATCCCAGGTTTTATCTCACTACTATCCCAGGTTTTATCTCACTACTATCCCAGGTTTTATCTCACTTCTATCCCAGGTTTTATCTCACTACTATCCCAGGTTTTATCTCACTATCCCAGGTTCTATCCCAGGTTTTATCTCACTACTATCCCAGGTTTTATCTCACTACTATCCCAGGTTTTATCCCAGGTTTTATCTCACCAGGTTACTATCCCAGGTTTTATCTCACTACAACCCCAGGTTTTATCTCACTACTATCCCAGGTTTTATCTCACTACTATCCCAGGTTTTATCTCACTACTATCCCAGGTTTTATCTCACTACTATCCCAGGTTTTATCTCACTACTATCCCAGGTTTTATCTCACTACTATCCCAGGTTTTATCTCACTACTATCCCAGGTTTTATCTCACTACTATCCCAGGTTTTATCTCACTACTATCCCAGGTTTTATCTCACTACTATCCCAGGTTTTATCTCACTACTATCCCAGGTTTTATCTCACTACTATCCCAGGTTTTATCTCACTACTATCCCAGGTTTTATCTCACTACTATCCCAGGTTTTATCCCAGGTTTTATCTCACTACTATCCCAGGTTTTATCTCACTACTATCCCAGGTTTTATCTCACTACTATCCCAGGTTTTATCTCACTACTATCCCAGGTTTTATCTCACTACTATCCCAGGTTTTATCACTACTATCCCAGGTTTTATCTCACTATCCCAGGTTTTTATCTCACTACTACTATCCCAGGTTTTATCTCACTACTATCCCAGGTTTTACCTCACTTCTATCCCAGGTTTACTCTCAGGTTTTATCTCACTACTATCCCAGGTTTTATCTCACTACTATCCCAGGTTTTATCTCACTTCTATCCCAGGTTTTATCTCACTACTATCCCAGGTTTTATCTCACTACTATCCCAGGTTTTATCTCACTACTATCCCAGGTTTTATCTCACTACTATCCCAGGTTTTATCTCACTACTATCCCAGGTTTTATCTCACTACTATCCCAGGTTTTATCTCACTACTATCCCAGGTTTTATCTCACTACTATCCCAGGTTTTATCTCACTACTATCCCAGGTTTTATCTCACTACTATCCCAGGTTTTATCTCACTACTATCCCAGGTTTTATCTCACTACTATCCCAGGTTTATCTCACTACTATCCCAGGTTTTATCTCACTACTATCCCAGGTTTTATCTCACTACTATCCCAGGTTTTATCTCACTACTATCCCAGGTTTTATCTCACTACTATCCCAGGTTTTATCTCACTACTATCCCAGGTTTTATCTCACTACTATCCCAGGTTTTATCTCACTACTATCCCAGGTTTTATCTCACTACTATCCCAGGTTTTATCTCACTACTATCCCAGGTTTTATCCCAGGTTTTATCTCACTACTATCCCAGGTTTTATCTCACTACTACCCCAGGTTTTATCTCACTACTATCCCAGGTTTTATCTCACTACTATCCCAGGTTTTATCTCACTACTATCCCAGGTTTTATCTCACTACTATCCCAGGTTTTATCTCACTACTATCCCAGGTTTTGTCTCACTACTATCCCAGGTTTTATCTCACTACTATCCCAGGTTTTATCTCACTACTATCCCAGGTTTTATCTCACTACTATCCCAGGTTTTATCTCACTACTATCCCAGGTTTTATCTCACTACTATCCCAGGTTTTATCTCACTACTATCCCAGGTTTTATCTCACTACTATCCCAGGTTTTATCTCACTACTACCCCAGGTTTTACCTCACTACTATCTTAGGTTTTATCTCACTACTATCCCAGGTTTTATCTACTATCCCAGGTTTTATCTCACTACTATCCCAGGTTTTATCTCACTACTATCCCAGGTTTTATCTCACTACTATCCCAGGTTTTATCCCCAGTTTCACTACTATCCCAGGTTTTATCTCACTACTATCCCAGGTTTTATCTCACTACTATCCCAGGTTTTATCTCACTACTATCCCAGGTTTTATCTCACTACTATCCCAGGTTTTATCTCACTACTATCCCAGGTTTTATCTCACTACTATCCCAGGTTTTATCTCACTACTATCCCAGGTTTTATCTCACTACTATCCCAGGTTTTATCTCACTACTATCCCAGGTTTTATCTCACTACTATCCCAGGTTTTATCTCACTATCCCAGGTTTTATCCACTTTATCCCAGGTTTTATCTCACTTCTATCCCAGGTTTTATCTCACTTCTATCCCAGGTTTTATCTCACTACTATCCCAGGTTTTATCTCTCACTATCCCAGGTTTTATCTCACTACTATCCCAGGTTTTATCTCACTACTATCCCAGGTTTTATCTCACTACTATCCCAGGTTTTATCTCACTACTATCCCAGGTTTTATCTCACTACTATCCCAGGTTTTATCTCTATACTATCCCATGTTTTATCTCACTTCTATCCCAGGTTTTATCCAACTGATATCCCAGGTTTATCTCACTACTATCCCAGGTTTTATCTCACTTCTATCCCAGGTTTTACCTCACTACTATCTCAGGTTTTATCTCACTACTATCCCAGGTTTTATCTCACTACTTTTCCAGGTTTTATCTCACTACAATTTCAGGTTTTATCTCACTTCTATCCCAGATTTTATCTCACTACTATCCCAGGTTTCATCTCACTACTATCCCAGGTTTTATCTAACTACTATCTCAGGTTTTATCTCACTACTACCCCAGGTTTTATCTCACTACTATCCCAGGTTTTATCTCACTATCCCAGGTTTATCTCACTATCCCAGGTTTTACCTCACTACTATCCCAGGTTTTATCTCACTTCTATACCAGGTTTTATCTCACTACTATCCCAGGTTTTATCTCACTACTTATCCCAGGTTTTATCTCTACTATCCCAGGTTTTATCTCACTACTATCCCAGGTTTTATCTCACTACTATCCCAGGTTTTATACAATGTATCCCACATAATGTTTATGGCTAACTTCTCCCCTACTAAAGTAGAACCTACCCAAGACGTCAGAATCCACCAAAACGGTACATTCTTATCTCACCCAACATCTACTGTGTAATGTACAATGTATACCATGTAATGTACAATGTATACCATGTAATGTACAATGTATACCATGTAATGTACAATGTATACCATGTAATGTACAATGTATACCATGTAATGTACAATGTATACCATGTAATGTACAATGTATACCATGTAATGTACAATGTATACCATGTAATGTACAATGTATACCATGTAATGTACAATGTATACCATGTAATGTACAATGTAATGTACAATGTATACCATGTAATGTACAATGTAATGTACAATGTAATGTACAATGTAATGTACAATGTAATGTACAATGTAATGTACAATGTAATGTACAATGTAATGTACAATGTAATGTACAATGTAATGTACAATGTAATGTACAATGTAATGTACAAATTGTACAATATATTATATGAGTCAGCATCCAGTCACCCAACATCTGTTTCTGTTTCTCACCCTCGGCACCCAGCCAATGTGTCAAATGCCCACACCCTTGTAGTTGTGACGCTGGCTAATAACGCCTTTCAGCCGCAACCTCCCGATCATTGACAACGACGCAATTAATATTCCTGTTTATGAAATTCGGTAAATGCGATGTGAGAATTAGAGGAGCATTTACAGCTGCTATGCTGCCTTGATTGAACATTCCTCCTGACAATGACAGGGCATGTTTTGGCGCATCCTCCAGCAACTGAAAACAGGGTTAACTGCTGGAGTAATCCCGACTGATTAGCATTCCCTAGATTTAAACGATTATTGTATGTTGATAATCCCTGGTGAACCCATTAGATGTATTTAATAAGTTAATGATAGTAGGATGGCACACAGTACACCGTGTATACATCATTGTCATGTGTCTACTGGAGATGTCCCTTCAGCCAGTCTGCAATTCTCCTGTAATTCTCCTAAAATGTTTAAACTTACTAAACTACTGTTCACTAGGAGTACATGGAATGTACACTGTACAGTGTACACTGTACACTATAAACTGTACAGTGTACATTGTACAGTGTACAGTGTACATTGTACAGTGTACAGTGTACATTGTGCACTGTAAACTGTACAGTGAACAGTGTACATTGTGCACTGTAAACTGTACAGTGCACAGTGTACATTGTGCACTGTAAACTGTACAGTGAACAGTGTACATTGTGCACTGTAAACTGTACAGTGCACAGTGTACATTGTGCACTGTAAACTGTACAGTGAACAGTGTACATTGTGCACTGTAAACTGTACAGTGAACAGTGTACATTGTGCACTGTAAACTGTACAGTGCACAGTGTACATTGTGCACTGTAAACTGTACAGTGAACAGTGTACATTGTGCACTGTAAACTGTACAGTGCACAGTGTACACAATGCACTGTAAACTGTACAGTGAACAGTGTACATTGTGCACTGTAAACTGTACAGTGAACAGTGTACATTGTGCACTGTAAACTGTACAGTGCACAGTGTACATTGTGCACTGTAAACTGTACAGTGAACAGTGTACATTGTGCACTGTAAACTGTACAGTGCACAGTGTACATTGTGCACTGTAAACTGTACAGTGCACACTCTACACACTGTACAAACTGTACACTGTGCTGACTATTAAACCTAATAAGAGTTTTACTTCCACAGTTCCTGTAACATGTCGCGCTCTGTCCTACAACTAACCTTTCAAATCAAGTTAAATAAATGTTTAATGTAAATTGACGTGGAAGCAAGGCCAACTCTTAGTCTACATTTCCCACCGTTTTAACTAACTAGTATAATATTGGTTATTATCTCCAGTACACGGCCAGTAACTTGTGGGAGAATTATCCCAACACTCCGCGTCAATACTTAAATCAGAACATCATTTTAAAGTTTGTTAAATTATCCGGATCAGACACCCACCATGTTTCTGGGTCCAGTCAAAAGTCAATGGTTTGCTCTGCTCGACCGAATTATCCCATTATACGGTCAGCTGATCCTGCACCTTCGCTTCTCTCAATTATCACAATTTAATCATTCTCAGTAACAGGGAAATACTAGAATTTCGTAACTGACTTCAAAGTTTTCTCTATTCCCTACCTACTGGCGTTGCCTCATAAGTCATTCGACAAACCATGATGCAGTATCCTGCTGTGTAGGTACATGTCAGATAAGTAGAGGGGCGAGTTATTGCTTTATTGGGGGCTTTGTTTTGATATAATTGATACACCATTGGTGTCAAACACACGTTCTGTTTGAGGCATTAGTAGAGCGCGGCCTTACCACACCCCTGTACACTGTCTTGAGTCCCGAGTGTGTCCTGTGTTTTTGACAATGCAACTCATTACAGCATGGCTCATATAAGTGATATAAACTCACAATTCGTTGACATGCAGCAAGGATATGCGCTGTTTGTAGGCAATTTGGACTGGGTCCTTTGACCTTTACTCATTTGCTCCTTTAGAAAATGAGGTGTTTCCTTGTCAATCCATGTACTGTCATTGTGTCATTTCTCTCCCCTGGAATACCTTCCAAAATTCTGATATTTCCAAAGCAGCTTCTCAAGTTCTTATTCTACCCCAGAATACAAGACATTTCCATCTGCTTATACAAGCCATTAGACATTCTATTAATTCTCAGCACTGTGTTTCCATACAAGACATTGTATTTCAGATGACATGTTCATCACTCAGTGGAGTACTATGTTTCCATACAAGACATTGTATTTCAGATGACATGTTCATCACTCAGTGGAGTACTATGTTTCCATACAAGACATTGTATTTCAGATGACATGTTCATCACTCAGTGGAGTACTATGTTTCCATACAAGACATTGTATTTCAGATGACATGTTCATCACTCAGTGGAGTACTATGTTTCCATACAAGACATTGTATTTCAGATGACATGTTCATCACTCAGTGGAGTACTATGTTTCCATACAAGACATTGTATTTCAGATGACATGTTCATCACTCAGTGGAGTACTATGTTTCCATACAAGACATTGTATTTCAGATGACATGTTCATCACTCAGTGGAGTACTATGTTTTACAAGACATTGTATTTCAGATGACATGTTCATCACTCAGTGGAGTACTATGTTTCCTACAAGACATTGTATTTCAGATGACATGTTCATCACTCAGTGGAGTACTATGTTTCCCTCACAAGACATTGTATTTCAGATGACATGTTCATCACTCAGTGGAGTACTATGTTTCCATACAAGACATTTCAGATGACATGTTCATCACTCAGTGGAGTACTATGTTTCCATACAAGACATTGTATTTCAGATGACATGTTCATCACTCAGTGGAGTACTATGTTTCCATACAAGACATTGTATTTCAGATGACATGTTCATCACTCAGTGGAGTACTATGTTTCCATACAAGACATTGTATTTCAGATGACATGTTCATCACTCAGTGGAGTACTATGTTTCCATACAAGACATTGTATTTCAGATGACATGTTCATCACTCAGTGGAGTACTATGTTTCCATACAAGACATTGTATTTCAGATGACATGTTCATCACTCAGTGGAGTACTATGTTTCCATACAAGACATTGTATTTCAGATGACATGTTCATCACTCAGTGGAGTACTATGTTTCCATACAAGACATTGTATTTCAGATGACATGTTCATCACTCAGTGGAGTACTATGTTTCCATACAAGACATTGTATTTCAGATGACATGTTCATCACTCAGTGGAGTACTATGTTTCCATACAAGACATTGTATTTCAGATGACATGTTCATCACTCAGTGACTAATTAAGTTACACATAGCAGCCCACCCCCTGACCTTGATTTACATCTGTACAAAATGTGTTTTAACTTGACTCCTGAAATTTTTCTATTTCATATTTTGAACAGATGATGTGTTGATGTACACAAAAGTTGCAATTTAGCAATACCTACTGTGTATGTAAATTTAAGCATTCATATTTTTCAGATTAAACATATCATAATGGCCCGTTTTTATATCATGAGGGCATCACATAGTACGACAGAGACTTGAGATTGGGGAACGGACATTTCATCTCGCGAAACGTTATATCACGACATTTCATCTCGCGACATTTCGTCTCTGACACTTCATCTCAAAGTACGACATTTCATCTCGTATTGTAACTTGATTGTATCCTTAAGTACGACTTTGATCTCCAGGGTGCGAAGTTTCATCTCAAAGGGTACGACACTTCATCTCTTACTGTAACTTGATTGTTCTGTAAAGTACGAAATTTGATCTCTCGAGTGCGAAGTTTCATCTCTTGAAGGGTACGGCACTCCATCTCTTACTGCAACTTGATTGTACTGTACAGTAAAGTGCATCATTCGACCTCGAAAGTACGACATTTCATATCCAAGGCTACGACACTTCATTTCTGGGTATGGCACCTCTTATCAGGGAAGAACACTTGATATCAGGGTACATCACTTTTTCTCAGACTGCGACATTTCATCTTTGGGTACGACACTTCATCTCAAAGAACGACACTTCATCTCAGGGTAAAAAAATTATCTCAGACTGTGACACTTCATCTCAGGGTACGACGCTTCATCTCACGACACTTAAAATCTCAGACTACGATATTTTATCTGTAGATACGACACTTCATCGTAGACTTTAATTCGCTGTGTTAGGGAAAATATTCGCCTACTGGGCAACACATTTATTAATACAGAATATTTCGCCGTGTTAGAAAATATTCGCCTATCGGGCAACACATTCATTCTTAAAGAAATTTTCGCCGTGTTCGGAAAATATTCGCTTGCTGGGTATCAATTTCTTTTTTGGAAAACATTTCGCCGTGTTAGATAAAATATTGTCGTATGTTATGATTACAATATGTACCTCTAACTCTAAGTTACACATCAACATTCAACCCCCACCTCACCTTGATTCGCATCTGTACAAAATGTGTTCTAACTTGACTCCTGAAATTCTATTTCATATTTTGAACAGATGATGTATCAATGTACGAAGTTGCATAGCAATCCAGAGCTACTGTTTATTATGCAAATTTTCGCATCTATTATACTTTTCGGATTAAACACAATGTCATGTTATTTCATGTTGGTTCGTTATAGCTGATTTCACGGATCGGGTCGTTGAATAAGAGTCGCATGATTACAATTGATGAGTAATTGATTTATTCTCTTTTGACTCAATGGTACAGGTACAAAACTAAACGATGTGGTTCTTTAATAATGACAATCCCAGCCACTTGAAGGACACTCATACTCACCTGGAACAGCTATCAAGCTTGTCACAAGAACAGCTGAAAGGTTTGAAGTTCTGCACAGCAGATGTTGCATCGCTGTACACCAACATCAACATCTTGGGGTGTGTCGAGGATGTCATTGCATTGGCTGCTGAACACATTGATGACTTGGAGTTGTATGGACTAAATCTAACGGATGTACACGAGATGTTAGAACTAGTATTCAGTAACTCGTTCTTTGTTTTCGATGGAAAAATCTACCAACAGATGATTGGACTTTTCATGGGTTGTAAACCCAGCCCCATCGGGGCCATCGTCAGAGTGTACACTTTTGAACGCAGGAGTGTTTACACAGATCCCCATTACCTACCAGTCATGTACGGTAGGTATGTGGATGATGCGGGTACTGTTATTAGAGATGAGGAACAAGCTAAGCAGTTCTTTGACAGAATAGCCGTGGAGGACCCGGACAACAGGCTATCATGGGAAATTGATTTTCCACAGTCTGAGGAATCATACACCCCGTTCCTTGGTACACAGATCAGAGTAGATGGAGAAGGTCGACTACACCACAAGTACTACAGGAAACCGCAGAAAAAGGCGATCACCCTGCACAGCAGATCTCATCATCCGTACAGAATGAAAGTTGAGACTGCCAAGAACTTTTATCGCACTGCGGAAAAGAGTTGTTCCAGTTCAGAACTTGTAGAGGAGTCTTACACTATTATCGACAACCTGTTAAAGTGTAACGGCTACAAAGATCCCCGAGCTCTTCTGAAATACCACCCAAGAAGATCCACTCAAGATGCCCTCTCTCGAAACTCCAACCCTGTATGGTTGAAACTTTCTTTTCTATCAGAGGGGGTGTCGGACCAAATACAAGTATTTGTCAAGAACCGCAACCTTCCCATTAAGGTCGTCTTCCTACCAGGTATGTCTCTCAGAGACATTTTCTGCTCTTCAAGACCATATGATCGGAGGAAATGCACTTCCAACTCCTGCAACATCTGCTCCAGACTAGAGGAAGGAAGTGACTGCTCCACTATGTGTCCGATCTACGAGATCACTTGTAACTTGTGCTCAAACAGTATGTTGGGGAGAGTTCACGGTCACTTAACGAACGTTTGAGTGAACATCTCCAGGTTTGCTACGAACCCTACTACTGGGAGTTACAAGGAGGAAGCAATGGCGGTTCACTACAGCAAGGAACATTTGGGAATTTCCCCCGGATCTTTCCTTCAGACTATTGGGTACAGAGTCGAACACAGTACTTGTAAGGTGTAAGGTTTTTTCATCTACAGCCAGGGACCTGAATTAAATGATAAGGAGGAATGTAAGGAACTCGAACGTTTTTGAAGTTAAAGGGAATATTGTATAAATTGACGCTGTATATATTATGTATTTGTACATAATATTTTTGACACGGTTAAAAGTACCAAGATTTGTATTTATGTAAATATCATGTTAGACAGATTTCATAATATTTTAACACGTACCAAGTTTGATTATCGTACGATTATCAGTACATACGATACGATCGACGATCATTAATTCGAATTTGATTTTGATACAGTTTTGATCAGTTTTCAGTCAATTTCAGTTATTTTAGTTTTAGTACGGCAATTTTTTCCCTCCCCATCGGCCTTTTTGTGAATACAAAAAGGCAAATGAGAGGGTTGGCAGAGATCGTGGTTTGGGAAGGTGAGAAATAGGATATGTGCATAGCAGGTCCAGATTTGCAATACAACTACTGTAATTTTTGGAAAGTGCCCGGATTGCTCCTTTATAATATCAGTCGAAATGTCCCTCTCCTCCGTCCGTCCGTCCGTCCTTCCGTCCGTCCCCTCATCACAAATCTTCAAAATCATGAATTTCATATTCATTGGCAGTCGGTTTTCAAAACTCAAGTCTAACTTGGTCCATCCGTGGAAAATTCTCTAAAATTATGATAAATTTTAAATTGAAGGGCTGTTGAAGAATTCGAGACATAAAATCTTAGAGTGAGTTGGGCTATGGATTGAGGATAGAATGATAAACTTCGGTTCTCAATTAGTTTTAGTACCAATCTGTATCACTTTTCGACTGTATACTGAATTCGACTAAGTTCAAAAAAATACTGTGGGTCGATGTGACGGTGAAAGACGAATGATTCTTTTCGGAACGAGAGACAGCATTGAAACAGAAAGCATGAAAATTGAATTTTGAAGATCAGATGAAAAGTGACATCAACAGTCAAAAAAATACAGCGCATGAACAAACGGTTACACATTACACAATCTGATGCGAAACGTAAACGAATTCAAAGAAATGGCTCGAAATCTACAACGAACTGATTACAACAACTTGGTACGTAAGAACGCGCGCGCAAGAATTTCAGAAGAAATGGCACGTGCCAATGCATGTTCTCGGTGGTCGCGCGCAGCATTGGCGCAATATCAAATATCTATACTCTTGCACGTTATAGTATGATGCCAAGGTTCACTGCTAATCGTCAGAGGGAAATAAGCCCGCATACGGGTACATCCCACAAACAAGAATTAGTTAATCGTCAGTTGCAGGCGCAATTCGTTAGTTAATCAGTATTTAG
>WFMF01000065.1:432714-671210 GCA_011033025.1 Beroe forskalii | reverse complement strand
CACTTTTAGATAAAAAATTTTATTTTTAAAAAAAAAGGAAAAAACAAACAGTTTTGGCCAAAAAATTTTTCCCCGTAACCAGAAATTGGGTCACCCCCCCTAAAGGGCGGGGGTTTTTAAGCCCCGAATTTTAACCCCAACGCAAAAAGGGTGATTTCGGGGTTTGAAGTTGGAAAGGGCTTTCGGGGTAATGGTAAAATTTTAGAACCCAAAAAATTTTTTTATTTGGTTTTTAAAAAAAATCTGGGTACTTTTTGGGGGAAAAAAAGGTTTTTTTTTTAAAAAAAGAAAAAGGGTTAGAGGGTTTTAAAGACCAATCATTCATTTGAAATGGCTCTCCCCCCCAAAAAGGGGGGAAAAAAGGGAACCGAAAAAAGGTTTAAAAAAAAAAAAAGGCTGATTTCCGGGGTTTTAAAAATGGTTTTTTTTAGGGCCCCGGGGGCTGCAAAATTTTTAGTTCGGCCCAAATTTTACGGGTTTTTCAAAATGAAAAACCCTACCCCCTGTTTTTGGGGGAAAAAAGGGGTTTTCGGGAAAAAAAAAAACCAAAACATTTTAAAAAGGTTTAGGGAAATTTTTGAAAAATTTCCTTTTCCCTAAACCCCGAAATCCCCCAATAAAGGGGAAAAAAAAATTTTAAGCCAAAAGGGTTTTTAAAAAGAAAAAATGGTGATTTCGGACAAATTTTGTTTTTTTGGTTCCCTGGTCGGCAAATTTTATACGAAACTTTTATTTCCCCTTGGGGCCCAAAAAAAACCCCAACGTTTTTAAGGAAAAAAGGTTTTTAACGGAAAACAAAGAAAATGGCAATTCGGTTCATGGTTTAGGGTTTTTTAGTCATTTATTTACCCCCCATTTCATTCGCCCTGGGGCAAAAAAAAAACCGAAAAAAGGAAAAAAAAAAATGGGTTTTTTTTCGAAAGGACTTTCTTATGTCCCTGGTGGGGCAAATTTTATCTCAGCAAATTTTTTATTTCCACTTTTTGCCCAAAAGAAAACAATGGCTGATTTCGAGATTCTGAAGTATGGTATGTCTTTTTTAGGTCGTCCATGGATATCCTGCAAATTTTCAGCTCAATCGGAAAAAGCTTTTCGATTTCGGATCTTGGGTGCCTCAGAAATGAAGACCGGCGCATAATTCATGACCTGATACACTTCTATTTGACCACCCATGAGACATCTACGCCCAATTAAGCAATAAGGGGCGAATAATAAAGGCAGTTCTTAATCCGAAAAACGCGATTTTAACATCCCATAACAGACAGAAAATGGCTGATTTCGGGATTCTGAAGTATGGTATGTCTTTCTTAGGTCGTCCATGGATGGCGTGTAAATTATCAGATCAATCGGCTAAAGCTTTTCGATTTCGGATTTTGGGTGCCTCAGAAATGAAGAACGGCCTGGATCACTGTTTTGAGAGGTAAAAATAGGGTTTTTTGGATTTGACCGACGACCTGGCCTCGGTAGAAGAGTCATTCATCGGTTCGATGATCGACCAAGGATTCGGTTTTACCAAGTGTTGGCCTAGTGCCTTGGTATCTGGGACGTAATATACAGCCAGAGACCTACGAAGAACCTGGCATAAAGCCAGTAATTTCGATCACAAATTCTTAATTGTAGACTAGATAACTCGGTCAGTAGGTCGAATGGCTTGTTTCGATAACTCGCTACATACTAAGTGAAAATTGAATTCGGTAAATAGGAAGGGATTATGGGAAGTAGTCACAGTCACTTTCTCCGGTTGTTGCTCATCTGTGATTCCTCTCA
Source organism: Beroe forskalii (assembly GCA_011033025.1). Classification (NCBI taxonomy): domain Eukaryota; kingdom Metazoa; phylum Ctenophora; class Nuda; order Beroida; family Beroidae; genus Beroe; species Beroe forskalii. The sequence continues at coordinate 669,443 of WFMF01000065.1, read as the reverse complement.
TCAGTTTAGCTGTGCTGATATCCTCTGCAGTCATGATACCTTACGAGACATATTTAAAAGGTACGAAATTTGGGGATTTTACGAAAAAATCCCCATATTTTCGTTCCCCCATATTTTCGATCCCCAAAATTATTTCCCCCAAATTAGTTAATTGCGGGTTTGTGATTTGACTAACAGTGCATGAAATATGGAATTCCCAGAAAAATTTCAATAAATATATCAGTGCAGAAGAGTTAAAAATATCATAAATGCAGTAATTCCTAATAAAACCTCCTACACTCGACTCGATAAAAGGGATCTTGTACTGGAAATTCTACTACTTCGATCACCTCAGTAATATTGGCCTTTCTGAAGTTACCTTATTTTTTTCGAATTTGAAAAAAGGCGAAAATCACCTGATTTAATTTGGGGAACGAAATTTGGGGATTTTTGAAAAAAATCCCCATATTTTCGAACCCCCAAAATTTCGATCCCCGGAATTATTGTCCCATGTTATTTTGTCTTGTAAGGTAGGTAGAATAGAGATTTATTCGTCAATGAAATCAGGAATAGGACGAGTAGATTGGTTATTAACATATTTAATTGTAACAATTAAAACGTCGTGTTCTTTTACTTCTTCCGCAGCCATTCCTGGTATGGTAGTCCATTATATTCCATAATTCCTCCTGCTGCTATACTGATTTCGTCAATTGCCAATCCTGGTGAAAGGCTAACTTTTGAGTTAGAGAAATTTTAAATTCGAGAGTAACAACTGCAATTGCCAGGGTTAAGGTACATTCTTTATAAAAAAAAGTGCTGCCAATTTCAAATCGCTTCTCAGTTCTCAATTCTTCAAATATTTGGTTTCCTGAGAAGAACAGTTCAACATTTATTTTCATCGTCTACTGCAGTGCATATCCTCCACAAACATTTGACGCGCGTATTAAATTTCGCGTGATAGTTGGTATGATCTTTCATTGTAGTCTACTCATAAGAGGGATTCGATAATGAGCTAACTCACTAACTAACATCTTAATGTGTATAATGGAGTATTGTTGTCATTCATCAATCAAACTCGTTTGATTTTGTAGTGGGCTAACTTGATCTTGTATTTCACATTTTGCAGCATTTATTTGAAATATTTTATCCTTGAAACTTGTCCCAAAATTATTAAAGAACAGTCAGTACAACTGAATATTCTGAATATTAATTTCAAACCACAATCAATATATTATCATAGCACATTTTAAACTTGTTGAAACAGGTTTCTTTGAGTATTTCATGAATCTGGATAATATTTCATTGTTCTTGTGTCAAATTTTAAAATTATTGTGAATTTTAAATATCAACATATCATTTTGCATTCCAAACAATCAAGAATGTTTACTAATAAATGTTCCTGATTCAATATCACGCATTCTTCAGTCGGACACGATATTTATTATAATTGCTTCAATAGATTGGAAATTCCTTTCTCGGCATTTTTGCTTTGTATACCAGCAAATAACAATTCGTGTAAAAGATTTCTACTCTTCTTAAGATTTCTGCTCTTCTTAAGTTGCGCTTAATTTCCCCTACCCGTTTGTAATTGTTGTAATTTTCCCTTATATCCTTTATTTTCCTTTTGTTTGATGTTTTGTGACTTCCCTCCAGATTCCTCAATAGATTTTTGTGCTTGCATCAAACTCGATTTATGATTTATGAATAACGAACCTTTAGTCTGAAGGTTCATTGTATGAAGGCTTCAGAGTTGCGAATTTGAAATAAATCCGAGTTATATGAAGTTTTTTTTTGCAATTCTTGCAATTTCCAGTGAACTGCAGAATAGTAATTACGGAAAGAAGCTCCAGAAGATTTCTAATTTTAGAATTCAATACACAGTCAAATGTATCGCGATTGAATTTATTAAGTATATCAACTCCCTACTGCGAACTATCACAGGAAACTTCAACAATTTTTCAGCTCCTCTGTCAGCATTTGTTATCGGTTCAGTGTGAAGCTATGTTAATCCTCTAAGAGTACTAGCTGTTTTGAATAAAAAATAATCAATAAATCTCTTGAAACTCCGTTAACTTTGACCAACACTTCAGAATATGTCCTCACCCAGCGTTTCACTTGATCGTTGGTAAGTTAAACTATTGAAGCATTCGAACTTTAATTCTTTGCTTCCCCTTTTGTTTTCTTCTTGTTTTCTTGATTGTTCACTTGTACCTTAGGTTTTGGGCCACTCTCGCCTACACTTCTCAAGTTTGATTTGTTATTCCATTTTTATTTTTCTGAAGTTGCTATCGCTTCACTGTCTCTTTGTTCTGTTTCAAGATAGCCATTCGCTTCATCATTCGTATTGTCTTCATACAGGGTGCAGTTATGCATCTCAATTGTATAAACTTTGAACTTTCATTTGTACCACCACCAAGGAATCTCTTCTACACCCCACCAACTAACCAAGAGGTTAGTTGAAATGGTTCACACTCGCAGTTTACGCTGCAACACTTTTTGTGTATCGAGGAGAACTGACTTGGTTCGACATTGAGTGTGTCCCATAACCAAGGACGTTGTCTAAACGTTCGGTAAAACTGGACCTATATGGCGAGTTCCTCGATATGCAAAAAAAAAAAAAAAAAAAATATAGCCGAGATTTAGATATCACCGATATTAGAACAGGTAAATTCTTTAAGAGATAATTACAGACAAACCAGCTTAGACCGTTCTAAAGACAGGAATAGCAGTTTGTTAGATTTCCATTCACGTCAGATCTGGGAAGCGCGTGTCAATACCTTGTCAAGAGTTTGATATAAAATCAGATATTTATATTAGATAAAATTAGAGTTCGATCAAATTATCATTGTTTAGAATGAACAATTAGTGACGCTCTATGACTGCTAGATTTTTGTGAGATTTGTAGTTCACTTCAAGCTTCCGTGAAATATTCCATACCTTGTTGTAATTCTTAATTCATGTTAGCCTGGTAGGTAGGAATAAGTTTTGGCTGAAATATTTTGTTTCTTACGCATATATAATGCGGTGTATAAAGTCTCAAATCTCTCTAAATATTGTAAAATGTGAATCTGGTGACCAGCAACTCTATGAAACTTCTGCAAGCATGATTCCGTCTAGACTTTTTATTTTATTTTCCTCTTACTTCCAATCACAACCTATTATTTACCTCAAAGTGCGGTTTTGACCGTGTTCATTTCTCATGTGTCTCAAGAATAGCTGTTCAACGTTACAGGCCATATTCCTGATAGACCCAGGTGGCACGAAACTACTGTCAGGATTTTGACATTACCTCATTTTCCTTATTTACTGCTATATGCTTTTCAAGGTTTTCCGGTATGTACTTATGTATGCACTGTGGTTGGCATAAATTCAGTTTCTGGACAATTTTTGACAAGCTTTATATTTACTATTTCGATTCGGTTGTACATAGCATAAAATCATCCAAGCGGCTTTTTTCCGTTTGTCTCTGGCCATAACCATAAACGTTTACTGATTTCTAGCATACGCAGGATGTAAAGTACAGTGCATTTTCGTGAATATACGTGATTTTCCTAATTTCAGCTCTGTAAATAACCATTGTACTTACTATTGTTTGCCAATACCTCGACACTTTTGAAATCTTGCAAAGTTAGGTGGAATGTGTTAATGAGGTGCGATACGGCATGTGCCGTGCTTGAAGGTTGTGCGATATTTTGACAACTAAACAGAAATAACTGTTCTCGCAGGATTCGATTTGAATGTCGAAACTTTGTGGATGATCTTTCTTCTCTCGATTCATGCGCCGTGTATTTTGAATGAAAACATTGCCATGATTATTGATTTTCTATTTATGTTTTTGGCACATTGCCAGCCCCACCGTGGGTTTACAAAGTTTGGTGGGACGTGTTAACGAGGTTGGATGTGTTAACGAGGTGCTACGCGGCATGTGCCGTGTTTCATGGCACGTGCTTCCGAACTCCGAGGGATTGTGCGATGTTTCAGAATATTGAAGTTATTCCTTAGCAATAACACCAATTTCAGGAAATAAAATTAGGAATTTCCTAATTTTACCTCGCACGCGTATATTCAAGATGTTTCAGAACTTGGTATTTAAGAATTTATTCTTCCTTACTTCCTGTTAATTCCAGAACTCATTTTCCTGTCATTGGGCTTTTAGGTCGACCTTATTGCCATTGCCTCTTTATAATTGGACCACATGATACTATGAAGTTACAGTAGAACAACCTTCACTTCGCTTACGGTTGTTAGTGGGAAAATCCGGCTTTTCTCACAATATTATCGGCAAGCGAATGACATTTTCCAGCCTTTTTGCTTTGCAGATGCCGCTTTGACCGAATATCCATTGTTCGTAATTTGTAATTTCCATGTGCGGATTCTGTAACTTGTAAACATCATCATCCTGTGTTTTGCAACTATACTTCTTACAAAGAAAACTTCGAAATAATTTGAATTCAAAATTTTTACGTGACTTCTGAGTTATTATTTCTTAAAAGCTTAAATGTAACAATTTAAGAGGGTACTTTAATGCCAATTTTTATTTAATTAAATAACGGACACAATAATATATCTTTAATCCCACGCCACTTTGAGAATCCGGCATGTAACACCACCACCATGGGACTGAAGCAGAAGAAACCGAGGATTCCTGCACGGGAGGCTTTCAAGATGTACATAAGTAGGTCAATTCAAAGAGTAGATATAATTTCAAATTTGAGTAGATAATTTGGATTTTTCTCCAAAATATCTAAGATATTTCAAAAATATCTAAGATTTTATCCTGCGATATTTTAAAATATCTAGGATTTTTGTTTTAACTTTGATTTTTCTCCAAAATATCTAAGATATTTCAAAAATATCCATGATTTTAATCCTAGATATTTTGAAATATCTAGGATTTCTTCTGTAAATCAATCTCTTGAGTCACGTGACCAAGCCGGCACTATTCAAATGCATCGATTATAATTCTTTGTTTCTCAGCTCCCGAAGGTCTGATCGATGTGAACGCTCTGTCCCCCAAACAACGCAAGGAATTCCTCAGCTACATCACAGTTTCTCAAATAGAGAGTGAGTTTCAACTGGGAGAATAGCATATATTTTAACTTTTAAATGAGTTTTAAACATCTTCATAAATCTAATTTTAGATTATGTTGTTGGTATGACAAATTAATAAGGTTACCAAGGTGATTAAAGAACTTAATTCTCTTTTTTTGTTTTTCGCTTGAAGCGCTGTTCATCATGAACGTTAGGCGCGTGATGCCCCCCCCCCGATTGTTAATCTATTGAATGCGTGATCTTTAATCAATTTCCAGGATTCGCTGTGAAATCTCATTGCAAAGAATAATAATCATAATTTCAGCAAAAGCAAAGACTTATAACTCACTGATTCATTTCATTATTCCGATTCTTTTATATCATGAGTTTAGGTTCAAGTATTTTGGAAATTCTCAGGAAAAAATATTTTCTGAGTTATTTAGATCTCTTTATCTAAATCCAACAATTCATATCCATACGCAATAGCGTTGGCTCACGTAAGAACGGTATCGCAAAAGGCGAGGCAATGTTATCGGGTGCCGGGACAGGTCAAACAGGAGACCTGAATTTTCTGTCTTTAACCCCTCTTTTCCCCTGACGAGTTGTGCACGCGCCCATCCCCATCCCCAACCCCCCCCACTGAGCGCGCGCGCAGCGTTTCACCTTTGGACGGTCACATTTGCGCTCTCGCCCGATAGACAGGCAAAGTCCGTCGACGCGCGTCGCGCACGGCTCTCAAAAAGTGAGGTGTCAAATTTGTTTGCAAGGGTTGGTGGAGCTCAGATTACTGATTCACCAGAAACATTAATTTTGTTCTCCAGATCCTTCTAGGTAAGCAGAAATCATTCGAATTTAAATAATGACAAATGGGTATATCGAACTGTCAAGTGTTGCCAGTCTCAGTTTCAATCAGTATCGAATCTTGATACGATGATATTCAAATTAGGATCCTGAACATGTCAACTCCCCCGGTAACCCTGTCAATTTCAAATTAGATTTGATTCTAGATGCCCCTCGCCCTGCGTAGGAATCTGCTTTTAAACCTAACCTCAACAAATCAATCAGTCAATGATCACTCCGTTAGCATTAATCAATTTCAGCACGACTTGCCCAAATATCTTCAACATATTTGCAGTGCGCTTCAAGATTAATGAATTTTCTGCTTCCCGTATATAAAGGAGCTGCGCGCGCGAATATATAAGACTATTCGATGTCAGCAGTTACCAACCCATGACTCTGATCATGACGTCACAGATATCTGTCAAGTCTGCTACTTGAATATTTATATCATTTAGCTCCTGTCCCCAAACTAATCAATCAGTGGCTGAGTCACGTTTATATATAATATGCGAGATGGTTGGGATGAGTATACTGGTTAGTTCTGGTTGGGTTGTGTGTGTCGAGATGCTGCGATGTGCCTTCTCAGCCCTGATTTATATCTTATAACCGTCCCCAAGACCAATATTCCGTTATTTTTTAGCAATTTTAACACGCCTTTTGGACAATTTGAACATTTCCAGTGATCACCAGAGTTATAAAAGGTAACAAATTGTTGGTTTGTGTATTGAGATATTTGTCTTTACTTCTTGGTATATTAGCTTCTTGTGAACTTCATTATTATTATATTCTTTTTTCCTGGAATTAGAATAGTTGATTCTACTTCATGGAGTCAACTTTAATGTTATTAATTTCTGTTGCTTGGAGATATTTTAACTCTAAACTTGCGTTGACAAGTAAATTGATGTCAAGGTGCCCTTTTTCCCCACAGTCAAATATCATCGAGCAATGTTATAGCCTTAACCATGCTCGGTACTGGGAGCAACCGGTGGTAGTTGGTGTGGAAGTGGAATGTTAAAAAACAAGACACTAAACACTTCCTCCATTTGACCCACAACACTAAATACTTAAAATTCACGTCGTCCCCCATTTGACACTCAAATGAACGTTATGTTTGGGAGCTGCAGATGACCCAGCCTGCTGCAGGTATGTTATATTCATAAACGTGCTGCATGTCTAAAAGAGGCAGTTTTTGATCAACAAAACACCGTTCCAAATCATGATGATGACGCCATTCTCAACCGTCTTCTGTCGTTAGCCGGCAGACTGGAAGAACACCGTTTTCAAGAACAGAAGTGGAAGCGCTATCCCTAACCACAACCATAACCGTAACCCTTTATATTGGTACTCGAAACTCGTAGTTTTATTTCTGGACCACCTGAGAATAGTTTAGTTCCTGGAATTGTTTATATAGTTCCCCCGGTTATTAATAAATCTATATATTGACGAGAACGCGTCATGACACTGCAAGTCGTCCACACAGTCTAGGACATATTATTGTCGTCCACACAGTCTCAATGGTAGTTTTGTCAACCCTTGCGGTGTGCGTTTCGTCGCTTGACGCAAGTTTCCGAGACTTGGCAGCAGTATTATATTCGATTGCGTATGAGATTACGTCCGACGAATAATTATTGCATTTTAATATACCTGAAAGTGGTTTCTGTCAGTCCCCTCCCCATTATGGTTCCACCATGCAACTACTTTAAATAGTGCTACCACTTCCAGGTTCGATTATGTTGCTCTAGTACCGCATTTCTTGCTGCATCCGTTCGAGGAGAATTTAAACTTCCTGAACTTTTATTGAATTTATTTGGGGTTTTTTCATTTACTTCTATCTGTCTATTCTTGAAATAACCGCCTAATTATCCTGAGCGTTCTATACTACTCCACACAAAGTCCACAGGAGCTCTTACAATTCTCTTGCATCCACTCCACCGTCCCCCCCTCCGTGCACTGCGTCGGATCATCCTCCACAAACTCCTCACACAACCCGTCCTGATCAAAACACGTGCGTATCACGGGGTCCCCCTCCTCCGACTCCTTGACAACCGTCCGGAGTCGCGTGGCGTTCTGAATCATACCATTCCCGGTTGTTAGGAGGAACTGTTCCGTGTCGTAGTAGGGGTAAACGTGCTCGAAGAGACCGAGTGTGGTCGGCCCGATGTTTGTCGCGTACCCTGTTTTGGTGACGGAGATATCGACATCGTATCGTGTTCCGGGGGTGAGATTGCACTTCTTCCTCTTGTTTACCAGGATAGTGGACGTGTTGGTGATAGCTCGTTCACGGCAGTACCTGGGATTTAGGACATCATAAATTAAGTAATGATTCGAATTTTTTATTCCAAAAAAGAAAGAAAACTTATTCCAAACAAATCGATAGTTTGATTATCAGACCAACTGAGTATGATGAATGGAAATTATAACCCTCCCAGAGAGCAGAGTTTTCCTGTAACGCTTCGGCTGAGTAGAACCGTGCTCCGCAATGGCTGCATTTACCCTTGAGATACCCAGGTATCTTTCACCCTTAGCTCAGTGGGAACGGCACCCTTAAGAAATCGAACTCGGGATCTTTCGATCACGAGTCAGACTTAATACCATTACACCAACTTACCGGCCGCTCCGAGCGAGATAGGAGTACATCATGTAGACGACGTTATTATCCCTGTCCTTTAGCCTCACGTTGATGTTGCTGTGCTTGGTAGTCGTCTCCGGGATCTCCATGTGGAAGATATCCCCGTCCATCACACCTAGAAGAGACGCATAGGGACGAAGTTGCATTAAACATTGAACGGTCCATAAAATTGGAATGAAATGGGCTTTTGATTAAACTTTTTGGCAATTCACTTAAGGTCATTACAGTGCACGATATTATCAAGTTTCATGAAAATATCGGACACTGGAAGGTTCATAAAACTGGCGTATCTACTAACCCTCTTCAAGGAGGATCGTAGTGGATATCTTCCCGTTCTTCACGGAAAGCGTCAGCGGCAGCACTTCGTCTACCATCAGGAAAGCTTCTTGTCCTCCTGCCATAAGTAAACGACCGGTTAAAATTCCTCAATAAATCCGGTTTCGGTTGGCTAAAAACGCCCGGTTAACCGGTATTTCGGTTTCATTAACCGAACGTTTCCTTAAACGGTTAATTGCAAAATCAAAATATTAAGTTTCGGTTGGCTAAAAGCTCCCGGTTTACCGGCATTTCGGTTTTGGTTAACCGGCGGTTTCCTACCTGCGATGTTCACCACGGAGAGATAGGACGCCCAGTAGGAATACCCTCCTCCCTACAATCCCGCTTGAGGAGGAAATACCCGGCCATGCCCCAGAGATCCCCCCAGGAGTTCTTGAGAATCAGGTGGTCCTCTTCGTACCCCACCAGGGTCACCACGTGATTCCCTCCGTCCACATCTCCCAGACATACGTTCATGATGCCGGACAGGTAGAGGTAGAGACGGTCGTCTGCTGTCAGGGTCACTGTGATAGGTCCGTAGGAGTTGAGATACCCCAGCATTCCCACCTAGAGGAGACGTATGAAGAGATGTTGCAAAAATTGAATCACGCATGAAATTGGGATGAAACAAGCGTTTAGTATACATTTTGACTATTCAAAGTGAACGATATATACCAACGATATATACCAAGTTTCATGAAAATCGGGCAATGAAAAGAGCGTAAAACTATCATTTATGTGTCTCTACAAACCTCGTCGTCCTCTTTCCTCAAGATCTCCCAAGCTCCGATGTTCATGACATCAGTCAGGCCGTTTGTCGTGTCCTGCAGTTAGGGAGTAAGTTGGGGCCTGCATTACTGCTTTTGAACCCGCGCTAAGCCTTGACAAAAGTGGCGCCAAAGCTGCAATAGACCTGCACTAGACTGGCACAAGACCAACATTAAACCGGCGCTAGACCAGCATTTGACTGGCGCTGGACAAAGTGGCAAGCGTTAGTTGAAAACGTTTTAAAATAAGTTTTAAAATCAGGGCTTTGGAAAAAAATTTCTTGATAGCAGATTTCATAAACTCTCCCCAGAATTTATGAAATCCGCCTTTCATTAAGCCTTCCAAAAATCCCCATCCCAGTTTTTAGTTTTAACAATCTCCACCCCTCATGCCAGGCTGATCGGGCAGCGGGGTAAGAACATCCGTAAGATCATGGACAAGTTCTCTGTGGACATCAAGTTCACTGGCGGGGAGACGGGAAATGAGGTGACGCTGGAAGGCAACGAGGAAAACGTGGACGAGTGCAAGGAGCACCTCGTGGAGCTGGCCGAGGAAATGGTAAGTGTTTAAGAACTTTGGCAAACTATAAAAAAGTGGAACTATTTGTCATAGTTTCAAGAGGTTCGATCACTGATTTTATGAGAAATTGCAAAGCGCTTATCTTAGAGTTTTGAGGAATTGATGCACACCTTTTCGTGACTCTGCCGCTCTTTTTCCATTCCGCTCTTTGCACAATGGGCCTTAATCTTCAAAACATTTTCTAACCTTTCCCTCAACCCTCCCCCCATTGCAGATGGACTCGCTGCTGGATAAGATACAATACGAGGAAGAGCAGGCTCAGTACACCCGACCCCCTCCTCAGTCCGGCTTCTTTGTGAGGGGAGCTCCCTGGCAACACCAGCAACAACAGCAACCTGCCCCTCAGGTTAGTGTCAGAATAGGTGGTTTTTGATTGAAAAGCCCCCGTGGAGGATTGGCCCTTCAATCATTTAAGAACTGTTTGACTTTCACCTCTTGCGTACAAATGTTCACTTTTCCTCCTTCCCACCACCCATAACTTGTCGTCTCCCCACTCGTAAGGCCCGAGCCTTGCGCGGGCGTTAACCAGCTTTCAATGTGAAATGATGTTGTTTTTTAATACAACTCTCCCCTCGCCAGGTTGCTCCTGACACCAACGACCTGGCCACGTTCCCCGGTCTCGGTGGTTCCGTAGCGCCGCGCTCCCAAAACAGCACATGGGGAGGAAACAAGCAGTGGAGGAAAAACTAACGCGTGAGATACCAGGGTGCGCGTGAGGAGTCACGCGCGTGATCTCGTGTTGCCATGGAAACTAGTAGCTGTTAGCATGGAAACTAGTTGCTGTTACCATGGATACAGTTGCTGTTACCATGGACACTAGTTGCTGTTACCATGGATACAGTTGCTGTTACCATAGACACGGATCACTACCCTATACTATATATGTGCATGGTCGCGTGATATGGCACAATTACTCGTGAACCCTTAGCGTGACTTTTGCTTTAATATCGGAAACGGCTTTGGATAACGGACATTGATTCTTTGGAGCACGTAGTATATATATTGTAGATTAATAACTAAGTAAATCCGATACGAGGTGCGATATTTGGAGGTATTTAGTTTTGAGTTAATTTTTGATGAACACATTCACAATTAAATTGTTTTGATAAGCGTTAAGTTTTAATATTTTTAAGAGTTTTATATAATATGAAGGTTATTAGCTCAAAGAAAGACGCGAGTGTGCTTGACTTCCGTCGCTTAATATCGCGTTTATTGATAAATAGTGATGTTTTCCTGACCAAACAAACGCAAATGTGTGTCGTATCTTGTCGAAGGAAATAGCGGGCTTTTCCGGTGACAGTTCGAACTGCAGTTTTGTGTGCGCGGCGTAAAGACATATAAATTACATGTCTGTACGCCGCGCAAACTTACACCGCGCGCACAAAACTGCAGTTCAAACTACCACTGTTCCACCTCATTTCGCCCATGATTTCTTCAACGAGATACGAAACACAAATATTCTTTATTTATCGTAGTTTAACTCACGCAATATATGAAACTCTAAAACTATCATATAAAGTTAAAATTGATGTTTATGTTTCGTGTTTTGTAGATTTGTAGACTGTATGTAATTGCAATTATTGACGGCGTATTAGCTTACCCACAGGTCCATTTGATATTGACCAATCAGTGCGTCCGATGACCGACAAGTTGCGCGCTGATCGCTCAATGTTGACAATTCTGGATTCTATGGGCTAGCTGATACGTCACCGATATACATATCACTATACGATAGGGGGATTCAGTATCAGAGTATATAAATACATCTTGTGTCATATTACGCATGTTTCCGCGATGCCCTAGAGCTGGTTTTTTGTGAAATGAGTAATTTTAAAGTAAGCGGTTTAAAATAACACAACTTCACTACCTAAGCTATGATAATGACGTCATTTTAAGTCGTCTATTTTATCTAGTTGTACTTCCATGTGTGAGTTGTTATTCATGATAACGCTTTAATATCCATAGAAATCCATGAAATGAGCATGTTTTTATTTGAAACATCCTTCCCAATCTCAATCAGCTACGGGGCGTCAATATCTGATAATAATTGTCACTATTATTATATTTAATTATATTTTATCTTCCGACCAAGGCTGGTTCCAAATTTTGTTGTTTTCTTTGCTTCATTTTCTAATATGCTAGATGTTGAATGCTAAAGCTAAAATTGCAACTATTGCTGTGATGTCCCGACCCTTTCAGACGCGGCCCGTACTCGGTATTAAGACGTGCACGTGCTTAACTCTCACTCGTCTTCATTTCGCTTAAATAAAGCACATTTGCGCGCCGCAATTGCGGCGCGCAAATGTGCTTTATTTTCGTACTCGTAGGATGTTACCCTACCCACGCGCGCGGCGCAATGTTCCACATTTGGACGTCACTTTGCGCTCTCGCCCGGGATAACCATCCAGTCAGAAGAAATAGACGGGCAACGTCCGTCGAGTTTTAATTTTATTTAAGCTTCATTTTTGTAAAGTCCAGTTCGACGGACGTTGCGTTGCCCGTCTATTTCTTCTGACTGGATGGTTATCCCGGGCGAGAGCGCAAAGTGACGTCCAAATGTGGAACGTTGCGCCGCGCACGAGGTTGAGAGGTTCCTAAGCCCGCATAGGTGTGTGTACTGTGTACGCGCCGCGCGCTTCCCTACAGACACTGTTCTAATTCTGAGGAAGCGTGCCACGCAACGCAAGCATTGAAGCATGGATATACGTGTTTAGCAATACGGTGGTTAGAGTAAATTTTAAAATAAAATATGAGAGCCGCGCGCATGAAAAATATGCAAATCTGGGTCTTACGATCGCGATAGGATCTGTAATTCGGCACTGGATAAAACCATGTGACATTCAATAGTGCCTGGCCTAGCTGGCTTGATATTGTTTATTGTTTATGCCAAAACCTCGCCTTTCCCTACTATTCAGGGCGTGACCGGTGACGTTACTCAGATAAATTACATGGAGGTCGGAAGATATTTACAGTTACACCGGAGAGAACCTCGCTTGTGCTAGGAGGGCTCAAACTCCCCAAAGATTTTTAAAATGAAAATTTGAGCTTTTGTGTTGCTCAACAAGCTAAGGCACTAAAACTGTCCAAAATTTTCTGGGGCTGCTCGCCTTTGGGCCAGTTAAAAGCGTTTAATGTATGTGCCGATAATCAAGGTCAGGCAATGCACACTCGAAATAGTATTTTACTGCCATATCTCATACCATATTATCAGCTACATGGAGTGCCAGCATGTCAAACCCTAAGTTTACCAAAGTACTGAGATAATTTTATGGTGCTGTTCCTACTAGTACAAAGGTGAAAGAAAAGCTTCAACTGTTGAGCAAATTAAATTAAAACTGTAATCAATGAATACAATAAAAATTTATTCTCAATCTCTCCTTCGTGGCAAATTGTCATAAATCAGCCATCATTATGAAAATGATAAATATCTTTATGGATTTTACGATTCGAGCTAAGTTCTTTCTTCAAGATTTTTAACTACTACAAGACCCTTCTTATCTTCAAGTGTCTAAATCTAATATGTCAGTTGGTGACAATATCGTAATGACATTGATCTTATTGAGAATAGGTAATTCCATGAGGTGATTTGATATATCTACAGTGGCTATACACTTCAATTACTCCCATGGTTAACATTCAAAATAAAGTATATAATGTCACAAATTTCTGTCTCATAAGAGGGTCTTCACAGGGACAGAGCCCCATTCCCAGAATCAAATAACGGCCACAGGCAGAATTGTGGACCGACACTGCTAAAGTTCAGGAAGACGCGGTATGTCCGAGTGGGCAGATTTAGAGCAGATAAGGTCTTCTGGTTGGTCAAGCACGTGGGCATATCTCCTCGTCACCTACTTAGCTGGTCGTTGTCTACCGGTTTCTTCTGTGATTTCTGATTACCATACCGTCTCACACAGTGCAGAATCAGTCACTGATCAGTACGCCAGTTTCATCATGATGTAGAATTCTGTGAAGAGGGGCGGGGGTTTAATATCGATGAGTCTGCAGGTTTAATATCGATGTATCAGCAGGTTTATTAAACATATACTGACCAATCAGCGCGCTTATATTGGGTAAACTTATAAGTTCGAGGCCGAATGTCGATATTAATTTGTACAATCTTATTTTAGTAAATGAAATCTGCCATTACGCATGTCGCTCAGTACTTTCTGCCCATGAACAATGAACACATAACCATGATAACTGTTAAAGCGAATTTTATCTTATGCTAAAGCACTTTAAGTTACGTTTAAATGCTTACGATAAACCATTTAAACTAATTGATGATTCTTCTTACGTCTGATTGTCGTGTAATGCGCGTATAAATTTTACGTTATGAGTCGCGAACAAAAATTAGGCGGTTTAAAGCGACAATTCATCGTTATCAACCATGATAATAAAGTTACTCTCGACCACCTTTGCTTCGTGAGCAACCTTAACTGTTACGTTTCAGTGAGCGCACTGACCATCTTTCCAGAAACATTTTAGTTCTTATAAGGAAGTAATTCAGTGCTTTATTGAGGTTACTTAACCACGCAGGGTGATCAATAACAAGCTTCGATAAATTGTTGCAAAGCTTGAGCGAGGGAGGACATACATAGAGAGATTTTCCTTTATTTTAGATCAAAATTTGTACTTTATTGATCAAAAATGTTGATCAATAAGATTCAAACTTGAAATTTATATTTTAAATCCAAATATTTGAAATATAAGAACACAAATATTCGAAGATTTACAGTAGTATAGTGCTCACCTTGGTAACTGATTTTGCCGTCCCTGTCAAAGTCAGCATCCTGCATCATCTCGTCAATCTCCTTCTCCGTCAATTTCTGTCCTGAAATTTGTGGATTTAGTGAGTTCAAGAATAGAAAAGGAAGAATCAAATTATCAAAAAAGGAAAAAGAAAGAAAAAAAACTAGGAAGAGCGAATCATCTTTAAATCTCAAATACCACAAGGTTTTCTGTCCTAAGGAATCCATGAGGGATATCAGCTCGTCCTTATCGATATAACCGTTGCCGTCCTTATCAAACTGCTTGAAAGCGTCTCTGATGTTCTGATCCTCGTCCTTGTAAAGAGTCCGGGATGCCATGAAGATCAGGAACTCTTGTACGTCCACTACTCCGTTACCTGGATACAGGGGAAGTTTTTAAACGTGGAATGGTAAAATGTACTGTTGCCAAAAGCCAGGATTCAGAGCAGACAGAAAATTTGAAAAATAGTTAAAACCATCTTTTAGCAATGAATTCTTGTAAATTGAGACTTCATTCAATTCTCAATGCTCATAGAATACCAAATAAGTATCTCAATTTCAAACCAATAAATAAATCACCAACTTACCATCGGCATCAACTTCAGACAAGATCTCATGGAGGACCTCCTCAGTTGGCTCGATTCCAAGGGACTTGAGAACGACCCTCAGCTCGGACGATGAGATGCTCGCATCGTCGTTGATATCAAACGTCTCGAATGCCTCGATGAAGGCGTCCAGTTGGGACTCACTGACACAGCTGATGAGGAGTTCCTTGTCTGCAGCAGACAGACGACTCAGCTCTGAAATATGATGAGGTTTAGCAAAATAAAATCAAGCTCTGAAATGTGATTACAGACTTAGCAAGATGAGATAGAAATGTTAGCTTATATGTACTTTAGCGAAAGACCAGGAATTAACATATCTCTATTACATACGAATGAAATGAGTATGTAATAGGATATAAATATTGAGTAGCTTGCTACGAAATATTTATATCTAATTTATCACGCGACACTCGAAGAGTGGAGCCGTGATAAATTTAGATATGTTATGAATGGCTTTCGCTAAAAGTAATATAATAGTCGAACGTGTTCTGCATATTTGTAACACGTAGGTTATATGTAGCTGTGGTTTGGGGATGACTGTGAATAATATTCATCTTGGGTCTATAAATTACATGAGGATACCAAAGAAGACGCATGATAACTTGGCATGTGAATTAGCAAAGATCTATTTTATATAATGTTGATGTAGAAGATATAACATTGATGCGGTGTCGGATTTATCAAATAGAGCTCATGTAATAGATGAGTTTTTCATTTAGCATCCTTATAAAGTGTATGTGAGAGACGCTAGATATCAAGGGATGTAATTTGCAGAGGAGCTATGTTAAATGTGCGTGAGACTATTATATATTATTGTAGATAAAAGAAATAATTTCCTTGAATTGTTTTGTTTCCTATTGTTTGAATAGTGGATTCTCACAGATTCTCATGGAAAACATTTCCTTGTGTTTAAGAAGCACTCACCCAGGAAGCCATCATCGTTAAGGAACTGAGAGAGGTGCTCTTTGGCATGACGACGGATCTTGTTCAACTTCCTCTTACAGTCGTTGTGCGTTGTCATGCTGTCACATCTCGTCTCCCCAGACAACCGTTCCAGGTGATCTGAAAGATGAAAGGTTAGGGATTTGTTGTTACCATGGTTTAAAATGTGACCTGGCGGTCACTCACTGGTTGTTACCATGGTGACGTGGCGGTCAGGGATTGGTCGTTACCATGGAATCATAACAAGGATATATCTGAAACAGAATTAGAAACTTTGTTCTTCTATTTTCTAACAGAATGATCTGAAAAGTAAGCAAGTAAAGTAGCAACTTCTGATTGGCAGGGTGAAGTTGTCAGTTGATTTTGTGATAAAAATGATGACAGTCGAGTATCGTTTGACCCCCCCCCCTTTTTTCGGTCACCCGACGCACATTAAATCTCCCCAAACCTAAATAGTTTTATCGTTCCTTGCACGGAGGAAACTTACGATCGATGGCCTTCTGCCGCACTAGAATGGCAGTTTCTGAGGCTCCCCGCCTAATGGTGAACCTGAAGTCGTCTTGAAGCACCGCAGAGGTGGCCATAGGGTATCAGACTGGTGACTACGATTGCAAAATGATTAAAATTCGGCTTTAAATTTCAAATCGCAATAATTCAACAGGTCCAAATTAAAAATGCCTCAATTCAAGTAATGAATAATAAGCTATAAGAACTCGAATATTCCCCAAATCTTGCGACAAAAATGATGAAAGGATATAAATGAGAAAGCCTAGTAATGTAGCATTCAATATTTCTATCACATGAAAATTCCGCTCATCACGCACGTAATGTTAAAAGAGACAAACATACAAAATGCTTGTCAGATAGTTAGAAAACAAATTAGTCATTTAGTGGCTCGTGTTACAGTGTTAGCAAATGACGGGCATACAAATATTATGATAATTGCTCTTAAATAGATTGAGGTGTTGAGATAGATTTTAAATATATTTCAAATACTTTAAATAGATATTTAACGTAACAAGTGCTAATTGCTTGTTGATGAATGAGTCATAAGTCAAGGTTATGAAATGTTCAAGGCCATGGAGTACGAACAAGAGTCCAAAAATTTATGTACAAGAGTGAAGGGCAATTCGGACATGATCAGTCCGTTTATCAAGAAATTTAGGGTCGTGCTACGAACCAAATCTCATGTCACCTGAGCAAACAAACACACACACACACACAAACGATCAAACAACCTCACAAACAACCATGCAAACGCACAGACAAACAAACAAACTGCGGGGGTGGGAGCCAGTGACTGCAGTACAGCTGGCATGATTAGAGCCATGTAACTTGATACAAGTGTTATTTAACTTTATATGTGACACACAACAACACATGCCTGCCAAATAACAACCCTCCTACCCCTCCATAGCTCCAGCATCATTACAGCTACAACCGATCTATCAACCGATGTAAGGACTTAAATGAACTCATTTTTGGGTAGACAAATATCCAAACCTATTATACCCCCATAGCAATATTACAGCTATCATAACCAACCTATCAACCGAATCTATAAAATAGATAGACACGCGCCTATCGGGTCCATTTTGGGATACTGCCCGAGGGCGTAAGCCCGAGGGTGGTATCCGGTTTTGGCCCGAGCCCGTAGGGCGAGGGTCTAAACCAATATGGACCCGATCAGGCAAGTGTCTATATATTATAGACCCGCATGAAAACTGCAGAGGGTTCTATAAGGACTTAAATGAACTCATTTTTGCGTAGTCAAACATTAAAAGGGCGTTCACAAAATAGACTATAAGGGTCATTTAGCAACATTTATTGATACGACAAAGATAAAAATCAGGAGCTTTCAAAATTCGAATATAATGTGACAATCGTCGTCAGAGGCTTGAATTAACCATCTAAATCTGTCAAATGAAGTCGATCTGAGTTGTTCACTGCCATTACACACCAGTCGGCCAATAGGTTAAATTGGTCGAAGAATTAGGTGCAAATCAAGATATTCGAAGTTGAAAGAACTGGAAGAAAAGAGGAAATTGTTACCAAAAGCACACCTAAATCCTAATTTATACCCCTCAGAATAAAGAAAGGTCAATAAGAACGTTCATAAGAATGGTACCCCACTATACTACTAACAACAATCTCTCCCACTTATTCTTCTGCCTTCTGGCTTTCGCAATACACAAGTAAAATGAAGGCGGTGTGACGTCATCAACTCACCATGTTAAACTATGATAATGACGTCACTCTCGGTCGATTGTTCCTCGCTCTCAGCATTTTAATAACACTAACATCCCCCTCTCCATGAGATACGGATGTGTTTAAAATTAATAATTCACAAGTTTCCATGAGATGATGCTTATACGACATTGACCAATCAGCTCGCTGATTGGCCAATGTTGCGGTACAGATAAGGTTTCTGGTTTATGCAGACTTGTTTGTAGTCCTTAAAACGTGAACGTTGCCCTTTGATAAACGTTAATAAAGAAGCTGTAGATTAAAGTGAAAGACCTTCGACTGACGTCACTGAATTTCAACGAATTGCTTCCAATTCGTTTAAACTTCAACCTTCAATTATAGTAAGAGGAAAGTGTGGCCAGGCTTTTAAATCTCCCGAGTTTTCATTAAAAGATTAAAAGCGCAAAAGACTGGGACAGGACGACCAGCAATTCGAAGAAAATTTCGGAGAAACGTTCAAACATTGCTGCATCGAGCAGCGCCATATCCCTCAATTCACAAGAAAAATGAGGAGCAATTCATTAATGTGCCCCTCTTATTCCCCCTCTTCTCGAGATATTATAGGCACATGTTTCAAAGCTCTCGTACAGGAAAATCAAAGATTTAGGAACCTAAAGGAAAATATCTGAGAAATCAATCCACCACCATGTCCGCAACCAAAACAAACCATAGAACAAATCATAGAACCGACAAAAGAGCACCCAAAAACTATCTGAGCCATAACAAAACACTCTAAGCGGTCTACACGACATACAGCTCAATTACTCAGTTATCTAATTCTAAAGGTCATCAGTGATGAGCAACATGAATTATGCGTTATTATGAGATTACGGGCAGTTTTAGCCCTTGTTTGGCCCCCAAAAGAAGGTTATAATGGCCATCAAAAGACCATCACCTGTCGCTTGCTCAGGGTGACAAAACAGCGGCAATTTGAGGGGAGGGCAGTATAACTATATGAAGCATTCAATATATTCCTTAGCTGGATTGGAGGGGCAGGGAGTGATTTAGGCAAACAATTGCCTCAATTTAAACGTGTAATTGCTTCAATTTGGCTATATTATTACCTGGATTCAGGCACATAATTGCCTCAACTTGGCATATGATAAGACCCATATATGACTACAAACCATTGCATGATTACGAGGGTAATCAAGGTCTGCAGCGTAGACCAGGGGTAATGAAGAGGGAAGAATTTCGTAATGAAGAAGAGGGAACCTCGGTAAAAACTAACTCACTCTAACTCATAGTGTACCCTTGATGTAAAAAGGTAGTCCATATATCAAAATACTGCGTAGATATAAGGACGATTAAAAATATTTACTTGGGTTTACATATGCGAATGAAAACAGACGCAGTTCGCATAAATATACGAATGGTTATAAGTTTGCTGGTTTTATATAATCAAAGCTTCGAACAAAGGGACTGACGGCATTGGTATTGTTTGCAATTGTGAATCGAAGGCATCAAACGTCAAATCTCCACGATTTTCATTCTCCCGACAATAGGAATCTGAGAAGAGAGAGATGCAATTATCGTGGTTTAGAATATACCCCGTGCGCGAAAAATATAGATAGTGCAACGTCATCAACTTCCTACATTGCTCTATGATAATGACGTCATCTAACCAAAATTTTCTCCTGGCTTGTTGAAGCGGAACCGCCTATTTATCCTAAGCGTTATTCTGATCGTAGGTTAAATTTCTTCTATAACTCAAACTGGTCCGCATTCTCTGAGCCGCGCACACAATGGATGGACTAAGGGACATAAAGAATGCATGGTTTGTGAATTTGTGATGTGTAGAGGCCTTTGTTAAATCCAGGCAACGCAGAATTTTATATTTCCTCACGAGAGAAAAGATGACGTCATTATCATAGCGCAATGTCGTATGTTGATGACGTTGAACCGCCTATTTTTTTGCGCGCGAGATTCAGAATGGACTCAGACGGAAAGGCATTGTTTTATCCGGAATCTTAGGAAATGACCTACACAAAGGGAGTGTCCACACTAAGTACCTCCACTCTACGTACTAGTAAATCTAGAATAAAATCCATAGAATATTAGAATAATATATTAATATTCGATGGCTTTTATTTTAGATTTACTGCATTTATTCTTCTATGCCTGATTTATATATTTGGATTTGATAATATTCAAAATTATATGTTTGAAAAAAGTGCGTTATATGGATCACAACAAACGACGCCTCCTCTTGATAACGATAAAACAGTTGTTCTAATTGGCTCCAATATGTCAATAAATCTGCGGCTTTCCTTCAAATAATCGCCCATATAATTGACTATTAAAACTTAAAAGGTGAGATCTGGGTGTCGTGATCACAAGTAAATTATGAGACTGTTAACTTCATAAAATGATTCGTCAGTTCGTCACAAACGCCGCACACCAACTGAGTTGACCAGCACACAAAAAAAGCAAACCGTTATTAGGTCTCCCAATCTCACCCATATGTTTGCATAATATGCACATGTATCAATCGATAAAAACGCGTGAAAGATTTTTTTGACAGAACAATTCTATGGAAAGTAAAATGCGGACCTCTATCAATCCCTCCATCGATCAATGTAGGTGTACACACATACGGGTCATCAGACATACCTATCTGGTAAAAGTTACTACGAACACAGAGAACTGATATCAAAAGATATCATATCAGTCTCACTGGGTGGCCAACGAAACACCTTACAGCTTTACTGCTTCAAGATTGAGATAGTTTGGCAAGATTTTGATTAAGAAATAGCTTGCCCAGGTTTTCATTCACTAAGATTGATGAAATACGGCGACTATCAGTGATCAAACTTATATTAGAAGAAAAGATAAATTGATAAATTCTAACGCAACCACCGTTTTCAATCATGCAACTATAAGTAACCAATAAACTGCTGCAATCTGAGCGATATCAAGTTGATATGTGGCGAGCTATTTAACCCTAATCAATGAGATAAACCACAGCAACATGTAAAGTTGTTTCAGACTCATACATTTATACTGCACGTGGATCACGATCATCACATGGACCAATCAGAACGCTTTTTAAAAGTCACGTGACAAGAATGGACCAATCACAGCTCTCCTCCACCATCACGTGACACTACAACTGACCAATGGTAGGCGAGATACCCACGTCTCTGCAAGAGGAGGGTGTGTAGCATTAACTGTAACCCAATATACACAAAACATGTAGGAGCGAAACAAACCGTCTCATAATACATATATGAAGGTTGGACGGTCGTACATTTATATAAATCTGAAGATATTGAGTGACGCGCAGCGCGCGCCATCACGTGACACTCCTAACGATCTCTGATTGGTTAATGGTTTGGTGATCAACCCACAGAACGCCCACAGATTGGTTAATGGCGTCACGTCAGCGCGCGACGTCACGACCAACTCCTAATATGATGAAAATGATAGAAACGCAGCATCAATTCTACAGAAATGATCTAAATTAAGGTTTAAACGAGGGCTAGGTTTAACAGCAACATTCGTCATCCTTCGAGAAACGTTCCCTAATCATAAATTTATAAATAGCTTCCCGCAAGATACGCAGGTAGCTATGAAATGATGTCATCATCATAGCTCAAAGCAACAAGTTTATGATTTTGGACCACCTATTTTTTGCGATCCAGGGGCTACAATAATAGGTGCAGCATTTGAGGGAGAGCAAACGGGAGAGTTTAAATATTGCTGGGAGGCCCGCTCGTCCAGGGTTATATATATCTATAAATATAACCGTCTCCCTCATTAAAGCACGCGCTCCGCGATGTTTTACGTACGTGTTACGTCATAGAGATTGGCGTAAAGTGGTGCTGGGTCAGAGGAATCACGCATGGAGAGAGGATTATCCGTGCTTCAAATTAATGAAAAATAAGCGAGATAGAAATATAAGAGAAATAGGCGATTAAGATGACGTCATTATCATAGCGAAATGTAGCGAGTTGATGACGCGTAACCGCCTATTTCTTATGCGCGGATTAAGATGAGGGGTAGATTATTACAATTTACAGGGGTTGGGTGCTATTAGCGAGAAAGATTGATGCTATTTAAGGTATAAACTATAATAGAATGTGGTGTTGGAGGGATTGTCAAAAATGAAGAATCATAGATTTCTAAATATCTATTTTTAAATTCATTCTAAGTCAATGATCGAAGAATGAAGCAATATCCGACGCATATTACAGAACGTGCGTATCGCTCGAAACAATCATTACGAAATGCCAACTTAATATCAAAAACCAGCTCCGCCAAGTTAAAACATTTCGAAAGCAGCGAATCAATCCCTCTCTGAGAGGTAATATTTTATATAAAGGAGCTGTTTTACTCGATTTGGGATAATCATCAAAGTTTAATCGGGGAGTATGTATGAGATCGGGTTTTTATACGCGAAAACGTAAACGCCCCACCTTCCATCAGAGAGATATAAGAGAGTTATCTGTGAATGAAATTTGTCGCATTGTCTAAGAATTTTATTGTCTCATTAATTAATAAGATCAACCACATTTACAAAAGTTGATGGATATATCGAGCAATATCTCGAAGATCGCGAATAGTCCTATCTAGTGAATACACCTAAAAGATATGAACTCAGTTCCCTATCATAAGGACTTAAGAGGTAAAACTAAAAGTATCTTGACTGGTAGGAACCCAAATAAATTCCCAATTCTAACACACTGAGGCAGCAATTCAGCGCTTCACAAAGTAATTCGTGGCAAATCAAACGCACACTTGTAAAAGTGTTTGTAGTACAAAAAATGTCACAGTAAAACATGTTAACACTGTGATTCGTGATGTCATCATCAAAGTAGCAAAAAGGAGCCAAGGATATCCAGTGTCGCTATCAAAAAGAGGCGGCCTCCATTTGTCATCAGGACATTGACAGCAATTCTCGGAAATTACGTCATTCTCACCCGCCTGTCAGTTGACTGAGGTGCAATATTGTGAAATTGTTTGCAAAAGATGCCCCAGGACGGAACAAAATCTAAATTTCAAGACTTTAAGCTTCGAAACTAGTATAAGGATATAGGTACTAATGAGGACAAGAGAATAAAAGATTTGCGACTGATGAATATAAACTTAGACTGGATATATTAAAGGCAGGCCGTGTATAGGAGTCAAGAAAAGGGGTTGGCGTCAGCCGGCGTTCACTAACATACTATAGCTAACAAGATTGCGACAGAAAAAGAAATAAAATAAATAAGAGTGAGGTCATCATCGCGAATAACTATGTTAAGTTGATGACGCATCACACCGCCTGTGCTCAGCTATTTAACAGCTATGGTATATAAGGGGATGCGGTGATATATAAACAGCAAAGAGTGATATATCAATCAACAGATACCCGTCAACTTTACACAGGGCGGCGTATGTACCGCTACCAAGAGTATTCGGCACTTGTACCATACCAATTACCAAACATCAATAGTTAGATAGTATACGATACCATACATCAATAGTGAGATACGCACCATACATCAGTATAGTACTACAAGGTATTTGTATGGTATGATACGGCCTGAAGACGACTGCCAGATTACTTCGATAAACTGGCCGATGGGGGCTGTCCCCAAACAAAGTCGTGGGGGCAGCTTCCCTCCTAAATCTGGGGGGCTGGCTGGATCTCTAGCAGGTCCATCCCCCTTTCAGTAGTATAGAAATTTAGCTAAATAGTCCAACAATCCTATTCCGACTGCCGTATGACGATAAGAAATACAGTATGCTATTTGAAAGCTTTCGACTCTGACAACCTCATGTCAATCATAGTCTTTAGTCTTAAGAACAACCAAGAAAGCCGCTTGTTTGCCGCTTATTATAAAACCGAACAGGAGGAAATGTTTTTGAAACTGTTCGGTATGAGATGGAAACTACAGAAACTACTAACCGACATAATATTATGAAACGGAAAAGGGAAAGTCTGAGCTATCCAACTTGTACGAGAGAAAAACAGGAAAAGAGGAGACGAAAATGGCACATTTCCTAATCATATGATGAGAAAATAATAACTTATGGAACATCGTACCTTCTCAAAGGATAATTTGGTAAAGCGTTGTAAATTTCGACTTAATAAGTTTATACTCATGTGAACTAATACATCCAGTGTACAGATAACACTCTGTGTACAGTAAACAGTATACAATACAGTATACATTCTACAGTAACAGTACACAGTGCACAGTAAAAGTAAACAGTATTCAGTATACACTATACAGAATACAGAATACAGAACATAATATAGTATACAGAAAACACTACATAGTATACATTACACAGTATACATTACAAAGTATACACTACACAGTAAACAGTACACAGTATACACTACAAGGTATGTACACAGTATATATCTACATTTTAGCCTAAATTTACAACTTAAGATACCATTTACGAAGGTGGCAAGGTGCGCGCACCAGAAAGTATATTGGTCTGCTAAGTGAATTTTTGGTCACGTGGTCTAAATTGCGCATCACGTGATTTATTAATAGAAATATATTACGCAGAATACGTCACAAGTTCGTGATTATATGTTCCATATATCTAGTTTATCAAGTTTTAATCATTTACGATGGATTTGCATTTATCAATCTGAATTTTAACACCAAGATCAGAGAAATGGATCAAAAAACCTCACCAAACTATTCAAATCACCAAACCAAACAAACCGCTACAATGCTCCATGAAATGATATATTCCGATTCTTAAGATGCCACAAACGAGAATTAGGCGGTTTAACAGACCTTCAGCTTTAAACCATGATAATGACATAGCAAGAATTATTCCGAACAGACGACTGATTTATCCAAGGTACGAACTCTATATAATTCCTAAGACTAAACGCCGCGCACGAGAAATAGGCGATATGACGTCATCAACTCACTACATTGAGCTATGATAATGACGTCATCCTACCAGCCTATTCCTCCGTGCGCGGCGTCTATAAGGGTTACAGGTGGCACAAATTGTTACAATGAAAATGTAATTTAGGGCGTATATCGGGCTCGTGTGAGAGAGGTGAATATATTCATATATGTATGTGAACATGAGTGATTCTTGAACATATTCACGTGATTATCATGTGATAATCACGCGTAATCACGTGAATTTTCACGTGATATAATCTCGTGACAACATTAAAGGGGCTGGCTAGTATTGATAACTTTTACCCACAGGAGAAACCTATATTATCTAGTCTTAGGACAGCGTGTAGTGCTGTAATCTTGCTGCTTTCTGACTGGTCAAGCCTTGGTGATATAGTCACGTGACTATATTATCTGCGAATGATGTCACGTGATCACATAAAATGTACCAACCATATATACTCGAATGTCATAGTCATGCTAAAAGCTTAGGATTGTGAGTTTACGCTCAGTACCACGCGTAGAATTTGTTACAGCTTAACGTCGGTCACAACAAAATAAGGCCGTCCAACGACATGAATTGTATACTCAAAATCATAATAATGACCCCTTCTTCCATGTATACAACCATCCTTAATGTATAATCGGTGTCTGCGAGCTTTATAATGCGATAATTACACGAGATTCATGAATAATTCACATTCGACCCCACGTGAACTGCGCACATGTCTCCAATGTGTAATAATTTGTCTATTGAAACATATTGGAATCAAACTAGAGGCTGGTTTATATGATAGTGGGTTGTAATTGCTAATTACAGCGTAATTATTGAATTTTATCATTAGACTGCCCCTCAAATAATTAATCTTTATCGTAATAGACCCCCAAATTTTGGTAAATTACCCAAAAACGGTATGCCGCGCGCTGAAGAAAGTTTGACAACGCCATATTATTCATTTCACTGTATGAACATTAAACTTTACGCCAGTACAAAAGCTAAAGCATACATAATATAAGCTACAAGAGCAAGCGTAACAAAGCTGAATCCTACGCGAAAAAGTTAACATGTTGCTGGTGCCTCAGCGCAGAAGCAGTGATATTTTCATAAATCAAAAAGTTCCTCATGCCCCGAGTAAAATTAATATAGATAGATTTCATGCCCCTAATATATCGGACAGGAAATTAACACGAAATTAAGCGGCAGCAATACTACCAGGATGCAGCGAACGTTGCGCGCGTAAAAATAAAATGACCGGCCGCTCCTTTGAATATAGGAAAATTCACTGTTTTGAGGATTCATTATGACATCACTCGAAGCTGCGCGCAGACGAAATATTCTGTGCGTGTGGGGTGTGTTAATGTGCGATCAGAATATAAATAGGCCGTCGCTATGACATCATTTACATTGTGCGGGCAGCCAAATTTTGTTGAAAATAATCGCCTATTTTCGTCCGCCGGGTATAAGCTCTCCCAGCAGCTCTCTCCCAGGAGCGAATAAAAACATATTAAAACCACCCAAACCATTAAAACGATCGAAGAAAAGAGAGCTTCAATATAAAATTGCTCCTAAACGCTCACATATTTCACCTGTAATATTTTAGGTAGAATACCAGTGCAATATTATAAACACGCACGAATATAAGCCGAAATAATCCACTATGTAATGCGCTGCTGACGTCATTGCCATTTTTAAAGTGGTGGGTTTACAGCGTTTACACCGCCTATTAGTTTTGTTCGTGTGTAGCGCGTTTTATAGAATGCTTGTTTCAAGGAATAAAAAATATTCTAGCTTTTAAATTCTAACATTGTGACATTTTGTAAATCGGATGCGGCAAATTGAACATTAAACTGAAATTAAACTACGTTTTTAAACTGCATTGTAAGCTGTTACACTAGAAATCACCGCTGCACGTCAAGGTTCGACCAATCCACGCGCAGCGTCGTTCAAGTCACGCGCGCTGAGTGTTCAAACCGAAACCTGCTTTGGAAAAATTAATAATCCCTCGAGAATAAAGTTGCATACGTAGCACACGGTGAACTCAACTAAACTGCACTGAACAAACTTTACTACTACTCGAGGGTAAATAATTTGTGAGCTTTTCCATGGGCCGTGAACAAAAATAAGGCAGAATTTGAGTGACGTCATTATCATAGCTCAAAATGTAGAATTGATGACGTCATACCGCACATTTTTTGGAGGAAGTGAGTGGTAATTCTGCGGAAAGAGGTGGTTTATGTAAATTTAATCTAAATATTTCCATGCTTTTGTCTTGAAGGCGTTCTATTCTAATTCTGGAACAAAAGATGTAAATTAGGACAACTCCTAAATATGGAAGTGACGTAATTACCATAGCTTAACACGGCAATTTGATGACGTCTTATTTGAGCACGTGATGGTTTTGTAGGGAGGGTATAGTGTAGCTTATATTAAAGTTAGACCATCTGTTAAACCCCGTGCATAAACAATAGACGGTTGAACTTCACCAACTCACTGCTTTACGCTATGATAATGATGACATCTTGACCGCCTATTTCTCATGAAGGCCTGTGAGACCGGGACACGTGGTTACAAGTTGTGGAACAAGTTTCACTGAGCTGTGAAATATTACAAGTGGAAACTTGAATGGTTCTGCGGAATAAGTTCACCATTCAAAATCCTGATGATGACGTTATCAAGTCATCGACCTAAATTCTAATAATGAGGCAATCGATTCAACGTTCTAACTCCTAATAATGATGTCATCAATTCATTATTTTAGTTCATCAAGAAAAGTGCATTCAGGTGGATCCCGGTGGAACATGACCAATTCACAGATCCTGCAAAAAATCTAAATAAAAAGTAGGTCAACTGTAAGGATATAATTCTTAGACGAATTTAGCGCAGCTATGCAACTAAGTAAAATCGCAAAGTGACAGAATTATGAGCATTAAGCATCGCAAATACTCAAAAAGCGATTTTAGCGCTTAAAAATGAGATATGTTAGACAGGGCGTCATAAACCGAAAATACCCGTTTTCCGTTATCAATTGGTAAGTTGCAATCAAAATGATGACGTAACACAGCAACTTATTATCCCCGGCAACCAGTTATTATCCCTGGGCAGCCTATAACACAGGAATGTAACACTTTGGGACCGGTGAGATGCGGTACATCTTTTGTAAAACCTTGTTTTATTATCATACTCTGTCTTTTGTAAGTTTGTATGAAGAGTTTGTAAGTTTGTTTGTAAGTTTGTATAAACAGTTTGTAAGTTTGTATGAAGAGTTTGTGGGAAGACTGATTCCCGGCATCGTGAGTTACCCGGTTACCGTCTTGTAGCTCAAGTAACTCAGGGAGTGAGGTTATTTTAAACTGGTAAACTGGCAACTCAGGGAGTATTGGAAGTGGTAGACTGGTGAAGTCCTGGGGGTCCTTTCCATCAAAATTGGTCAAACAGCTGGTCAAACCAGTCAAAAACGTCTCCCCTCTTTTGAACTGCGATGAGATTCTTCCATATCATTTAGTTTATCTGTAAATCTCTAAAAATATTTAATTACTCACGGATTTCAGCGATGAGGTTCTTCCTGTTACAGCAGCTGCCAGACATTCTACGTTCTTGCATCATTGTAGAGAGGGTGTGTGTGTAGGCTAGAGGAGACAAAATGTTGAGAAACAAAATGATGAGACAAAATGTTAAATGGGAGAGAATTTTGAGAAAAAATGTGGAATTTCGAGAAAAAAATGAGCGGGATGATATAATTGAAACTGAATAAAGTACAAACACTATCCAAACAATTGGTGATTGAAAACATGTGGTCTGCAATCCAAAAGAATTACAATTGGACTCAATCTTCAATCGGACTCAAAACAGCAAGGATGGATAGATAAAGTAAGCAAAATGTTCCACAGATCGAAGTACTCACAGGAGCAAAGAATCGAAGAGAAATGACAAATAAATAGGGCAAATAACAAATATATAATTCTAAAGGGCAAAATACTAACTTAATAAGTTACATATACAAGACAATAATCAATAGAATTCCTTATACAATATTGATTTTAACAAATGTCACATCAAACGTCAAGAGAGATGCCCCTATAAAACGTGATGCTCACCAAGTCACCATGATGTACCATATTATAACGTAAACCCTACGTAGATATATCAAGGGAGTTTGGGAAGATCAAAGGACTCTGGTGAGCTCAAAACTCTGATATATACTCTGGCAGGATATATTTATATATTAAGAACGATCGGTCCTCATTGAACGAAATGTGGGAACTTAGGAGAATCGCAGGGGGAAGGGGACATGGGTGAATTAGGGGTATATTCTATTATCTTGAGAATTGAGATTGCCCATTGAGGTAGTACTTGCGTCACAACTTCAAGATCACATATATGAAACCCATAATTCATTCGACAACACAATAAGAGTGACATTTTGGACAATGGCCAGGATCAAGACAATCGATCAATCATATGTTGGGTCAAAGTCATTCACGGTTATAACTATGAGTTGAAACGAAGTACAAAACGAAGTTTAGTAATATAAAACACTATGTGTCAGCAAACCTATAATATTCTGTTAGGCATTGTAGGACTCTGCCTTTAATTCACATTTTAACACGAAGTTAAAAACTTTCGCTTTTCAACACGGGCAAAGTGTCGTCGGAAGTTTCCAGAAAATGCGGCTCGTAAGAGGAAAGTGTGTTGTTGAGAGTGACGTCATTTTCAGGGATTAGCGTGGCAAATTAGTGACGACAAACCGGATATATTCTTCCCTCATCGCATCTGCTAAAGAAGGCTTCTACAAGTAAACTTTCCGAGTATCTCCTCGCTATTATCTCAGAAATTTTCGGCACTGTCTTGTAACAGTTGCAAGGATTTGACGGCGTCCTGATCATACTTTGACAGCTTTAGCAATTCCAGCGCCAATTTTAGATTCCAGTAGATTTCATTGAGCGAAGAAAGCGAACATTTCTCATAACGGTCGAGTGTTATAAATGTTCTACAAAATAGAATTCAAACGTACAATTTAAACGTAGTAGTGAACATTAAACGCAGTAGTAAACATAATTAAAACAGACTTTCATTAATGAACAACTTACTTCACTAAGCTTACTCACATACTGAACTATTTTTCTCAGAAAAACAACCCCCATCATTGCGATGATAGTATTATGGACTAAAAGCCGTTTTAATGAAAAGTTCATTAATGATGAAACTCCGCTATGTATTGGAACGAATGAATATTAGAATGCCTCATCACAAAAAAGGCCGAAGCTTTTAAAGTGTTTTCAATGATACTTGATAAATGTCCATAACTGTTCTATTCGACTTAAGGGGTGTACTAAACGACGTGTTAGAGAAATAGGCGGCTCAACGCCATCAACTCACTACATTGATTTATGATAATAACGTCATCCTAGTCCAACCCGCCTATTTCTCGTGCGCGAGGATTAGTTATGAAAAAACCAAAGTTGTCTATGTGTCAAAAATAGATTGAAGATCGAAGAAATTGAAAACATCAAAGGTATACGAATCATCAAACTTGTTTATGTGTCAAAAATAGATTAAAGATCGAAGAACTTGAAAACATCAAAAATATAGGTAAGAATCATCAAATTTGATTTGAAATTTCGAATACAGTGAATTTAAAGAGTGATTTTGCTGCGTTAGCTAGATTAGAACTGCTACAAAGCGAATTCGAGAGAGCCGTTCCCTAACGTCACAGAATCGCAATAACTCTTACGTAGAAAAAAGGCCCATCAAATATAGATTCATCAATTCACTGTTATAAACC
Organism: Beroe forskalii; assembly: GCA_011033025.1. NCBI lineage: Eukaryota > Metazoa > Ctenophora > Nuda > Beroida > Beroidae > Beroe > Beroe forskalii. Next base: position 638,111 of record WFMF01000065.1, on the reverse strand, counting down.
ATGATAATGACGACATCATACTCTCGACAGAATATTATATGGTACTTCATTCGTTGTAATACAATTCGCGTCGAGGAGCATCTTTTGATTTTTAACCACCTTTTTCAAGATTATATTTTGATAACGTAGAAATGGGCGAGTAGTGACGTCCGATGGGGCTCACTTTGAAATTGAAATGCTATAGTATGATTCTGACAGTGCATACGTTCACTTCGAGATTAAAATGCTAGTATGAGTGTGACAGATCACTTCGAGATTGCTGATAGAAAACAGTGCATAAGTTCAAATCGAAATGCTTATTTGGGAGAGTGCATAAGTTCACTTCTAGATTGAAGTGCTAGTATGAATGGGTAGTCCATAGGGGCAGTGCATAGGTTAGCATCGATATTGCTGATTGAAACACTCGTAGTAGTATTAATGATTGTGAAAGAGCATATACGTTCTTATCGAGATTGCTTATAGAAATGCTTATTTGGAAGGTGCATAATTTCACTTCCAGATTGAAGGGCTAGTATGATTGGGCAATAATAAGATATTGCTGGAAGTTCAGCAGAAGAAGGCTTACCCGTCAATAGAAACGGGTGAGCCGTGCAGAATGCAGATTGCAGAGTAATGGAAATAATCGGAATTTTAATCAAGTAACCCGCTAACATGACATGATTTTGATTAAAAATCAAGATCATTGTGTCGATTTTGACAGAAATGTCAAAATTCATTAAGAATTTTGCAATAATAATTCATGGAAGACGGTTTGCAATATTCTGCTAATACGGCTTCGCATACCATTGGAATCTAAATCATATAGAAGCAGGAAAATTTTAAAACAAACACAATATATTTCAAAATCCACAAGGAAATATTTTATAAAAAAGTGGACAAACTGCAGTAGCCCCCTCCAGTTTCGGGGAAGAGCGAATATTAAAGATTATAAAAGTGACAAACAAAACGTTTCCTCGCCTCAATATTTATTCTAGTCCCCAACAACGCGTTATAACCACTTTCATACAAACACTCGGACAAACTTATATTGAAATTCATATATCGCGAGAAGCTCTCAATATATGACACCGGAAGTGGTAGTTAATAAACTTCATGGAAGTGGAACAAGAAATTATATTAGATGTTTCCTCGAAAGAGCTCCAACAACAGTGACACCTCCGAGAATATTGGTTTACGCTCAGAGTAAATAGGCGGTTGAGAGATGACGTAATAAACATTGTGCAAGCAGCCAAATATTATGTCGGAAATATAACCGCGTATTTAGTGACGTTGTATAAGTGACGTACGTGTTCAAAACAAAATAAACATAAACCACGCAGAGAAAAATGGGCGGTTCAACCGCTTCTTCGAATCAAAAGCATTTAAAAATTGTTTGTGGTAAGGATGCATCATGATATAACAAAAGAAATGATAATCATCTAACAAAAAGGTTTAATGAGGAGCGTTTTGAAGTATTGTTTGTGATAATAAAAGAAAAGGAAGCTTATCATTATCACTTTTTCATGAATACAATTGTGCCAATAATTGTATGTGACCTATTTCGTTGTCATAATTTTTTCATTGGCATAGAATAAGCAGACAAGACAGAATAAAAAGAAGGAAATCTTATGAATCGATCCGGGATTTATTCAAAATGATCATGGAACACTCTCAGAGAGAGGGTCGGTCCTTCCCCAGGCAAAATGCTTGGAAGAAAGATTTAAACTTGTCTGGGGGAAGAATAATTATTCGAGGAGGGATTAAGACAGATTGAGAGTTAAACAGTAAAGGAGAAGTGACACTAAACGGAGCAAAGCAGACGAGAGCAGAAAGTGGAGCCTGTCTTTTTTTATATAAAGAGGGGTGCATTTAAATCATTTAGAGCTCTTCAACCGTTATTAAAGTTAGTAACCGTTTAAAATTGGGGGCAGAGGAAAAATAGGAGTGGATATTAAACGGCGTACGTTGAAATCGTATAATTTCTCCAGAACGAATATATTTTCTCCAGAATATTTCTTCGATTTTGAAAGGTCTCCTCATAAATATAATGCGATCATAAACGGTTATTCAGAGCTAAAAATTATAATATTGAGGAATTTCGTGAAAAGAAATTATCCAAAATTTCTTGACAGACCATCAATGATTACAAGGATCCACAACCGTAAAACTGGCTCTATGAGATTAATCGCCCATTGCCCAATTAATCTCGTTGATTTTAACCAGCGTGATTTTACTCCTACCCCCATTTAATAAACGGTTGAACGACAGATTCTACTTTTTGCTCTCGTCTGCTTGAATTATATCGATCAATTTTCAAGACCAGGGTTCGCGTGACTTAGCTGGGGAGTGGGGAATTTTGGGATTTTTGATGTGTTGATGATGGCCTAAAATGGTGTTCCCGTCTAGGTTGTCGTGACGGAACAACAACCCCCAGAGATAATATTATCAGAATATATCTCACTCTTATAATCATGTGATATAGACATTAACCAATGAAATCATGGCATCAGCTGAACATTGACCAATGGAGAGAAGTCGTTTGGACAGGCTGAGAATTTCGATAGGGTGATCAAAGACAAACTGACATAAGAGTGACAAATATTCAAATTATCAGATTTGGAGTGTGGTGATATCGGTGGATCGATCACGTTTCACGCCTCTCCAGAATTTGATTAAATTGGCGATTTAATGATGATCGAAATAGCGATTTAAAGCAAAGTAACTTGTCAACCATAAACCGATTACCGATTATAAATTGGATGATCAGAACGGTTAACCAGCTCACGCCTTATTAGAAGTGACATTTCAATCTTACTTCCTGGTTTCCTGACAGATGTGATCGAAATTCGAACTGCTGCAGCTCATTGATTATTCTGGCCAAAATTCTAATCAAACAATCAGAAGAACAAAAGAAATGACATGGCTCTGCAAATAAAAAGAAGCATCTGGAGGTTTGGAGATAAAAGTAAGATAATGCTACATTACTACATTACGTGGTGCGAAACCCGAAACTAATGAATGATAAATTCTTGACGTCACGTATTTTCCCTCCTCACGTTTTCCATCAAACTCAGAATTCCCAAAAACAAAAGGTATACTTCCGACGATGTTTTCGGCAATTTTCTCAGATGACACAAACGCTGCAAAATCACAAATTTGCATATTATATTCTACAGTCTACACGCACAGTGGTCATAATCAGCACTTGAGTAGGAAATCGTCTATATATCCCGTAAAATGGGCGTTATAAAACGTAATGGCGTAATTACAAACCATGGAAATCATTTGCTTCAGTGGGGCTGTACTCATGGAAATCATGGCTGTATTATCCATATTGATTATTGGTCGCATATTCCTTGGCCGCATATTACTAGCTCATCATGTTATAATGAGCTCGATCTATAATAAGCTTTTTATGATAAATCCCAAGTCGGTAATTATAGTAGGGCAAAACATGAGTGATTCGGCGAAATTGCATCAACGAAGCGGCACCGATTATAGGTTGGGGTCGTAATAAGCGACAACCAACTCAATATACCTTACAAGACATATCTACAAGTGTGGTAAAAGCTCTGGAGCTAGAACTTTTGGGGGTTCGAAATATACATTTTCCCATGTTAACATATCGTGATGATGGCATCATATTGATATTTTAGTATTTTACGGGGTGCAAGAATATGATGGGGACTATTTTTCGTAAAATTCCTAAATTTCGCTCCACATAATCATGTCTCGTAGCCTTCACCCAATACCCATCTTATAGCCGGGTCTATTGATCCAAGCATGGTTATAACAGTGACTCGGTTAGATTGCTGTAACTGAGATGATCAGGGTGGGTTCCAGTAAGCTGCAAGAAAATCAAAACACACCCATCTTCACTGGGCTGATGGACTTCAAAGTTCGTCAAAATATTTAATGAAAATCACGAAGCAGAGCGCATGCTTTTCAATGAAACAGAACATAATGCGGTTAATAATGAGCGAAAGGGTTTTGACCTTATATGAGGCGATTTTCTTGATTTTGCAATAGAATGGGTCCTGACGACTTTAAGTCATGCTCAATGAAGCATTGGGCATGATGACGTCATTATCATACGTTAAAATGCTGAATTACAGCCCTCAAAGGAGCATTATAATGTTTGGGAGCGCAGCGTAACAATACAAGGCGTGCTTGGGATGGGTGAAGTCTTTTGTTGAGCGTTATTAAATGTAATGCAGCCAAGCCAACCAAAAGGGAGGGTGGAGCGACATTCACCAAATTTCTAAGTCGTCACACAGAGGTTCTAAGGCGTGAGTTGATTGCGGAGGGAATTTAATTTTCTTCGAGAAAAAGAATGGAGTCAGCGTCAAATGAAGGCTTCGCACAAATATTTTTGGTGTCAGAGAAACCTGGGTCAGGGGTCTAAATAAATCAATATAAAGGTGAACAGATGTCAAGGTTTGAAAGCAAAGTAAAACCTGTGTCAAAATCTGTGAGTAAATCAGTGTCAAAGTGAAGTGGTGTCAAAGTGAAGTGGTGTCAAAGTAAACTGGTGTCAAAGTAAACTGGCGCCAAAGTAAACTGGTGTCCAAGTAAACTGGTGTCAAAGTAAACTGGCGCCAGGGTAAACTGGTGTAAAAGTAAACTGATGTGAAAGTAAACTTATGTCGAAATGAAATGCATCACAAGTCGGGAGGGTTAACGCCCAGTAGAAAATTATCAACTAATTACTCTGATCAGTCGGGCTTATGCTCCCATAACAGCAGTATCACGCGCACTGATTTTGGAACTGATCCAAATTATCATTGGATGACACATATTGACGGGGTCTCGAGGGAGCCGAGGGCGATAATCACGTGATTTTCTGAGGCTTCTGATGAACAATTCTCTCTCATCAGTTTAAACTTTTAAGGATCTTATATAGTTTAAGAATACCTATAGAATCAACAGATTAAAGGGCTACTTTCATCAATGCTTAAATGAAGCTTGGAACAAGTTTTAACGCACGCATTTCCGACAGTTATTTTGGCAGTTTTGATTAATTAATTTCTTAGATTGAATTTCAGGAAGTGTGGAGCATAAAAACTGTATTAATAATTCTTGCATTTAGATACATTTCAGTAAATACCGTTTATATAATAGCCGTATTTTAGAAATCAGTATAGAATCCGTAACCAAAATTGGCGAAACATTTATAACATTCCCAAAACACGTACACAGGGACAAGTTTAACATAATTTATTATCAAACATACGCTGTCGCATTCGTTTAACTGCTAAATAGGCAGAATTTTAGAGATGGTAACATAATATTTAGCCCCGAATTCCTTGTTTTGTAGTTACACATTACCTTTCCTCCTGAATTTGATGCTACGAGCTGTTGAAAATGAAGGTTTTATATCTCTGCCTGCTAGGTATCCTGTTGATTCTCATCTCAGCTGAAACTGGTGAAGAGGAAAAAAAGATGGTGGACCGTGAAGAAGATGAAGAAATTGAAGAAACAGGGACTTTAGCCTTCAACAAAAGAGCTAGGGGAGGCAATGTCCTAGTGAACGATGGCAAGGGAAGGAATGGGGAAGGAAAGAATGAAATGGAAAACATTGGAAAGGGAAATAATGGAATGGAAAACAATGGAATGGATAACAGTGGAAATGGAAAGAATGGAATGGTTAATAGTGGAAATGGAAAGAATGAAATGGAAAACATTGGAAAGGGAAAGAATGGCATGGATAACATTGAAAAAGGAAAGAATGGAATGGATAACATTGGCAAAGGAAAGGGTGGCAAAGGAAACAATGGCAAAGGAAAGGGTGGCAAAGGAAAGGGTGGCAAAGGAAACAATGGTAAAGGAAAGGGTAAAGGAAAAGGTGACAAGACGAAGACGAACACGAAAAAAACAGGAGAACAAAATCGACACATCGGGGAGCTTGGACTGCAGGACAACGGTCGGTTTAGTGATACGCGAACAGAATATGTGTATAAAAAGGGCTTCCAGAAATTCAAACGGAACTTCCAGCCGAGGTATGGGTACGATTTCACGGAGCAGGTGAGAAGGAAAAACTTCAGGGAAAACGCAGATCGGATTAAAAAATTAATAGCTGATCCGTCGAAAAAGTACTTGTTTGACGAGGAGAGCATTTTCATGTTCATGACAGACGCAGAAAAGGCATCTCTGACTGGGTTGAATTTAGTGAATATCACAAAGGAAGATTTGCCGGAAATGAAGAAACGTCCCGAAATACCCAAAAAATCAAGAGTTAAGTCAAAGAGCAATGGCAGAAAGATGAGATTGAAATACGCATACAGAGGAGGCGCGAAGAAAGGCATGGGGAAGCGAAGTGCAGATGACAGCTGGGCAGATGAGACAAGGACTGAGTTAGACAAACGAGAAGGTGGGAAATATTATCTGAATATCATAGATTCAAGACCAAATGTATTCTAAACATAAATTTTTGTGATGAAACAGATGTTAAGTGATGTTTCTAAATCTAAAGAATAAACTTTTGCCATCATAAAAACGATGGAATATTATTTTCAGAAACGAATATTCCAGCAACACTGGACTTGAGATCAATAAATATGGTGAACCCTGTGAAGAACCAGTTGGATTGCGGTGCGTGTTGGGCTTTCGCTGCCCTGGGAGTTCTGGAAGGCGCATTTGCCCTTGCCACAGGTAATCTTGAAACTTTGAGCTCTTTGCAGTTCTGGCACAGGCCACAGGAGTCTATTTAGAATAAAAGAGCCATGTGGGTAAATTTCCATTTCATCCGTCTTTTCGAAATGGAGCTTCGTCTGATCTCATCTCTTCAATTTTACCTCAGGGGCCCTCCGGTCCTTCTCCGAGCAAGGCCTGATAGAATGCAACATGGCGTTCGGTTGTGGCGGTGGTTTCTGGACCAAAGCCTGGAAACAGGTCCGGGACACGCAATTCATCGCTCTGGAATCCGAAAATGAGTACGACACTGACAACCTCAGCGATACATGCGAGCAGGTTTCGTACAGAAAAAGATGATAATCATTTATTCTAAAAATCTCCTGATTTTAAAACTTATCGTATCAACTTACGGGGATAGATCTGTTTGCCACTTTGTCCAGGCACCAGTCTAATGCAGATTGCAGGTCTAGCGCCGGTTCAATGCAGGTCTTTTGCCAGTCTAGTGCAGGTCTAATGCAGGTTTGGCACTGGTTAAGCGCAGGTCTTGCGCCATTCTTATGCAGGCCCCAACTTACTCCCTATAACTGCGTTCAGGACACGACAAACGGCCTGACTGATGTCATGAACATCGGAGCCTGGCAGATCTTGAGGAAGGAGGACGACGAGGTTTGTAGAGACACATAAACGATAGTTTTACACTCTTCCCAGTATCGGATTTTCATAAAACTTGGTAATATCGTTCACTTTAAATAGTCAAACAGTTTACCAAACGCTCGTTTCATCCCAATTTTATGCAACATCTCTTCATACGTCTCCTCTAGGTTGGAATGCTGGGGTATCTCAACTCCTACGGACCTATCACAGTGACCCTGACAGCAGACGACCGTCTCTACCTCTACAAGTCCGGCATCATGAACGATTGTTTGGGACATGTGGATGGAGGGAATCACGTGGTGACCCTGGTGGGGTACGAAGAGGACCACCTGATTCTCAAGAACTCCTGGGGGGAACTCTGGGGCATGGCCGGGTATTTCCTCCTCCGGCGGGATTGTGGGGAGTTAGGGTATTCCTACTGGGCGTCCTATCTCTCCGTGGTGAACATCGCAGGTAGGTACCGGTTAACCGAAACCGAAATGCCGGTAAACCGGGAGCTTTTAGCCAACCAAATTTTGAATTTGCAATCAACCGTTTAGGGAAACGTTCGGTTAACGAAACCGAAATACCAGTTAACCGGGCGTTTTTAGCCAACCGTAACCGGAATTGTAACCGGTCTTCTATTAATGGCAGGAGGACAAGAAGCTTTCCTGATGGTAGACGAAGTGCTGCCGCTGACGCTTTCCGTGAAGAATGGGAAGATATCCACTACGATCCTCCTTGAAGAGGGTTAGTAGATACGCCAGCTTTATGAACCTTCCAGTGTCCGATATTTTTATGAAATTTGATAATATCGTTCACTGTAATGACCTTGAGTGAATTTCCAAAAAGATAATCAAAAGCTCATTTCAATCCAATTTTATGGGTCGTTCATTGTTTAATGCAACTCCGTCCCATGCGTCTCTACTAGGTGTGATGGACGGGGATATCTTCCACATGGAGATCCCGGAGACCACAACCAAGCACAGCAACATCAACGTGAGGCTAAAGGACAGGGATAATAACTTGGTCTACATGATGTACTCCTACCTCGCTCGCAGCGGCCGGTAAGTTGGTGTAATGGTATTAAGTCTGACTCGTGACTCGTGATCGAAAGATCCCGGGTTCGATTGCCGGCCGTTCCCATTGAGCTAAGGTTGAAAGATACCTAGGTATCTCAAGTCTAATATGTAGCCACACGGTTTACTCAGCCGAGCGTACAGGAAACTGCCCATTGCAACTACAGTATTAATTTGTTTGGAATAAGTTTCTTTCTTTTTAACCTTTTTTGGAATAAAAAATACGAATCATTACCCAAATTATTGTCATAATTCTCAGGTACTGCCGTGAACGGGCCATCACGAACACCTCCACCATCCTGGTCAACAAGCGAAAGAAGTGCAACCTCACCCCAGGAACACGATACGATGTCGATATCTCCGTCACCAAAACAGGGTACGCCACGAACATTGGGCCGACCACACTCGGTCTCTTCGAGCACGTTTACCCCTACTACGACACGGAACAGTTCCTCCTAACGACCGGGAATGGTATGATTCAGAACGCCACGCGGCTCCGGACGGTTGTCAAGGAGTCGGAGGAGGGGGATCCCGTGATACGCACGTGTTTTGATCAGGACGGGTTGTGTGGGGAGTTTGTGGCGGATGATCCGACGCAGTGCACGGAAGGGGAGACGGTGGAGTGGATGCAGGAGAATTGTAAGAGCTCGTGTGGACTTTGTGTGGAGTAGATGGAGCTCGTGTGGACATTGTGTGGAATAGTACCTATACTCCGCTCAGAATAAATAGTTAACTAAAAAACCTAAATAAATTCAATAAAAGTTCATGAAGTTTCAATCCTCCTCGATTTGGAGCAGCAAGAAATGCGGTACTAGAACAAAATAATTACACCTGGAAGTGGTAGAGCTATTTAAACTGGTTACACAGTGGAACTATAATGGGGAGGGGACTGACAGAAACCACTTTCAGGCATATTAAAATGCAATAATTATTCGTCGGACGTAATTTCATACGCAATCGAATATAATATTGCTGCCAAGTCTCGGAAACTTACGTCAAGCGACGAAACCGCAAGAGTTGACAAAACTACCATTGAGACTGTGTGGACGATAATAATAATATGTCCTAGACTGTGTGGACGACTTGCAGAGTCATGACGCGTTCCCGTCAATATAGATTTATTAATAACCCGGGACTATATAAACAAATCCAGGAACTAAACTATTCTCAGGTGGTCCAGAAATAAAACTACGAGTTTCGAGTACCAATATAAAGGGTTACGGTTATGGTTGTGATTAGGAATAGCGCTTCCACTTCTGTTTTTGAAAACGGTATTCTTCCAGTCTGCCGGTATAAGACAGAAGACGGTTGAGAATAACAACATTATTATGATTTGAAATGGTGCATTGTTGATCAAAAACTGCCTCTTTTTAACCTGCAGCACGTTTATGAATATAACATAACTGCAGCAGGCTGGGTCATCTGCAGCTCCCAAACATAACGTTAATTTGTGCGTCAAATAGGGGACGACGTGAAGTTTAAGTATTTAGTGAAATGAGTCAAATAGAGGAAGTGTTTAGTGTTATTGCTGGGTTTTGAAATTCCACTACCACACCAACTACCACCGTCTGCCTCCAGTACCGAGCATGGTTAAGCCTATAGAATTGGTCGTTGATACTAGATTCTGAGAAAAAGGGCACGTTGACACCACTTTATTTGTCAACGCAAGTTTTGAGTTAAACGAAATACTGAAATAGCTTCAAGCAACAGGAATTAACATGAAGTTGACTCCATGAAGTAGAATCAAATGTTCTAATACCAGGAAAAAGGAATATAATAATCATGAAGTTCACTAGAAGCTAATACCAAGAAATAAATACAAATCGATTGAAACATCTCGATACACAAACCAACGATTTGTTACCTTTTATCATAACTCTACTGACCACTGGAAACGTTTAAATTGTCCAAGAGGCGGGTTAAAATGGCTCAAAAACGAAACATGGTCTTGGGGACGGTTATAAGATATAAATCATGGTCGATAAGGCACATCACAGCATCTCAACACACACAGCCCAACCAGTACTCATCAATATACTCACCTACCCACCTCGCTTATTATATATAAACGTGACTCAGCTTCTGATTGATTAGTTTGGGGACAGGAGCTAAATGATATAAATATTCGAGTAGCAGACTTGACAGTTTAGCGTGACGTCACGATAAGAGTCATGGGTTGTAAACTGCTGACATCGAATAGTCTATTATATTCGCGCGCGGGGCTCCTCTTTATATACGGGAAGCAGAAAATTCATTAATCTTGAAGCGCACTGCAAATATGTTGAAGATATTTGGGCAAGTCGTGCTGAAATTGATTAATGCTAACGGAGTGATCATTGACTGATTGATTTGTTGAGATTAGGTTTAAAAGCAGATTCCTACGTAGGGCGAGGGTATCTAGAATCAAATCTAATTTGAAATTGACAGGGTTACCGGGGGGAGTTGACAGATTCAGTATTCTAATTTGAATATCATCGTATCTAGATTCGATACCGATTGAAACTGAGACTGGCTGCACTTGACAGTTCGATATACCTATTTGTCATAATTTAAATTCGATTGATTTCTGCTTTCCAGGAACGATCTGGAGAATAAAATTTAATGTTTCAGGGGAATCAGTAATCTGACCTCCACAAACCCTTGCAATCAATTTTGACAGCCGTGCGCGTCGACAGGGTGGATATCGGGCGAGAGCGCTAATCAGCAAAGGCGACCGTCCAAATGTTGAACGTTGCGCGCGCTCGAATTATGGTAACACCATACGACGTGCGCGTAACGCCAAACCCATGGGGGGGGGGGGTGGGCGCATTGCACAGCTTTCAGAGTACGGGAAAAAGAGAAGGAGAAATTCATGTCCCTGTTTAACCAGTCCCGGCACCCGTAAACATTGCCTCACCTTTTGCGATACCGTTCTTACGTGAGCCAACGCTATTGCGTATGGCAATGTGTGTATGAATTGTTGGATTTAGATAAAGAGATCTAAATAATCCAGAAAAAAAATCCTGAAAATTTCCAAAATATTTGAACCTAAACTCATGAATGAAAGAATCGGAAAAATGAACTGAATCAGTCTTTGCTTTCGCTGAAATTATGGTTATTATTCGTTGTTGTCAGACTTCACAGCGAATCCTGGAAATTAATTAAAGCACCACGTATTCAATAAACTAGCAGAACCCATGGCCTCCGGCCATCGTTCACAATTTTTTCGCTTCAGCAATTCGTACAGTATAATGCAGTACTGTAGTTCTTATCAGTGATGAGGTCATATTTTAATCGGGTGTGTATCACCCTTTTTCTGTCCCTAGATATTGAAATTTGGCGTCAAATCGCGCGTACAAAATTCGCGTTACCTAGCATGACTGATGACGTCACAATTACGTCATAAAATTAGATAAGCTATCTGAGACTCATTCATTAACACAATTTGGACTATGACCGACAACATATCCAAAGATGAAGTTCTGGGGTGGTCCCGTTCTCTCTCCACTAGCTTCACAAATTTTGCCATTTTTTGGGATTTGTTTCGTGCCAAAGTGTTTCAAACAATTGCATATATCTCAATGATGCCGGGGAGCCCAGAACTTTTCGACCACATTTTTGAAAAGTACATTTAATTTCCTTTCTACTCTAGCAGGAGCATTTTTTCGTATCTCGAAAGCTTCATACCGAAAAATTGCGTTGAAAAACGCCTATTTTTGGGAAAATCGACATTTGGAATTTTCAGTTTTGTGACGTCATTATGACGTCATTATGAAGACGTAAAATAGTTTTTAAGGTCATTTTCAGCAAGTTCTATCTTTCTACTTTCCAACGCTGGGTCAATGAGCTCTGTATCTTTAACGGTTCCCGAGATATAGCCGTTTAAAAAGGGTATACTTCTTGCACTAAAAAGTCTCTCTATGTATATCCCTATATTTCCCAAAACCAAAAAGGATTTGGTTGTGATGGTCCGCGGCGGTTTTAAGGCGTTCTTTACTGTAAAACCCATGATATGAGAAAGAACGCGACGGTTAAAACTGCTGCAACGTCACAATATACAGCATTCACGTAACTTTAATGCATCTATATGTGTTCTAACAAGAACACCCTCAATTTTGGCGATTTCAAGTAGTTATAACTCAGCCACTTCTGAACGAATTGATCTCAAATTTTAAACTCCGAGCGCGCGCACAGCGAAGGCGCGGAAACTCAATTTACAATTGATTTGATCGTCGGGAACGTACCGTAAAATTTTTTGAAATTCGGCGAATCCATGAAAACATATAGTTGGGGGCTGGCAAGCGCAGCGATGCGTACGCATCGCGTGTGCGATTTCGGTGTGAATAAGTTGTTATAACTTGGTCATTTTTTATCCAATTGATCTGAAATTTTGACAGTTGCGCCTTTGACCCTCAAAGAAGCGACGTATCGATTTTGGTGGAAATCCAACCAAGGGAAAGTCCCCAAATTGCTTCGTGAAATATGTGGAAATTAATGAGATTTCTACCGTCAGAATCGACGTGCAATGCTCGCCCTCGGACCCTTCGGGTCCTCGGGCTCGCGCTCGGGCCTTCGGCCCTCGCACTGTAAGTTTCGCCGTCCAAAGCTCGCCCTCGGGCTCGCAAACCGCCGCGGGGGGCTTGCCAGCCCCCTGATATTATTATATTTTATATCACCCTGTGACACTCAAATCTCTAACTTATACCCCTGGCCAGTTTTTTTTTTCTTTTTTTACCGCGGGGGGTTACCTCCCTGGCCAGGGAGGGAATTGGTTAAAATGAGTAACAAGGACTGATGGTGCACATTTTTGATTTTGTCTGTTTATTCGCTCATCTTCGATTATAAACAGGTAATCATTAAATTTATCAAATTGTGCCCCCATAAAAACTGTTAAGTTGCTAATACCTATAACAATTTTATCAACCGATTTGGATCAGAACATCAAACTTTCCAACATATTATTATTATGGGCCAATGAACTGTTTGAGGATTATTTTTCCGCCTTCAGTCGTCTCTTGTCTGACATTCAAACATTAATCAGACAGTCCATGGAAGTACCTTCTCTGTTGTTGAGTAGTGGAACAAGCCAGGATCCCCCATTTCACATCGTCATCACCCCATTCCAGAGACTCCATGTTAACATGCTCTGTGCTGCGTAGGAAAATAGGAGCACCTGAAATCGGGGGGATTCAGTATAATGCATATAAGTTTTAACTATCCGAAAAAGCTTACAGGGGCGTGCAGTCGAGCTCCAACGTGCGCAGCTTTTCTATGCGCGGCTCACTTCCTGTTATCAACAGCTAGTGAGCAGCGCACGATTACGCCATGTATGGAATAGCAACGCACGTAGGAGTTCGATACGTCACCGTTACATTTACACTCGGTGGCTACTTAATCCCAAGACCCAAATAGTCACAAGAAAAAGGCCTCTAGTATTAGTTTGGCCAGGAGAGGAATAACGAGTATATTCGGACAGGTTGGATCACTGAGAAGAAGAAGAAGAGTGAGCCTAGAGGACTCCACTTCACCACCACCCTCCCAGACTCCCCTCCTACCCCGCTACAGACACAACCTCCACAGCTGACACCAGCTGTCAAGCATATCAACACTCCAAGACAAGCATTCGATTTCTTCCTGGAGCCCAAAGTAGTGTGGAAGATCGTCGAGTATACCAACAATAGCATCGCTTACTACCTCCAAAATGTCAAAGAAGGTAAACATTAAACTATTGAATAGAAGTTCCTAAAATTGGCAATCATAAATTGGTGGTTTCATATTTTTTCAAAATTCCAGGCTACCTAGGTTCTAGTAAATTATTATGTTTTTTTTTTCTTTAAAAAAGCTGAGTTAACAATCATCAACGCGTATGTAGGGACTACGCAGCGGCAATGGATCGAGTTACATTAGAAAAGTTAATAAACACATGGAAAGTTTGAACAGATGTTCAGCTGTTTGCCTATTCCCTACTCCCAAGACCCTAACTCGCTAACTCGTAATTGCTTTCGTCATAATTGACCATCTGTTGACTGGTCCTCAAACAACGGACCACGTCAATGCTGTTAAGAACAGCTGTGGTACTGCAACATTGCATAAAATGACGTCACTTTAACAGGTTATCAGCATTACTATTAAACAGTGCTGAACTTTAGTGTTTAGGCTAGTTCGGAACGTTTCTAGGTTCGGTAAGATTGCGCGGCTCCACACAGTCAGAACATTTCGCGACATTTCTGGCACCAATAAGTTTCGCTTTGCAGTAGACTTGTGTAAAAAGTGTTTATGAACAAAAATCAGTAACGTGTGATGTGTTGGTGTGCGTGAAGAATCGCAGTAAATGTTCTGAGACTGACTGTGCCGAGCCGCGCAATCTAACAGTATAACCGAACCTAGAAACATTCCGTCATTCCGAACCTGCCTAAAGTTCAGCACTGTGACACTTACAGGGACAAGTCTAATTCCTACATGCGCGGCTTACTCATGCGCGGCGTAATGGTGCGCTGCTCACTGCCTGTTATTAACAGCCAGTGTGCCGCGCACGATTACGCCGCGCATGAAAAAGGCGCCACGTAGGAGTTCGAAACGCAACCGTTTCTATTGTTACAAGCAAGTATAGAAGATGCCAACATTTCACTGATCAAAGCCTAAAATACGGAGTGCATAAATAAATACGACGACACCTATAAATGATAGAGAAATTTTCCTCATTATCATGCTGAATTCCCACAGCCAGAAGAAGTGAGTCTAACTACGACAAAGAAGGAGTCCTGTACGATGACTCGGACGAGGAAGCAGATGTAGACGTGACAGGGATTCCAGAGTCTCAGGTAGACTCACTGACTGAGACGGATTTAGAGATTACAGAAACACCCTCTCGCAGCGAATCAAGAGAGAGCTCTCCTATCAGTGAGCACACTGCCGGTGGACAAAGCAGAGACAGTGATCCAGTGTTTGAGGAGTTTCTGAAATCTCTAGAAACTGAGAACCCTTCACCTACCGAGGAACAGAAGCGATTAATGAGGTAACTGTTTAGCAGTTTCTTAACCGGACTTTGCCAGGATTTCAGATCAACCTAAATTAAACTTACAGTGTTGTCTCGACCTTTCCATGCGCGGCGTATTACGCCGCTACCTAACAATTTTTGTGGCGCGTGACAGCGCGCAAATGTGCTTTTTTTGCAAAACACAGTAAAGCAACTTTGTGTGCTGTCAGTGTCACGCGCAACAAAAAGTACTAAAAGGGTTGACATGTTCAAAACATTCAGGTACGTTGGCGACTGGAGGGGGAGCAACAGGAACGCGAGCAGGGACTGTGCCTATGTCACTCTTGAGGAGATGTACGCCTTCATAGGACTCATGTATTACAGGGGCATGATGCAGCTACACTATACCGTTGTAAGCAAGCTCTTCGGGGGAAAGGATAGTATGCCAATGTTCGGAGCAACCATGACCAGAAACAGGTATTTTTAGTGCTTTATGATGAACTATCAGATTACCAAAAATATTTAATTAGGTGTTGTTTTATAATTTCCACGATAATTAAAAATTAGTGATTTCAACATATTTCATAATCAATTTATCGGTTTACCCCCCCCGCCCCCCCTTCGTAGTCCGTAATGATGTTTACAGTACCTGTTTGAACCTGTTAAAAAGTCAAAATGTAGCATTCCTTACAAAACCTCCCTTTCCAAACTGTACTGTCCCTTATCAATAATTTATTTCAGATTCAAGTTCATCCATGTCCACTTTTCCTTTGACCCAGCCTGTTCTCTTGTTGAACAAAAGATGAGGCAAGGAAGCGACAAATTCGGATTGGTTCGTAACATGTTCGAGTACATGAACAAGCGTTTCGCTGAGGCTGTGGTACCAGAGAAGTTCCTAACTGTGGAGGAGTACTTCTATTTCCTAATAACAACGGTAAGTGTCATCATCCAGACCAAAATCTACCTTATTATGTACGCCATTTCCATCAAACTTCATAATACTTAAATGGTCATTTATGGCCCAAAAAGTCAATTTCAGCCCAAAATTAAAAAGCCCCCAATTTCATGATTTACAGTAAATCATGAAATGGGCCGGGAATCAAAATTCTGAAAGCAGCATATTTTTGTTAAAATTTTAATTCAACTGCATTGGCATGCAAATTTTCGTGAGTTAGCTAGTAAAAAAGTCCACTATGTAAACCATTGCAAATGAGCCTAGATATTACATCCTTACAGGATAAGCTGGGCCTGAAGTACATCCCAGTGGACATCAACAATACCAAAGGGCTAATATTCAAGACAGTGAGCGGAGTAGAAAGTCAGTACACGTACAGGGCTCATGTGTACACTACCGCCCCAGTGGAACCCCCAACCAGATACTTCCACAAAACCCCAGAACAGGAAGTACAGTTCATGGTCGAGGAGATGGACAAACAACACTCTCTGAAGGGAAGAAACCTCACGACAGGAAGGTGAGTACCGGGTTAGATGGGAATCATGGCATAGAAATTCAGAGAATTATTGTAGATTTAGCGTCCAACTTGATTGATCAGAATCTGTGCTCTAATTAGTGCCCCATGTCCGTCAGTGATACTATTGACAGGTCGTACACAAGTGCAGGACTAGCCGAGTGGCTGAGAGACACGAAGGAGATATCTCTGGTAGGAGAGCTTTCTTCCTCAACTCCAGGCTTCCCTGAGGAACTCCGCACTGTCCCAGAAGAAGACCCAGTTTTCTCCTCTAACATGTTCTACGAGTCAGCAGCAGACCTCCATCTCTGTAGCTATGTGGTGCCTTCAAAATGCCCGGAGAATTGCTGCAAGCTCAAGAATCGGACATTTCTCACAACTCTCAATCCCATCCTGGGGACATCCAAAGACAAGAAGAAGAAGCCAGCAGTAGCCCAGATTTACGAGTATACCAAAGGCAGACATGAAGCTCAGAAACAATCGCCGCCCCAGTACACTTGCAAACCGAAGTGTTATAGATGGACAACGGGTGGTTTTGCCTTTATCCTCGATCTTATCCGAATGAACTCAGCGATTATCGTGAGCATGAACAACAACAAGAAGATCAGCATGGATGAATTCGGGTGTGAGCTAGCCAGAAGTCTGACCCTGCCGCTCATTGAGAACCGATCCATCCCAGGACACAGCTACGTGATCCTCACGAAGATGTACCAAGTTACCCATGACAAGAAGTTCCTGTCTGCTGGCAAGTACACAGATGTACCTGAAACGGACCAGCTACAGAAGTTTGAGAAGTGCGGGAAGGGCAAAAAGAAGCGGTGTTACCACTGCATGGAAAATGCCAGGGGACCTTGGTGCAGAGAGAGGCAGGCGAAAGTGCCCAAGACAATGGCACTGTGTCAGGAATGTGGGGCTCCCTCCTGCGTGAGTAAACATCTCATCAGTCTGTGTACAACCTGCTACACCCCTCCAGAGAGGGGTGCAGGGGATGGGAGTGTGACAACAGAGAGTGTGACAACAGAGGAGCAGGATGTGACAACAGAGAAGGTGACACCAAAGGAAGTGACACCAGAGCATCCGGATGCGACAGCAGAGGATAAAGATGTGACATCAGAGAATGTGCCAACTGGGGATCAGAGTGGGACAACAGAGGATCAGGATGTGACACTGACAACGAGTGATGTGACACCAGAGGAGCAGGATGTGACAACAGAGAATACGAAAACGGAAGATCAGGATGTGAAACCAGAGAATCAGGATATGACAACAGATGTTGGGACACCAGAATATCAAGATGTAACAGCAGAGAAAGTGAAAACAGAAGATCAGGATGTGACACCAGAAGATCAGGATGTGATACCAGAGGAGCAGGATGTGACAACAGAGGATCAGGAGGTGACAACAGAGGGTCAGGATGTGACAACAGAGGATGTGACACCAGAATATGTACCACCAGAGTACTTTAAAACAGAGGATGTCAAAAGTGAGGATGTGAAAACGGAGGATGTGAAAACAGACGGTGTGGCAACGGGTCATCTGAGCGGGGTGAGAAGTTATGTGAGGGCTGGAGAGAATATGGTAGAAGACAGATCAGACGCAAACTCAGTTGACATCAAAATGGAGTTTGAGGATGATGATAAAGAGAACTGCTATGAAGTTGTGCATGCAATGGAATGCAAGTGAAGGAACTTACTGATACATTAATTAGAAATTAGAAATTAAAGTATCGAAGCAATGTATAAGAGTATTGAAGTATTGAAGCAATGTATTATTGCCAGACGTTGCCTGCCCCATATTTTTTTCAAATGCGAGTCGGGGCGCGCGCGCTTCGCGCGCGCGAGGGGGCCAGGCAACGCCTGGCAAATGTATTAGGGGTTAGGTTGAATGCAGCGTCACCTCGTCACGTTCACAGGGAATAGTATGATCTTTGACTTTGAATGTTGTAGCTTTCATGAATCGCACAGTTACATGAATTTAACAAAAGCGTGTTCACTTTCATCCAGTTCCAGCTCGTTGGGCTATCACGAAAATTATTAAGGAATTGAATCTTTACAGGGTCATTTTGAACTCCTAGGTGCGCGGCTAGTTTTCCATGCGCTGTTAATTGTGCGCGGCTCACTGTCGTTATTAACGGCCAGTGAGCCGCGTGCGCGATTACGCAGCGCATGAACAAGCTGCGCACGCAGGAGTTCGATTCACCGTTGAAGGCCAGAAGGGGCTAAGGTCTATTTCTGATAGGAGAACGCATGTTTTTCTTTGATTTCTAGATAGTTGATACTGGACTAGCGAATTTGGTTTGAGGCAATAGGACAAGTAAACCGTGGTGTCCCAACACTTTCGTGCGCGGCGTATTACGACGCGCGTTGTGCTTTTGCGGCGTGCAGATGTGCTTGATAGATAATATGTTTTGAATATAAAATACTAAATTTTTTCCTGTTCCCAATCGCGTTTTTGTTTTACAAAAAGGCATTGAGAAAAGGTTAGCAGAGATCGTGTTTTGAGGGGGTTGTGTGTATACTACCTTTACGCGTACTGTACTGTTATTTCTGAAATAGGTGGTGTGATTCGATTTGGTATGTGTGTATGTACGTATGCGCGTATGCTCCATTTTCAAGCATCCGACTGCTCCTTTATAATATCACTCGCGCCAATATAGCTTGGTGTAGTGGCATCCTGTACTGTGTGCACTGCAGCTAGCTCACAGGTATTCCGGTTCAATGCTCTGTCCATCCTAATGTTGAAACATGGTTATTGATTCTTTTCAAAAACTTCATCATTCTTCAATTTCACCAAACTTGTCAATGACAGGAGGTGCATGAATGTCAATCGATTTTCTTGGAAATCTCCATCAAATTTTGATTGGGTTTCAATCAAATTAACATTTTTCTTTTAAACAGGAGACAATTCACAATGAGCAATTTGACTATTTGAGTTTGATCAATGATGATTGACCTTAGCAATTGAGCTGAGGAAAGTAAGAGATGAAATTTTGTCCCGGTACCTGAATCCTGATGAACTTACGATATCTGAATCTTTAATCTTGCTTAGTAATCCTTCTCTTCAAGTTGGCAAGGATGATCTTGAAATCACAAATTTCGACGCCCAGGAAGTACATTGCATTAATTGGTTGAATATCAGTAGTCACCATGAGAAATCCTCTGAAGTGAGCTCTGACTGTGATAGCTGCCTGCTGAGCAACATAAACTCAAACTGCAGAAACTTGCAAGGACAGAAAATAATGCGATATCGTATATAATTATTGTCTTCAATAGAAACGCTTGATAATGTGCAACGTTTGATGTGAGCACGAGATGCCAAACAAAACTCATAAGGAAACGACCAAGAATGAATGGGTACGCGCGCAAACAGAACACATAACATGACAAGTGTTGCGCGCAATCAGAACATGGCAGGTGTTGCGCGCGCAATAAAATGCACGTGCGATCTGTGATCACGTACGAACTTAACAGTTTCATGAAATTTAAGCGCTCGCCGATGTTAGAGAAAACGAGCTCGCGATTATTGTTTTCAGTCTATACTTATTTATGAAATATTTATAAAATTGATTCAATGATGTTGGTAGTGGTACTTTGGTTTTATGATGTGCCACTTGATAGCAGTATCGTATCGTAAACTCATCGTGTCAATCAGCGAGACAGGCAATGGTCGACGATCAAATGACGGCATGTTTTTATACCGGCCCCGGGGAACAGGAAATTAAGCGCCTGTATTTAGGATCAACGGGCAAAAGAAATGCGCCGGCAGGCGCAATTCTTGTTGTTCTACCACGCACCGCAAAAAGCATATTTGCGCGCAACAAAAGCACAACGAGCGCCGTATTTCACCTCGAAGTAAACAGTCGGGACACCACAGATGCTATACATGCTTTAAAACTTTCCTCACAAAACTCTTCCAGGACGATACTCCGCCCGAGTACTCCCGTCCGCACACCAATAAAGCAATAAGGCACAGCAGAGACTACATTCTCGGTTATTATTGCATGTGCAGTAGTTCAGCTGCCCGACATACAATGTATCGTGATATCTATCAGCAAAGAATTACGAACTTTACCACACAGTATTACATTTATATTGGCCCTTTTATTTACATTGTATATTGTTACCGCACAGTATTACACACATCTCACTGTGCATTACACAGGATTTCGGGTTATTCCACATTCTAAGAGCAGCCCCGCCGGATAATGTTAACCCTTGATGGAGCAAGAAGCTTTCCACTAATTCGATTACACTCGATATCTTGAAATGGTGTGTAAACGCTGTGTGCAAGTATAATACCTGACAGCAAATCCAGCCCCAATCTAATTAACAAAGTAAACAACGCTATCATCGGGCCCGTAAAATTGTAGGAAAGTAGGAAGTTCATTTTATTTTGGCCTTTCGTTAATTTTCTCTTTGTGGACGGTTTGATTTGCGTTGTTCTTATAAACGGTATTTTTGTCACCAGTAGTTTTGTTAAGTGATACTGAAATAAGAGTGCACCATGTCCGCAAATAGTGGACAGAAAGTAAGGAAGAAGAAGCCAAAGTTAACCATTTCAAACCTGCAAACTGCCATCAAGCCTTCCAACTACGATCCTTTGCCAGAACAAAAGGAAGACAGGTTGATCACAGGTAGGAGATAAGGAATAGTTGCTCGATCCGTTAAATTGCTGTGAACTGTTCTTTTGAATTGTTCGTCAACTGGGAAATGGGGTCAATTTAATGATTTACAGCGTCAAAAGAGCGTAGCGTAGGTCAGATAAAATAATATAATAAAGCTGGGGCATGGTGCTAACCCTCTCTGAACAATCTGTTTTATCAATGTGTTTTATGAGTGACACAATGATCCACCGCCGATGTCAGAGTAAGGGTTAATGCCACCGCACCAATGTTTTTGTTAATATTCCGTATGTGCTACGGGGAGGGAAGGTCAAAATGCGTGTTTGAGAACAAATGGAGGATTTAACAGAGGGCAATGATACATTATGTCAGGACAAAGGATAGGATGTAGGAAATAAAACTTACTAAGTTGGTGAGTTGAGTGCAGTGGCGATCTCTCGTTTCAAATCGGTTCGTTGACACTTGATAAGATAGGTAACCCCGCTGAGAACAGCTACAGCCTACACCTGAAATGGACTGACTAATGAACGTATTGCACTCGGCCATTCGAGCGAATTACTGCGGGAGACTACCGGGAGTCCTCCGGAAGTGCTGAGACTTCCGGAGGACTTTCATATAGGTCTTCTGGTAGTCTCCCGCAGTTACTCACTATAGTATCAAGCTTATCATTGTTTTTCTAACGCTAAATGCCCTTTTAGCAGCTCTATTAAATGTTATCACAGTACATAACTGCAGGTTGGATCACTGAGAAGAAGAAGACGAAGAAGAAGAGTGAGCCTAGACGACTCCACTTCACCACCAACCTCCCAGACTCGCCTCCCACCCCGCTACAGACACAACCTCCACAACTGACACCAGCTGTCAAGCATATCAACACTCCAAGACAAGCATTCGATTTCTTTCTGGAGCCCAAAGTAGTGTGGAAGATAGTCGAGTATACCAACAATAGCATCGCTTACTACCTCCAGACTGTCAAAGAAGGTAAGGTCATCCATCATGTTTGAAACTCCCCTACTTCATGTCTTCTTCATGATTCCCCTTTGATGAAAATTAGGGTTCGAAAAATGGGAAATTTTATTCTTGCTGCCTTCGTCCCTCAACTTATTGGTTACGGCGTGATTAAACGGATGTCTTCGTAAAACCTCCCTAATTTCCCCCATACCCATTCATTCCCTTGCAGCCAGAAGAAGTGAGTCTAACTACGACAAAGAAGGAGTTCTGTACGATGACTCAGACGAGGAAGCAGATGTAGACGTGACAGGGATTCCAGAGTCTCAGGTAGACAAGGGAGCAGGGGTTACTGGACCACCGTCCCCCAGTAGAAATGCTGCTGAGGTACCTGAGTGTGAGACACCTTCCAACAGTGAATCAACAGAGAGCGCTCCTAACAGCGAGCACACTGCAGGTGGACAAAGCAGAGACAGTGATCCAGTGTTTGAGGAGTTTCTCAAGTCACTAGAAACTGAGAACCCTTCACCTACCGAGGAACAGAAGCGATTAATGAGGTAATTGTTTGTCAGTTCATTCACTTGGACTTTATTTGGATTTCAGATTAACTTAAATCAAAAAGCATTATATGTGTTCACATGAAAAGCATTATATGTGTTCACATGAAATTTTCACATAGAATTCAAATGCCCCCCCTACGAAATGATTGATGCCGTGTTTAGAGCCCACAGTCGAAGTAGGTTGAGGCCTGGAAGGGGATGCCATGTTAAGTGCCCACTGTTGAGGTACTTTGGGGATTGATAAGGCGATGGCTTTTATAAATGCCCACTGTCCAGGTTATAAGAGAAGAGAAAAAATGAAACCATCTGTGCAAAAATTATTTACAAAGGTTTTATTGTTGGAATGTGTTCTAATGGGTCCCATGAAGGTATCCAAAGAGTGTTAAGGTGCTACCTTGAAGGGAAAAGTCAGGTGGGCCACGCCCTTTTTCGACCGTGGGAAATTATGAGAGAAAAATGAAAATTCAGTTTTAATATGATATATGGCATGTGGGTACCCTAAACCTATGTTTTTTGGGACGGGGAATCGATTCCAAACGCTTTCAAAGTCGTATCTATCTTCCTTGACCCAAAACCGGCCACGCCCATTTTTGCGCAAGACATTTTTGAGGTCTAGAAACTATTTTTCAGATTAATGCGATATATGGCATATAAGTACTCTAAACCCATGTTTTTTGGGACGAGAAATCGATTCTGCACATTATCAAAGTCGTATATACCTTCTTTGCCCCGAAAACGGCCACGCCCACTTTTTGCGTATGGGATTTTTTGACCGCCACTAAGATATTTTTCAGTGAAGTTCGATGTATGGCATGTAGGTACTCTAAACCTATGTTTTTTGGGACGAGAAATCGATTCCACGCATTATAAAAGTCGTATCTACCTTCCTTGACTCAAAACCGGCCACGCCCATTTTTGCGCAAGACATTTTTGAGGTCTAAAAGCTATTTTTAAGATTAATGCGATATATGGCATATAAGTACTCTAAACCCATGTTTTTTGGGACGAGAAATCGATTCCGCACATTATCAAAGTTGTATCTACCTTCTTTGCCCCAAAACCGGCAACGCCCACTTTTTGCGTATGGGATTTTCTGACCGCCACTAAGGTATTTTTCAGTGAAGTTCGATGTATGGCATGTAGGTACTCTAAACCCATGTTTTTGGGACGAGAAATCGATTCCACGCATTATAAAAGTCGTATCTACCTTCCTTGACTCAAAACCGGCCACGCCCATTTTTGTGCAAGTCATTTTTGAGGTAGAAAAGCTATTTTTCAGATTAATGCGATATATGGCATGCAGGTACTCTAAACCCATGTTTTTGGGACGAGAAACTGATTCCGCAAATTATCAAAGTCGTGTCGACCTTCCTTGACCCAATACCAGCCATGCCCACTTTTTGCGTATTTATTGGCAGATAATCCTCTTATCTGTGGTCATTGGGGTCTATTGCCCAATGGTCGATATTGATATACAACCGCTATGTCTCTAAGCTATCTGTCCTCTGCTGCACAGGCTTTTGGATTTCACTTACATTCGCCTAATGGTCGCCACCCCTCAGTCGCTTGTGAAGGGTCTTCACGGCATCCAGCACCTAAGGTGCACATACATAATGCATACATGTGGGGATAGATGTAGGACATGGTGTAGAAGGGTGGAGGGTTCTTCTCCATGGATAAAGCCAAAGGTTGAGCAGTTTGCCTAGGAGTATTGGTTGTGCAGCAGAACCAGCAAACACTGAACCCAATCTGAATTTAGGGGGGGGGGCAACCCCAAAACCCCCCCAAAATTAAGCCCCGTATTGGAAATTTGTTATATCCACCAGGGGGTTAAATTAAACCCCCAAAATTAAACCCCTATCGACAGCAAAAATTAAACCCCAAAATTAAACCCCTATCGACAGCAAAAATATTCTAGTATGATTCAAAAAGCACCAAAATGAAGAAACAAAATGGTACCATTTGAAAAAGTTGCCAAAATCACGAATAAAAAAAGGTACCATTTCGAAAGGCGCATAAAATCGGACACAAATTTGGTACCATTTGAAAAATATACTGAAAATCAGAAACAAAAATGGTACCATCTCATAAAAGTTCCAAAATTATAAACAAAATGGTACCAAAACCGGAAATAAAAATGGTACCATTTCCAAAAATCGCCAAAATCACGACCAAAAATGGTACCATTTTGAAATGGTGCAAAAAATCAGGAACAAAAATGGTACCATTTCGAAGGGTGCAAAATCAGAAACTAAATGGTACCATTTTGAAAAAGATGCTGAAAATCAGAAAGAAAAATGGTACCATTTCATAAAAGTTCCAAAAATTCTAAACAAAAATGGTACCAAAAACCGGAAACAAAAATGGTACCATTTCTAAAAATCGCCAAAAATCACGACCAAAAATGGTACCATTTTGAAAAGGTGCAAAAAATCACGACCAAAAATGGTACCATTTTGAAATGGTGCAAAAATCAGGAACAAAAATGGTACCATTTCGAATGGGTGCAAAAAATCAGAAACAAAATGGTACCATTTGAAAAAGATGCTGAAAATCAGAATCGAAAATGGTACCATTTCATAAAAGTTCCAAAAATTATAAACAAAAATGGTACCAAAAACCGGAAACAAAAATGGTACCATTTCTAAAAACCGCCAAAAATCACGACCAAAAATGGTACCATTTTGAAATAGTGCAAAAAATCAGGAACAAAAATGGTACCATTTGAGAAAAATTCCCCTTTTTCTCTAAGAATTAAGCCCCCTAAAACCCCCCAAAACCCCCCAAAATTAAACCCCTATTGGCGATTTTTTGATATCCACCAAAATTGAGGGGGTTGGCCCCCCCCCCCCCAATTTGGCTCTATTCCAAGAAAGTGATTTTACCAGATAAATGTTTGATCACCTAACGTAAGCAAGCGAAAGTCATGTTTCCTTTCCCAGCGACCAAAAGTGATAAGTCACCCATTTAGGTATGTACTCTAAATCCAGGATAAATTGTAGAGATAAATCCAATCTCTACCATCTTACCATGAAAAGATTTCCAAGCCATAACGGGATCATTGTGATATCTTGATATGGATGGTAATTAGATTTGTACATGTGGGGTACCAGAAAGACCAATTGTGAGGAACTCTCTTCGGGCTGACCAGGCTTCTGGCTGCTATCGCAAACAATTTCAGAAATTCTACTACAACAGGAATTTTGCCAATGAAGCATTGAAAGTGATATTTCGCCGAGAAAATAGGGTTCAAGAGGTCGCTTGGCAATGGCTTCGTGATAGTGGGACACTCGGACACAACGAACCTGCTCGGGGTTAAAGAGATGGGCATGGCTGAAATGATAAGCAGGACAAGAGAGAAAACCCGCTGTGCTCAGGTTAACAGAATGGCCGAGCAGAAAACAAGAGGTTAGGTTTTAAGGTTGGGCATGTCGTGAAGAATGGGGATCAAGTTGGATGCCTACAGGGATAGCTGACAAGGAAGTATTCAGAATAGAAATCTTGGAGGGCAGCTGGGCATTGAATTGATATTAACATAAGTGGATGTCCATATTTTATCCTTTCTATCCAGGATGGAAAGGAGGAGTGAATGTCTGACATTTTAATGAATCTATCGACCCCAGTGAAAGACGGAGAGAAAAATTCAAAGCCAGTGAGTGAGGATTGATAAACACTTCACCTCAATAACAGCAGAGCCTCGATATAGCAGAGCACACAACAGACAGAGAATTAGAAGTGGAGAAAGTTATGAAGTTATGACAGTAGCAGTCCGAAAGGAACTGGTCGGGCAGGAGCAGAAAAGCACCTCAATAAATTTCATTCCTTGTAGTGTGCTGGGAGGAATAGGGATACATCACCCGTTTCATAGGTTAGACATTAGTTGACGCCGCGCCTCCTTGATTTCGGGGCTGGTTTTGTTTCCAGAATTTTGTCTATCACCAGTAGAGGACGACCATAGCAGACCAATGTACTTTTATGTGGGAAGAACATCAAAAAGTGTTATACCTCGAATGACTAACCTAAACTACTGCAGCTAGTTTGACCAGATACTCAGGAAATCAATAATCAATTGTGATAATAACATGTTTAGAGTACCAACATGCCTTATATCTTATGTGACTGAAGCAATATATTTTAGACTGGTCAAAATACTCTGCACAAAAAGCAGCCGTATTGGCCACAAACGGATCAAGGAAGTTCAGTACGACTTTGATAATGTGTGAACCGATTCATTTCTTTGTTCAAACACATGGGTTAGGTACCTACATCCTAAATATCGTATTTAACTGAAAAATAACTTTATGGTGGGCAAAATCCCATACGCAAAATGTGGGCGTGGCTGATATTGGGTCAAGGAAGGTCGAAATGACTTTATAATGTGTGGAATCGATTTCTCGTCCCAAAAACATGGGTTTAGAGTACCCATGCCATACATCGCATTAATCTGAAAAAATAGCTTTTAGACTCCTCAAATGTCTTTGCGCAAAAAATGGGCGTGGCCGGTTTTTGAGTCAAGGAAGGTAGATACGATTTTTATAATGCGTGGAATCGATTTCTCGTCCCAAAAAACATAGGTTTAGAGTACCTACATGCCATACATCGCACTTCACTGAAAAATACCTTTGTGGTGGTCAAAAAATCCCATACGCAAAAAGTGGGCGTGGCCGGTTTTGAGTCAAGGAAGGTAGATACGACTTTGAAAGTGTTTGGAATCGATTCCCCGTCCCAAAAAACATAGGTTTAGGGTACCCACATGTCATATATCATATTAAAACTGAATTTTCATTTTTCCCCAAAATTTCCACGGTCGAAAAAAGGGCGTGGCCCTCCTGACTTTTCCTTCAAGGTAGCACCTAACACTCTTTTGAGACATTCATGGGACCTATTGAACACATTCCAACAATAAAACCTTTGTAAATAATTTTTGCACAGATCGTGGCATTTTTTGCCGATTTTTACCTTATAAAAGAACGCAAAGGACATAGCAGGGATACCATGTTCGGTGCCTACTGTGGACTTGAAGAGTGGAAGACTCTTCCACTGTTCAACATATACCATAGAGGATGGCGTATTTATTGCTTAATCCCAACAGGCCAGGTAGGTGGGGTCTGGAATGTGATGGCATTACTAAAGTTCTAATGCCCACTGTCCAGGTACGTTGACGACTGGAAGGGGATAGCATGGAACACGAGTAAGGAGTGTGCTTATGTCACTCGAGAGGAGGTGTACGCAGTGATCGGACTAATGTACTACAGGGGGATGATGCAACTCAATAATACCAATGTGGACAGGCTCTTCGGGGGCAAGGATAATGTGCCAATGTTTGGAGCAACCATGACCAGAAACAGGTATTTGAAATTGGTGCTTTGATTCAAAACCGAACTCATGGATCGTGTGTTATCGAAAATTGTCGACTCGGCCGACGCCTCGTGTGATTATTTTCAATAAAAGTTGAAACACTCCAATTCGTTAGTTAATCGCTCAATATTAGTATTACGGGGTAGGGGGCTATAACGCGTGTGTGCAGATACATTTTTATTCACTGAGGGCTCGATAAAGACGCGCAAATTTAATTTTCGCGCGTCAACTTTCTATACAATTTCCATCGAAAGTACATCAAAATTTAATTGCGCGTCTTTATCATATAGGGACGCGCAATTCAATTTTAATGTCTTTTCATAATGACGCGCTAACAGGAAATTTGTGATCAACTTTATCGAGTCCTTCGTAAATCCTGCGATCTGCACAGAGATCGCTAAAAAATTGGATATCGCATTGGGCTATGTTTTTAAAATCATTAAAAAAATAATAACAACTTTCTCAGATTCCACTTCATAAAGAACCACATGTCATTTGACCCAGCCTGTTCCCTTGTTGAGGAAAAGATGAGGCAAGGAAGTGACAAATTCGGATTGGTTCGTAACATATTTGAGTACATGAACAAGCGTTTCGCTGAAGCTGTGGTACCTGAGAAGTTCCTAACCTTGGAAGAGTACTTCTATTTCCTACGGACACAGGTCAGTACTGCAGCCAATCAGTCCACACTCCATATCATCAGCCATTTTCATCTCACTCCGTAATATGGCACATGACTGATGTCTCAGCAGGGATTATAGCGGTCGTATTCAATTTCATCAGGATCCAGGAATTTTTACATGCCATAGCTCAGCTGAAATTGTAAGAATTTGAGTATCAGAAACGAGTCAATTCAGGTTTAGTTTGAGATTATTGAAAATGAAAATTCAATTTCCAGTATTAGGCGCCCGTAACGTTCGTCGGTCGATCGAATGGAATTGGTCGATCGATCAACTCCAGTTGAACGAATGATGTGTTTTAATGCTCCCTGTTGACTTGAATCGTGTTTAAATGTGCAATATTTAGTTGTTTCCCTACTAGCTTAAAGATTTTCTATTAAAAACACATCAGTCGATCTAATGAAGTTGATCGATCGACCAATTCCATTCGATCGACCGACGAACGTTACATGCACCTTATATTAAGTTCCCCTATACACGCCACACGGCAATTATTCTCAACCCGTATAGGATAAGCTGGGGTTGAAATACATCCCAGTGGACATAAACAACACCCGGGGACTGATATTCAAGACAGTGAGCGGAGTAGAAAGTCAGTATACGTACAGGGCTCATGTGTACACTACCGCCCCAGTGGAACCCCCGACCAGATACTTCCACAAAACCCCAGAGCAGGAAGTGCAGTTCATGGTCGAGGAGATGGACAAACAACACTCTCTGAAGGGAAGAAACCTCACGACAGGAAGGTGAGTGCCGGTAAGCTTTTCTTTCCTGGATGCGCTGGTGGCTGGCATCCTAGAACAAGCTTTTTTTTTTCTGTATTTTGAAATTTTGAATTAAATTTCGAAATCCGAGAAGTTTTTGAAAATAAACTTAAAGGTGGTAGAGGGTGGTGACATACAAGATTGTTTTGTCTCAAACGGGTCTGTGTGGTCTCATTTGGGGCTTTTTATGTATCAAATGGATTTGGGCTTGTTTTATCTGAAATGGACCAGTGAATAGTGAATAGGCCCACTTTTTTTCCACCACAGGCCCACTTTTTAGTAGAAACTTGATCACAAAACGTGTCTATTTGAAACATCACTATTAGTGATGTTTCAAATGGACACGTTTTGTGATCAAGTTTCTGCTAAAAAGTGGGCCTGTGGTGGAAAAAATTGGGCCTGAACGACGAAAAAAACCAGTATCCTAGGGTGGGCATGTGGTGTAAATTCAGAGACCAACTTGATTGATGAGCATCCGTGTTCTAATTAATGCACTATGATCTAACAACTGATATCATCAACAGGTCGTACACAAGTGCAGGACTAGCCGAGTGGTTGAGAGACACGAAGGAGATTTCTATGATAGGAGAGCTCTCTTCCTCAACTCCAGGCTTCCCTGAGGAACTCCGCACTGTCCCAGAAGAAGACCCAGTTTTCTCCTCTAACATGTTCTACGAGCCATCAGCAGACCTCCATCTCTGTAGCTATGTGGTGCCTTCAAAATGTCCGGAGAATTGCTGCAAGCTCAAGAATCGGACATTTCTCACAACTCTCAATCCCATCCTGGGAACATCCAAAGACAAGAAGAAGAAGCCTGCAGTAGCCCAGATTTACGAGTATACCAAAGGCAGACATGAAGCTCAAAAACAATCACCGCCTCAGTACACTTGTAAACCGAAGTGTTTGAAATGGACACTGGGTGGTTTCGCTTTTATCCTCGATCTCATTCGACTGAACTCTGCCATTATCGTGAACTTGAACAGCAAGAAGATCTATGGGAGTAACTTTGGGTACGAGCTGGCCAGAAGTCTGACCCTACCACACATCTACAACCGACCCATCGCAGGACACAGCTACGTGATCCTTACCAAGATGTACCAGGTTACTCATGACAAGAAGTACCTGTATGCGGGAAGGTACACAGATGTACCTGAGACGGACCAGGTACAGAAGTTTGATAAGTGCGGGAAGGGAAATAAGAAGCGGTGCTACCACTGCTTGGAGAGTGTGAGAGGGCCCTGGTTCAACGAGAAGAAGATGAAAGTACCCAGAGTTATGACACTGTGTCAGGAATGTGGGGCTCCCTCCTGTATGTCAAAACATCTCATCAGTTTGTGTACCACCTGCTACACCCCTCCAGGGAGGGAAAGAGATGGGAGTTCCACGCCAGAGGAGCAGAATGTGACAACAGATGGTGTGACACCAGATGTGACAACAGCTGATGTGACACCAGAGGATGTGACGACTGATCTGAGGAGGACTGATCCATTTGAGGCTGAAGCGTTGCTGAGTGAAGAGGATGACTGCAGTTCAGATAGAGATTCAGATGATGACAAAGAGAACTGCCATGAGGTTGTGATGGACATGGAATGCAGATGAAAGAACTTCATGGTATCATATTTAAATTGAATATTGAACTTGAAGTTGAAGGAATAGACATTGGTTGGAAAGCTACGCCTAAAGACGGGCCATTCCGCGCGGGGGGGGATCATGGATTAAGTGCAAGACACGAGGGGTACTAAGTGATTTTTTGCCCAATTTTGAAATACCACCACCCCTTCAGATAATCCCATGAACTATGATATTTGGCACCATTTGTATGACCCACCCCAAAATTAGCATAAAACCTATCCAAGCGGCAGATTGTACTGATATTTGTCACTATTTGAAGGTACCCACCCCTAAATGAGCATAAAACGCTGTAGATTGTCCCATAAAATAACTGAAATTTGTCATGTTTTGTAGGGACCCACCCCAAGATGCCAATTTACAAAATTAACTGAAATTTAATACAATTTGTGGGGACCCACCCCAAAAATTATGACGTCATCTGGCAAAAAATGCCCAAATATGGAAAAAATATGCCATTTGACGAAGTGATTTTGATTTTCCCATAAGGTGACCATTTCAGTTAGTACACTGGACTAAGTGAGATGCCAAGGGCCAAACACCCCGGCCTCGTGTCTTGCACTTAGTCCCTGATCCCCCCCCGTTCCGCGGAATCGGAGGACATTTATTCTTGATAACGTTTTTAGCTGTTATGAATTGCATATTATGTTTAAGACTTACAAAAGTTCAACAATGACGTTTATAAATGAGTTAAAGCTTGTCTGGTTATCACGAATTTTGTTAGGAAACCACATTAAAGTCATCAATCATGAAGGAAGCGAATGATACAATGGAATAAGTTAGGTTCGCCAATAATTTAATCATATTACAAAGTATTTACAACACGCTGAAAACATGCTATCAGGGAAATGTATTATTTATCGACAAGACAATGTTAACTTACAATTATTATATTTACATCTCTGAGGACTCGCAGTCTTTAATTGTACAAATTGTGGAGTTAAAGATTAATGACTCGATAAAAACACTGGATAGTATTTACATATTATGTACATGTATCGTAAAATCGATCTGACAACTTCTGAGTACAATTAATAATCTTATATCATGATGATATCTCTAATCTATGGTTCAGCGCTGAGACTTGTCGATGTCGTTGGCGAGCGCGAGGTGGCGAATGTTGGCGATGCATCCGGCGGCGGCCTCTTGCAGTTTCCAGTCGTCGTCTCCGACCATGTTCACCAGCCACTGCTTGGCATGGTTCTCATGCATCACCACGCAGTTCTCTGGCTCCAGAGAAATTAAATTTTGATATTAGGCAGGGGATTACAGGGCGACTTTTCGGTGTTGATTTCGTGGGACTAGTAATTTCAGGGTGATCTCATAACATTGGCACAGTACAAGAGATATACTGAACTATACTAACCAGAGAGAGATGATAGAGAGCCATAGCTGCCGCTTTGTACACGAAAGTGTCCTTTGACTTGAGGTATTTGACGAGTGGCTTGACAACGTCTCTAGCTCCGAATTCCTTCCTGTTGTTGCCCCAGACACAACACCTGCCGATGGCGTCTGCAATGTGTCCTCTGACGTAGTCGTCGTTAGCATGAGCCACCACAAGTTTGGAGAGGATCGGCACCACGCCGTGGTCAGTGAGAACTGCGAGATTCTGCTCGTCCTTGGCGATGTTAGCGACAGCACTGCAGATGCTAGCCAGCACTTCTCTGTTGTCTGACTTCAGTAAACTAACGATGAGTTCCAAACCACCGACGAGACTTCTGACCTGTCAAGCATTGACTGATCAGTTCAGTATCTAGATTGTGGGCTATGATTTGACGAGCATCCAAATAACAGATTACAAAATTCTTAAATTCAATTTTTAGATTCCCCCCCCCCCCCCCCCCCCCGTATAAAAGATAAGTATGTACCATTTCGCCGGCATCTTTGTTATTATCGATACAAGGACAAATAGCCCAGGCCGCACTGGATTGAACTTGAGGGTTTGGGGATTTGAGGAGAGACCATAGCAATCTGACACCGTCGTATTTGTCGATGATAGAAGCACTGTCTGGTTCAGTTGCACACTTCCCAAGAGCACACGCCACGTTTATTAACAAAGTAGGGTTAGTGCCGCTCAGTAGATTCACCAAGTGCGTTAATCCGCCTGAAAAATATTCAGTTATCTCACATGTTCGATAATTGGTAGTTTGATAACTTTTCATTCAATCATCATGAACCACGTGGAAGTACAATACACTCTGCAACGTTGCTAGGTAAAACATGTTTAAAAAGTACGTGTCGAAATGATAACGGCGGTGTACTTTTCGCGCAAATTGGCTAAATTTGGATGCTGAAATTCTGTGCTTTAAAGCCGCGCACGACGCAAAAATGCGTCGGAACACGAAAAAAAGCGCAGTAGCTGATGAATTTTCCAGTGAATCAAAAGCTACCAAGCACCAAAGTTCCAGATGCATCTATGCGATACTTTAATCAAACTAGACTAGAAACATTTTTCTTGGGTCTAGCTGACATTGATTCGCTGAGAAAAAAGTCGATCAACAACCTGATATAAAGAATGGTTACCGGCTTTTCTGATCTGTTCGATGTTTTCTGGGATTTTGGCACATTCTGCGATTGAGCCAGCCACATTAATCATGACTTCTTCTGGTTGGTTATGTAATAAAGGCACTAATGATTCGCATAGTTTAAGATTTTTGAAAACTTCACAATTTTCTTTGTCGATGGCAACTTTCCAAATAGCGCCGGTTACTCCTTCCAACATATTGACGTTTTCTGTGAATTTAATTAATCTGACAAGTGGTTCGAGTCCTTCGTGTTGCCTTATTAATGTTCTCGTTTTCACGTCTTCTGCACAGTGGAAAATAGCCTTGGCACAATGTGATACTAATTCCTGAGGGAGAATTAAAATTGAAACGGATTTTGCCGGACAAATCAAAAATCTTAAGAAGCTTCTATCGATTTAGAGAGGATTGAGGCCGAACTTTGGAAGAAAAATCCAGAGCTTGGATAGTCACCTGATTTTCTGATTCTAAGAACTTGCTGAGGTACTGAATGATGCCACCTTCGCAGATGGCAGCGCGATACTCTGGATCAACTGAACACTCGCTCAAAGTGGCTACCACCGGAACCAGAATGGCTTCCACTTCCAGTGTGATTAGTTTACTGAGATGCTGGATCAACCCGGAACTCTTCATTTTCTGAAGAATGCGATGGGATTCAAGCAAATAAATTAACATTAGAGTCTAGTTAGGTGTAGCAGATTTAATATTAGAATGAAATGATTACTCTAGCTCCCAGAACTAACGCTTTGGAATCAGACGTCTGAAAGGTCGAAAAGACTGACTCACTCATTCAGAATAAATTGTGGAGCCTTTAACTGATTACTGAATGAAATAAAAAGTAAAAAACCCTACCCGTTTATTCTTCTTGCTCTTGCTCAAAGAGCAGAGCCCTAAAGCTGCGCATCTGAGCAGTTCGACTGCTTGCTGATCCTCCTTGAGCACATCAATATTAGTATTGGGTGGGATGTTCAGTAGGGACACGAACTTCCCAATACCACCATCCTTCCTAACCAGTCTCCTGGCCCGGGTTAGTTTGGCGATGTTAGCGATAGTTTCAGCAGAGAGGCACTGCAAGTCAGGGACGGTGGAGGACAGGAGACCGATCAGCGACTGGATGGCGCCAAGGTCGGTAAGGGAGCGACTGATGGGCCGGGATTGGGAGATGTCTTTCAGGATCTTCAGTGAGGCTATCTGACACCTGGAAATGGAGATGGTTGAATATCAAGAGTGCTATTCGAGGGCTCAATCATCGCAAAATCTAAATTCCCACTCCACCCCTTTCTTAGGCAACCCTTCTTCCCACTCACTTGATCTCAGTGGTATCGAGCAGGTTGACCAGAGCCTCCAATCCGTCGACATCCCTGATGGCAATCTGGCAGATGTCTTGGGAGAGGTCGAAGTCCCGCAGTGAGCAGAGAGCAATGAGGGTCGCGGTGGGGTTACCGCCCTTCAGGTACTTGATGAGCTTCTGTATCTGCCAGTACTCCGAGGGCAGGTCAGCGTTGATCTGATGGAGGCAAGAGAGGAGGGTCAGGGGTGGGGTAGGTAACGGTACCATAATATTATGTTCATATAAGCATTGCTTTTCAAGGCGGTAAATATAATAGAGTAATAGTGATTGGCACAGATCTTCTAATCAAGTAGAAATTAGAAACTCTCCAAGAAAGTCAAGTCAGAAAATACAAAGCTCGTTTCCAATTGAGGACGGACTATTTTCTTTGTAACCGTCTTTAGTTTATAGCCGTTCCTATAAGTATCCCTCCTCTTACCTTCCTGCGGTCCCTGGTATCATCATCGTCGTCCATGTCATCATTACTGGTCTCACTGTACGAGTCCTCAGTCTTGTGCTTCTTACTCAGAGAGCGACTGTTGGTCATGCTCCGTCGCATCTGACTCCTGCGCTGAACGCTCGCGTTCTCAGTCCTTGAAGGCATCCTAGCTCAACATAAGACAGGTGTTAGTGTTCTCAGTCCTTGAGGGCATCCTTGCTAAACATAAGACAGGTGTTAGTGTTCTCAGTCCTTGAGGGCATCCTAGCTAAACATAAGACAGGTGTTAGTTTTGTAAGTCCTTGAAGGCGTCCTAGCTAAACATAAGACAGGTGTTAGTTTTGTAAGTCCTTGAGGGCATCCTAGCTAAACATAAGACAGGTTTTAGTGTTGTCACTCCTTGAAGGCATCCTAGCTAAACATAAGACAGGTATAAGTGTTGTCACTCCTTGAAGGCGTCCTAGCTAAACATAAGACAGGTATTAGTGTTGTCACTCCTTGAGGGCATCCTAGCTAAACATAAGAAAGGTGTTATAGTGTTGTCAGTCCTAGGAGGCATTCTAGCTGAACAGTAGATAGGTCTCATTTTTGTCAGTCAGTCTTTGAGGGAACCCTAGCTAAACAGAAACATACAATCTATTTTAGTTTTATCTAAGGTTAAAATTCAACTCATCTCAGCAAAGTAAATGATCCAAATCGTCTTTAGATGACAGATGCCATTTTCTCAGTCTCCGGGGGTATAATGCTTGCCTTTAAGGGGGGCCGGGGGTCTGAGATAAATTTCCCGGTTTTGTTGTTTCTGATAGAGCTGAACGCCAGAGTTTTACCGCATCAAAAATATTGTTCCTAGCCGAAGTTATGAATTTTTCAAATCCTAATTTCGCCTGTTATTCCACGGTGCGCGCAAACTTTCGACGCAATTTGCCGAAAATCAACTTTAAAATCTATCTCCTCCTACATTTTTGGTGAGGGAAAACGCTTGAAACTTGGTAGTTATGTTCTAGGGCATAAAACAAAACTTTTGAAAGTCAGATTTTGATTTAGGCCTCGTGAAAATATGAATTTTCAAAGTTGGCCCCTGTCAAAAATGGTCAAAATGACGATTTTCAAATTTCAAAAAGCCCATATTTTCACTTCTGAGGCCTAAAATCAATAATCTGACCGATCAAAAGTTTTATTTTATGCCCTAGAACATAACTACCAAGAAGTTTCAAGGGTTTTCTTCAAAAACTGTAGGAGGAGATAGATTTTAAAGTTGTTTTGTCAGCAAAGGCGTCGAAAGTTTGAAACGCACTGTAATCATTTTTACGAAATCGCGATTTGGGAACCCTAGCTAAACAGAAACTAGGAACAATATTTTTGATCTAAGGTTAAAAACCTATCTGGTAAATGGCATTCAGCTCTATCAGAAACAACAAAAACCGAAAACTGACCTCAGACCCCCCCGGCCCCCTTAAGTATTAAGATATCATTATCCCCACGGCAATATTTCAGCTAGAAGTAAAGATCAAGTCCTGAGCAATGAGCATATTCAAAGTTAATCCCAGATGACAGATCATATTATTCTGAACATACACCACTAACTGACTAACAGTAAACTGACTAACAGTATGCTGATATCAGAAGTGCGTACAGTGCATTTAAAGTGTAATATTGTTCTGTAAGTCTGTAGATCCACATCCTTTAAATTCAAACATACAATATGATGAACGTTTATATCACACCTCACAGCAAATCAAATCCTATTCCGGCAATCAAAAGCTCAAAAGTAAACAGTGAAGACCATTACAAAAGCAATACTATCAAAACATATGAGAAGTACAACCAAGCTAGAGAATGGCAGGGGTAAATGGCTGTTGTCTGTATGTTGATTGTTTGTTGTTGCTATGCGTGTAATGTATGCTGTGACCTGACAATACTTAGCTAGCATCCTCTGTAACTCAATACAGCCATTAGAGGCAGCACATGGATAATAAGTGGTTACGAGTGATGTCATTATCATAGTTCAAAGAAGCAAATTGATGATTCCAACCATCTTATATACTATAGAGCCCAGAATACGAGAGGTTAATGATCTCGTAACTGAGAGCTATAATTAATGAGCTCTCTGTATGCAATGGCACGGGTGGTTATTTTACATGTGTCAAATTATCATAATATCCTGCTTGAATATTCAAATATTCAAGCACACGTGTTATTGATTTGTACAGTTCACGCAGTATTCTAGATACTATCATTCTAGATGCTATCATAAGCCAAGTTCCACAACCAAGAGTTGACTTTGAAATGCAAATTACTTTAAAATCATCATCAGTGTGCCATAAGTCATTGAGAAACATAAGTCATGGAGTGAACAAGTAGTGTTGAACAGTTGTAGGTGCTTTCATAGTTCCAATTAATGTTGATGTATCAAACAGGCCATCTTGACAATTATGCATTTGGACACAATATGATGGACGCTGGAGCCTTGTGTTATTTCCCTAAATATTTTCTCGAAGGAAATCCGTTCTATGAACAGTGTAACTAAGAGTGCACTATCAAGTACAACTCAACAACTCAACACAATGAAATGTAGCATATAATGTTAGACTGTGCCGGTCTTCAAGAGGTGGTGTGTTAAAATGTTGCTGCACAACACTCAAGCAAAACACATCGGAAGATTGGATTAAAAGCATGTCAACCATTTACTATCAACAAGCATGCATACGGCCTGTAGCTCGGGGAGGTAGGAGAGAAGTAAAGTAATGAGAGACGACTTAATAACGTGGTTGAGACTTGAAATAAAAATATGTTATCATAGTCAATTTAGAAATGTTCTAAAACTATCAAAGTGTTATATGAAATAATTCAAATCAAAAGTTATCAAACTTGCGCTAAAATACGAATAAAAAATATGACCTGCGCAATGCTTACATAACATGACAACATGTGGTCAGAACAATGTAGCCTATCTAGTCAAACAGTAATTATGTTTAAAGCAATTAGGAAAATAATTTAAGCTCTGCATGAAAAGGAGCCATTATAGGGGGGAGTTTAAAAATCAAATTACTTTACATGTCAATTACATATTCTGACCAGGAAAAATTAAGTCTGAGAGTCACTGTAATAACTTAATATCAATAAGTTAAATTTGGTAGTTCATTTGAAGTTAAAATGTCACGAATCATTCAAGATGAACATTGAAATTTGTAAAAATACCCAATTCATTGATAAAAATGTGAAATACTTGAAAATATAAACAAAATAAAATACTAAAATAGCATATTTTGTCCAAGATACGATCTGAACAAGTGATCTGCAGCAGTAGAGGAGCTATATCCGATCCAAGTCTCCCAGCGGTTTAAACTCAGTTCATCATATGACGCACCCTCCACACACTGTGTACATTACTCCATCTTTTCCTTGAGCAGTTCCACCAGCTTGTCATCCTCCACAAACTTCAGCTTCCTAGGAGGACCCAGCTTAAGTCCTGACCAGATAACCACACCTTCTGGCTCAGTGCCAGATTCCTGTGTGTCAGGGTGGTAGGTTATCTCGAAGCTCTTAGAGCGAGGTTTGCTCGGGTTGATCTCAACTGGGATGTCTGGGTGGTGAGTAGACAGGAGGTCGCTGACACGCACAGCGTTCCTCTTGTACACGGATCAGGACTTGCAGTGCTCGATTATAAAGTGAGGTCCTGCAATGGGGGAGTCTGCGTTATCAGCACTGGGAGCAGTCTTAGCCTTCTTCTGTGGCTTGGCATCTTCAGTTACTTCTGCTTTCTTCTTTCTTTTGGGAGGCATTGTGAGCAAACAGAGATAGCAGCCTAGTTGGAAGGGTATGGAATCAATGAAAATTGGCATTAAAAGGTAACC
This sequence comes from Beroe forskalii, assembly GCA_011033025.1. NCBI lineage: Eukaryota > Metazoa > Ctenophora > Nuda > Beroida > Beroidae > Beroe > Beroe forskalii. Next base: position 598,661 of record WFMF01000065.1, on the reverse strand, counting down.
TCGTTAGTCGTTATCTCCCCATCATTCGAAACTTGAAATTATATTTGCCAGCCAAAAAAAGAGCTTTTTGAAGCAAGGTAACAAAGTTACACGAAAGTTGAGGCTAGAATATTAGTCTACCAGGTAAATTCGAATTTCAAGAAAAAACTTTAGATCACGGGACATAAAATTAACTGAATAATTTAGAAACTAAAACCTTCCAACATAGCCAATTTAATTAATTCAAGTTCAATGAATTAATCATTTAGATTCAGGGGTGGATCTACAATGGGGTTTTGGGGGGGTTGCAACCCCCCCACTTTTTCTCGAGTGGGGTTGTAGTGGGGTTGTGGCCTTGTGGGGTTGTTGGTTTTAGAGTGGGGTTGTTGGGGTTGTAATATTTGTTATGTTTTATGTACACGGAGAGTTCATTGACTTGATTATTCTTTAGCCAGTTCTAACCCCAGTTAGCAAGTTTTCAGTTTCAAACACATAATTTTCAATATTTGGATGCAAAAAACCTTAGGACACCTGCGGTGGGCTGTTTTGATCAAATTATTTTAAACAACTGCTTTCTGCACTGGTCAAGACAGAGCCAGTCCGAAACAGCCGGCACCAAATTGACTTTGGAGGTAGATTCAAATGCGAAAAACCCATGAAAATTTTGATTGCGGTGAGCTGTTGCGAGCTGTTACACAACTGGTGTAGAAACAGTCAGACACTCAGTCAGGGATCCAAAACACTGAAAATTATCGTCTGCAGCGGGCTGTTATGTTGTGATTCATTATCATATATGTGGCTACATTAGTAATCCTTAGTTGTGTTCGATGTGGAACTTTCAAAATTTCCACTTGCAGTGCTCAGAAAAATCAGTTAGGACCTAAAACTATAAATCGCATAGTACTTATATACCTTGCAATTCGCATTCATTTGTGGTCATTTTCCAATTTTGCGACTGAAGTGAGCGGACCACAAAAAACAATAAGAATGAGTCTCAGAGGAAATATGAAAAATCATGAATGTGAGGTGTTTCGAATCCTAATTTAGCTCATATTGTCTATTACTGAAAGTCTAAATTCCAAGGTTTCTATGGAAAATATGAAGGAGATTTTAGCAAAATGACTTCATTTTCTGAAATAATTCCGGGGCTTCTGCCCCCTCTTACTAGGCTCCGCCCTGGACCCCGCTGGGGTTATAGCTCCTTCGGCGGCGCTGCGCGCCACCTCCCTCGCCGAAATTTACAACCCCCCCACTTTTTCCGCTCTGGATCCAGCCCTGTTTAGATTGTAGATAACAAGATAACAAGGGTCGGAGAGAATTGAGAATCAAATCAATAATAGCAAATCTATAAAATTTCATACAAGTTACAAAATGTCAGTGAGGTTTATCTCCAAACAAAATACTGCATTCATGATTCAAAAATGAAAGTATTTGCCAATACAACGAAATTCAAAACGAGTTGAAAAAATGATGTTTGTCAATCTAGATGCATTGATCACTGATCGCTCATTTATCGTTACTGAAGTACTTTATTCATATTTGTTCAGACCTACAAAGGCCTTCTGACCACGCCTCGATAAAACAAATAACATTTTCCCAATAATTTACAAGTAATCGTGTGTCATGAAGCCAGTAACTCTGCATGTTTGTCGATTCTCTCCCTGGTTTGCAGCAGAAACTTGCACTTAGAAAGCCTCTCAGCAGCGGTTTGCAGTTCTCCAGCCTCGAAATGCTCCTGAAACTGGGAGTAAAGTTCCTCAATAGCGGCCTCGTTGTGAGTCTGGAGATGTTCCAACGTTTCTACATCCTCACACAACTCTATCTGATCATTGAAATCCATCATATCACCCAGGAACTCTACATCCACTAGCTGCACATTAGGATCATAGTCCATGTTTTCCAACAAATGTCTGGCTCGAGTGTAAGGTTCCCTCAAACACCGGTATGCCTTGTTGACATAAGCTGAGTTCTTGGCTGCTCGCTCCTGCTCTAAAGCGGAGGAATTGACATGCCGGTCTGGGTGGAAGAGGGCTTGGAGCTCACGGTAGGACCGGGACAACTCACTCAGGTCTAAATTGAATGTGGGTGCTAGGGAGAAGATGTGGAAGAAGTTGTCAGACAGTTTGGGTGGGAGTTGGGTAGCTAGACGTCTTGCTAAACTCAGCAGCATCCTCTATCTAGTTGGGCGAATGAAAAGGAATAGTGCTTCAATTTCCTTTACAGTATGAGATTCAAGATTCTCAATTCTGAGACGTTTTACTTTCACAACATGAGCAATCACTTGATGGGGCAGGCATCAGCTGAACAGCGTAATGAATGAGTGGATGTTTGATTTATATCACTGATGGGGAATAGCATGTATATAGTGATAGGAAATAACACAAATCATTACTTTGTTAAATAACTGAGAATACTAATGTAGGGTTTGGGTCGAATTCAAGTTCAAATCATCATTAAATTGTTTTTTTGAGTTCATATCAAATCATTTACATGGAAAATGTGTACTTGTCTTTGGATGTTAAACGACTAAATAATGATAAATTTCGCATTATTTTTTGGTTCACGGTAGCAAAGCATGAGAACAATGCCTAAATTTTGTGAACTACAGTATACAAGGAGAAATTTCCAACTAACGATTTCGAATGGAGTCAAAATGAAACGAAGAATAAAATGGAGAGGCGTGTCATTTATAAACATTCCTAAAGTCACACTCAAAACAATGTATCATTATTTTCGGGAAAACGGGCGCACAGATTACAGAATGAATATCATAGGAAAATTTATATTTTTGTGAATTATTGATTACGACGAACGTTCTTGTCATTCTTGGACATTCTAAATTTCTAAGCATAGTAAATGAATTCAATCATCACAATATCAGGTTTTATAGGAAGCTCCTAAAACTATACAGTTACACACCAAAAACGTTGGAATTGTTATCAAACATAATAATTTATATATAATGCAAAACATGAGACATGATTTCGAAATTTCAGTACACATAAACTCTGCAGCTCAATTGTTGCTAATGTCCATTGCCTGCATACAGTATCTAGACATGTCCACCTAATGTCCGACTCAGTACGTCTAATGATGAGGATCCTGCCAAATCAGGTCGGGTTCAGGGTGAGGAAGACACACCACACACGCGCCACAGTCCCGGCAACGACCCATCTGAAACAATGCGTTTTAGAGCAGAGAGAACTCATCACGTCAGTAATTATCTAATGTACTCAGGAAGCCGATGAGTATTCATGAAGATGAATATCATGCAATGTGCACCCAGTGGAATAATTTTAAAAAGTGGCTGGGAATCTGTAACTAAGAGTAAAAAGAGGCTTTTTCGGCTTGAGGTAAAGACCAGCTGGTTTTGACTTGTTTTCACTAAAATGACCGAAATTTAAAAAAATAAGTTCGATTGCTAGCTAGAGAAACAATAGAAACGTGCAACAATGTTTTTCATTAAATATGGTAATTATTTTAAGATTTTTATGGTGGCTATTTAGATAGTTTTCATTAAAAAAGTTTGACCAAAGTCAAACACAAGGAAATACCGCGGCTGGTTTAGGAATGCGGTGGCTGGTTTGGGAATGCAGTGGCTGGTTTGGGAATGTGATGGCTGGTTTGGGAATGCGGTGGGAATGCAGCTGCTGGATTCGGATTAGGCACCGGGAATGGTCGATTATGGTATTCAGCTCTATGAATTTCATGATTTTGAGTTCATTAATTACAGAATGTGTCCAGAAAAGCTTCTTTCGTTCGAATTTAAGCTTTTTTTCGATTTCTTATTTGGAAATTTGACTGGGAATTTAATTCCTAAATTCCTCATATTATTCCACTGGGAATGTGCATTGTGACATATAAAAGTATAAATACACACCATGAAATCGCGTTTCACTAACATAATATTTGGCAATATTTCGCAATATTTCGCAGTCATTAACACCTACCAATACATCATATTATGTATTCATATATCCCATGCTAAAATTACAAAGCGACCCATCTCGTTGACTTTGATCCACATGTAGTTGATGTAGTGGATATCATCCATGCAGTCCACACAGCCAACTACCCTGTAATCCTCTAGGGTGTACACAATGTGGGGAGCCTTGTGGTTACTCCTCGGGTATTCAATGGACTCCACACACCACGGGTCAGGGTTTCCTGGGCGATGAAATAATATCAAAGCAGGTGCTATTGGATCAGGTAAAGGGAGTACTTTTTATAGGGATTGTTCACATATTACGTAATCACTTCCATCCTTCATCCCTGCCTGATAACACGTCTCAACTAAATTATTATCACAATTAAGTTTTATCAATTTGTGTATGAAATTGCGTGTTTGGTTAGTTTGATTATTCAATGAACTAATGAAACTAATATATTTCAAATTTGTAATATTTTGAAATATGGAACATGAGATAAATATAGCCTCGATAATTTACCATTCAATATGACCTGTATTATTTGATTGGATGTGAAATTAAATTTTGTTTTTCTTGAAAATTTTGTTTTTCTTGATTACGTCACATGTTATTGTAACTAAGTAACTACTTTAAACTTGATTACGAGGGGGAGGGGTTTTTTTAAATCGGTCAAAAATTGATAGCATAATAATATTTGAACGATCCCATAGCATAAGTATCGTGCTTTGTATTCATATTATTGATTTTATTTGATAATATTTAACCTGAATATTTATGATTTATCATGTTACTAACCAGTATATTTTCCTAGTGTTAGCGGTCCCTGCCTGGTGTATTTTGAGATTGGATTAACCTAGTGTGCAATTTTATTCCTCTTTATCAACCCGTTGTTTTACGCTGTACTCAATCCAAGCTGAGCAATAAAGCAATGGCGACGTTTAATATTGAAGAACTCACGATAAACAGTGAAGATCCAAGTATTGTTTCTAATTGGATCGAGAGACTGGAACAGATGGTTACTATTGCCATCTTTAATGCTGCCTCAAATCTACCAGAAGAAGAAGCAGAGAAAACGGCTAAGATTGAAGAAATCAAGAAAAGCTACCTTCTTTCCAGCTTAGGAAGCAATGCTTACAAACTATTGAAGTCATACTGTGCGCCAGATTTACCAACAACGAAAACATTTTCTCAGCTATTGGAAATTCTGAAATCGAAACTTGCACCTGCACCAAATGCAGTTTCTGAACAGCACAGATTCAGCCTGATCAAACAAGAGGACAACGAAACACTTGCTGTATTCATGGGACGTGTAAGGGAAGTAGCAGTTAACTGTGGGTTTGGAGCTTTGTATACGATGATGGTGAAAAACAAGTTCATTGGTGGTCTGAAATCTGAAAAAATCAGAACTGCTTTATTGTCAGACTGCAATGAAACTACGACATTGGACCAAGTGTATCAGAAAGCCGTTTTGAAAGAACAGGCTAGTCAATCCAATTCTGTGATGCATCCGAACAGCAGTGTTAATTCGGTTGGTCGTAAGCCATTTACACCCAACTACAACAGGTCGGGTGGTAAATGGAAAGAAACAGTTTTCACCTAAACAGAACCACAGTTCAAACAGTACTCCGAAAACATCAGTTACGTGTGATAAGTGTACGCTGAGGGGTCAAGGGTCATGTTGCTGCAAACTGCTTTACAAAATGCAGGTTTTGTAAGAAGCAGGGGCATATCAAGAAGCAGTGCCCCAAGCTTCATAAGAGGAATGCACACCAGGTCGGGACCAATGGAGATGTTGATGGCATGGCTATGGGGAATGAATCAGATGGAGATGGCGGTATTGAGGTTATCGATCATGGCTACGGATCAGTGGCTACGAATTACATCCACAGAGTGAAAGTCGCAGGTGATTCTGAAGAGATAAGTGAGCACGATGGTGAGTCGTGTGATTGTTGTTCAGTTGTGAACAAACCATTGAATCAGACTTATGATTCAAATTTTAACTCTTCAGAAACGATTGATTATAATTCTATCGCCTGTGACAATGATAATCATATTGATTATAGTGTAGATGTTAATTCTGTGAATTTGAAATTAGGTAAACCATTCCTCAATGTTAAACTGTTAAAGTCAATGGTAAACCATTGAAAATGGAACTGGATACGGGTTCCACGCTATCTTGTATAAGCAAAACTGATTTTGAAAATTTGAAATTGGCCAATTGTAAGTTAGAAAACTGTACTAAACAGTTGTGTGTGGCTAATGGCCAATTTGTTAATTCCTCATGCAGAGCCATCGTAGTTGTTGAATTCAAGGGTAATAGATACAGGTTGCCGTTATGTGTGGTTGATGCTAGGTTTCCCACCCTCTTGGGAAAGGACTGGATCCGCGTTATGATGGGGGATGACTGGTTAACCAAGATGGTTAATTTGACTGTGAACCACGTCAAATCCAGGAAAGAGTTCGTTGAGTCCATCAAACACAGCAGTGTGTTCGATCCAGGTGTTGGGGAAGTCAAAGGGGTTGAGGCATCGCTAGACCTCAAACCAGATGCGAGGCCGAAGTTCTGCAAGGCCAGACAGATCCCGTTTGCTATTAAAGATTCTGTCGGTGAAGCTATCGATAAGTTGGTCGATTCAGGTTTATGGAGGCCAATTAGCTTCTCAGAGTACGCATCACCCATAGTGCCAGTTAAGAAAGACGATGGAAGCATCCGGCTCTGTGGCGACTATAAGACAACCGTTAACCCCAACATTGATACCAAAGTCTACCCTTTACCCTCCATGGAAGATTGTTTAGCTGAATTGGTCGGAGGAGAGTTATTTACCAAGCTAGACATCAAGCAAGCGTACAACAACTGGCGACTACGAGAGTCTGACCTGTTAGTAGCAGTTAATACGCACAAGGGATTGTTTGCACCAGTCAGGTTACCCTATGGAGTGAGCTCAGCCGGAGCCATATTCAGAGGAAGATAGACCAAGTTTTACAGGGTATACCAGGTGTGACTTGTAGAGTGGATGATATTTGCATTACTGGGGCCAAACGATGAAGTTCACATGAAGAGAGTTGAAGAGGTTGTGGACAGGCTGGCCGAGGCAGGATTCCGATGCAGAGTTGATAAGTGCAAGTTCATGCAGCCATCCATCACCTACTTGGGACACAACGTGAGTGGACTGGGAGTCAAGCCATTGAAGTATAAGGTTGATACAATCCTGCAAGCTAAGTACCCTGAGAATGCCTCAGAGTTAGTGTCGTTCCTGGGAGCTGCACAATATTACTCTCGCTACATCCCGGACATGTCAACAGTTATAGAGCCTTTGAACAAGCTGAGATCAGAGAAGAATTCTTGGAAGTTCGGTGTGGAAGAGGAGAGAGCCTTTGACGAACTAAAGAAGAGACTGGCATCGAACAGAGTGTTGACATTTTACAACCCAGCCTTACCTGTCAAGTTGGATGCTGACGCCAGTAAACACGGATTGGGAGCAGTGTTGAAACATGTATATACACGGCCGTGTTGTTTTCGCGCGTGCTGTATACGTATAACCATCACTGATGGAGTTACGAAACCAGAGATGGAGTTATATAAACACGCGCGAAAGTCTCTCTCTAAAAACTCCATCAGTAGATTTCAAAAGTCCATCAGTAGATTTCGAAAGTCCATCTCTAGATTTATATTCGGATTCTGACACGCTGAGTTACCGAATGTTACATAACTTAATTAAACATGATTACACTGTTTATTTACCCTGTTTATTTACCCTTTTTATTTACCCTGTTTATTTACCATGTTTATTTACCCTGGTGTTTATTTACCTTTATTTACCCTGTTTTACCTGACCCGTTTACTGTATTTAGCAAATGTATACATGGGGGGGGGCCAACCCCCATAAACCCCCATAAACCCCCAAAAATTTAACCCCCATTTGCCTTTTTCGATATCCACTTGGGGGTTTATGGGGGTTTAATTTTCCAGAAAAAGGTCGAAAATCTTCAATGAAAATTGGTACCATTTCAAAATAGGGCCAAAAATCGTCAACAAAAAATGGTACCATTTCAGAAAAGGCTTGAAAATCGGCAACAAAAAATGGTACCATTTCAAAAAAGGGTCTAAGATTGTCAACAAAAAATGGTACCATTTCAAAAAATGGCCGAAAATGGTACCATTTTAGGGAAGGTTCGAAAATGTGCAACAGAAAATGGTACCATTTCAAAAAAGGCTTGAAAATCGCTGAAAAAATGGTACCATTTCAGAAAAGGGCCGAAATTCATCAACAAAAAATGGTACCATTTCAAAAAAAGGCCAAAAATCGTCAACAAAAAATGGTACCATTCCGTAAAATGCCAAAAATTGTGAACAAAATCAGTCATAAAACAGCAAAATTTAACTAAATTAAGCCCCCATAAACCCCCGTAAACCCCCAAAAATTAAACCCCCATTTGCCATTTTTCGATATCCACCGGGGGTTTATGGGGGTTGCCCCCCCCCCATACATGCACAAAAACGAACACCAAATACCAATCAACACAACACATTGTAATTACTGTGTACATTTGCAAACCGTTATATGTTAGACAAGTATGTCACGTGACGTCTGCTCGTAACACAGGTATAGAATGGAATGTGGCTGCTATACATTTTTGAGAGTAATTGCAATTGCAAATGTTGATGTACACCGTCTATGAGTGGTACCTAGTTCTTTCGTTCTCAATTTTGATATTGTACACTTTGTTTTGGTCGGTCCTTCAGTGTTCACATTCCAATGTATTGGTCTGTGCTGATGATTTACACATTACCAATCATGTTGTACAATTATAATTAAAATGTGAATGGATTCTTGAGAATGTGGGAAAGTGTGTGTATTAAATATTCACTTCGTGATTGTATCTTTTCGATTTGTTTGTACCGTTGATTTTGCAAAAGTTTATGGAAATGAACGTTTTGATAGAATCTATGTTCTTATGCTGATTGCTGCCTCTTCAAAAAAGCTTCAAAATACTTAAGTCAATGCACAAATATGAAGCATAATATAAATAATTCATAAGGTGTCCTGCTAGGGTCTAAATCTGTCCAAATTAAACTTACTTCGAATCGGCCGTGTATATACTATATAACCACGCGCCAAGAGAGAGACTTTTGATCTTCACATATAGCACTCACTGGCGTTCGTACTATATGAGCAATTAGACACTCACTGCGTTCGCGCCTAATTGTAATTCACCACGCTGCGCGTGGCGAATTGCAAAAGTCTCTCTCTAGTCGCGTGGTTATATAGTCTATATCCTGATGGTACAGAGAAGCCAATTGAATTCATATCAAGGACCCTGAGTAAGAGTGAACGCAATTATTCTCAGATTGAGAAAGAAGCATTGTCGATTGTGTGGTCTATTAAACGGTTCCATCGTTACCTGTTTGCTAGGAAGTTCACCTTGGTGACAGACCACAAACCCTTGGAGTTCATCTTCCATCCACGCAAGGGAATACCAGAGATGGGCGTCAGTCGCATCGTGAGATGGGCGTTGTTCCTCAGCTCATACCAGTACGACATCATGTTCCGACCCACTGGTAAACATGCCAATGCTGACATGTGTTCCAGATTCCCGCTAGAGAGCCAGGAGAGTGAAGAATTCGACTCAGGAGAGGCAACAGCTCACAGTGTTTACAGTTTCGTTAGTGATTCCGAGGCATCGGATTCCATCTTCACAGTGCACTATCTCGGAGATGATGTACCTCTTTTGAATTCAGAGGACATAGCAGGACACACACGGAAAGACCCAGTGCTAAGTAAGGTTTTGCACTTCATTAAAGAAGGCCGGAGCGAAAAGGAAGACGGAAAAGAAGACGATTTGAAACTGTACACGATGAGAAGAACTGAATTGTCAGAAGATTCAGGTTGTTTCCTATGGGGATCAAGAGTAGTGATTCCTGAGATGTTGCGTGGTAACATACTTGAGCTATTGCACAGCACGCACATGGGAATAGTGTCTATGAAGGCATTAGCCAGGAGCTTTGTTTGGTGGCCCGGCTTGGATGCTTCCATTGAACACACATCCCATGCATGCAGTGTATGCCAGTTGAACCAACGCAAACCTCCGAAGTCTGTGCCCCATCCATGGGTTACTCCCAACGGTCCGTGGGAGAGAATCCATCTGGATTTTTGTGGTCCGATCTTTGGCCACATGTGGATGGTGGTGATTGATGCGTTCTCAAAGTGGATGGTGATTGTGCGGATGTCGAATATTTAGGCTGCAACAGAAAGCCCGTGCGCGGCAAACAGAGTGCAGCGCGCGATAGCTCCATTTATACGCGCGAACTCAACATATACGCGCGAACTCAACATATCAAATCACGCGCCGTCAATACCATTTTGTAACATCTCAACTAAAACAATTCAGGGTCGGCTGTCATCTGAAAACCACCTGAACCTCCACCCTAGAGCTACGCTAGTGGGGAGAGATTGTACTCTTAAAGTGAGTATGCTTATAAATACCAAACGACCGGTTACCTTTTCTCAATAAATCCGGTTACGGTTTTGGTTTCGGTTTGCTGAAAACGCCGGTTAACCGGTATTTCGGTTTCGGTTCGGTTAACCGACCGATTTCACCAAACGGTTAATTGCGAAATCAAAATATTCGGTTACGGTTTCGATTTCGGTTGGCTAAAAACGCCCGGTTAACCGGTATTTCGGTTTCGGTTCGGTTAACCGGTCGTTTCCTACTTATAAATAGTACGCATACCTGAATGGAAACATGCCGACCCAGGTTTCTTGAAGGGTATGGTCGTGCATATATGACCTCCAAATCCGTGGGGTCTGGGGGCACTACGGAGGCTTAGTAGCCTACCGTCTCTTATAATAATAATAATAATAATAGGCTGCAATAGTGATTCAAGAATTGAGAACCTTGTTTGGGAGATACGGAATACCAGTCTGCATGGTATCTGACAACGGACCACAGTTAACAAGTCTGGAGATGGCGATTTTCACCAAGAAGAATGGAATAAACCACATATTTATTCCAAGTTACCATCCGGCGAGTAATGGAGCTGCTGAAGGCCTTGTAGGGAATTTCAAGAGAGCAATCAAGAAGATGCAGATGAGTAAACAGGACTTGATGGGTAATGTTGCTCGTTGGCTATTGATGTACCGAAACACAGTCCACCCTGCTACTGGGAAAGAGCCAGCAATGGCGATGCTTGGAAGACGAACTCGCAGTGCATTCAGCATTCTACACCCGCTGAATCAGCCAAAACAGACAGCTAAACTACACAGTCAAGAGCAGAAAGTGATCAACAAGGAGCGGACAAGCAGGCAGTTCGGTGAAGGAGAGAGAATCATGTATTGGGATGAGCACCATAAGACTTGGTACATAGGCGTCATAAGCGGATTGGAAGGCTCAAAGATGTTCGTGATTGAGGGAGAGAATGGTAAGACACGCAAACACCTTGACCAGGTTGTCAAGAGTGTTCAACCGGATCAGGACACCTTGCCCAGGAGAGAGCAGTCTTCTGCTAGGGAACCTACTTACCAAACCACCACACAGCACGGTAATCTTGAGCATGAGCACATGGCACCCTGATTTAATGAAACCCAACGTGATAACCCTGTCACTGCATTACCTGATTTACCAAATCATTCTAACACTCAAATTCCAGCTAAACCTGTGATTGAAACTACCTGGGATTTGCCTACCCGAACTAGCACTAGAATTAAGCAACCAGTTGATCAGCTGGAATATTCTAAATTAGGTGGGTAAACGGTTTAATCTTGTTTCCCTGATCTGAAGTATCTATAAGGGAAATTTAAGTCAAGAAACATTTTAATTGTGTGTTTTTAAAACATTTATAACAGATTTATAACTCACATTATATGTGAGATCCAGGTATTTATTATTTCTGAATTGTGACATTTTGCGTGTTTTGGCAATTTCTTGTATATACGGAAGGCGCACAGATAATATTGTAATGAAATTTACCATTAATTGTGGTTTAAAACTTATTTTAATGCCGCGCACGCGAGTGGTAATTAAAAATTTTGATGTTTGTTACGATTTTCGAGGGCAGACCGCAATGATAATACTTTGCTCAATGAGTAAACTCAAGCTTTTTTCACAAGGGGAAGATGCTTTGTATTCATATTATTGATTTTATTTGATAATATTTAACCTGAATATTTATGATTTATCATGTTACTAACCAGTATATTTTCCTAGTGTTAGCAGTCCCTGCCTGGTGTATTTTGAGATTGGATTAACCTAGTGTGCAATTTTATTCCTCTTTATCAACCCGTTGTTTTACGCTGTACTCAATCCAAGCTGAGCAATAAAGCAATTTTGTTTTTCTTGAAAATTTTGTTTTTCTTGATTATGTCACATGTTATTGTAACTAAGTAACTACTTTAAACTTGATTACGAGGGGGAGGGGGTTTTTAATCGGCCAAAAATTGATAGCATAATAATATTTGAACGATCCCATAGCATAAGTATCGTGAATAAGGAGCAACAATTCTGAAATTTATTGAAATGAGTCCTAAACAGAGTAAAAAAGGTGACTAATATCAATCAAAATGGGTTATAAAACACCATGATCTGAGATAAAAAAGTCCTTCACAGTTTTTATATTCTTATCTTGAATTAATTCATTCATCCAATATTAATTGCCTTTCTTGCATATTCAACCCCGATGCGCGAGGTTGCGCTACATGCTAGTACCTTGTGCGCAGTTTTGGGAATCGCACCAATTTCGCGACAACATCGCACGATTTGAGAGTCTAAACTTAAGAAAAATGAATTTTGAAGGTGACCATTCAATAGAGCTCAGCTGTACGAGTTTATAGGTGAAAAGATCATTAAGATACGCTATTCCTGCCAGGAGTTATGTTCAATAACAGTTCGCAACAGAAAACACGTTTTTCTAATTGCGCCGTCTTCCATGGTTCATTGTGAAGCTCAGGAGCGTGATATCCAAAATCTAAGATCAACTTGAAGTACAAAATTTTATCCTCTAGCGATTCCCGAAGGTTTCAAGTCTCTATCTTCAAAAATGTGGATTTCTATAGAACGACACCACAGTCGATGTAAAATTGGTATAAATTTATCCCGAATGAGGTTGCGCTACAAAATTGTAGATGAATTTTGCCGAGGCAGCTCAACCTCGCTCATTTCGATTGATAAATCAACGTCTTGATCCGAGTTCGTATCGACAAGAAATTTTGATTTTTCTTGTAAATTTGCATTATACTCCAGTAGCTAGCCAAAGTTGAGTAGGCCTTTCGAGGTCCAGAGAATTTCTCATCGAAATTTGTTAGTTCAAATGATAACAATCAACTTTGAGGGGGGTAGAAATTTTCAAATAGTGGCGAACAGGCCCGGTGGAATAATTTTAAAAAGTGGCTGGGAATCTGTAACTAAGAGTAAAAAGAGGCTTTTTCGGCTTGGGGTAAAGACCAGCTGGTTTTGACTTGTTTTCACTAAAATGACCGAAAATCGAAATTTCAAAAATAAGTTCGATTGCTAGCTAGAGAAACAATAAAAAGTGCAACAATGTTTTTCATTGACTATGGTAATTATTTTAAAATGTTTATGATGGCTATTTTGATAGTTTTCACTAAAAAATTTTGACCAAAGTCAAACACAAGGAAATACCATGGCTGGTTTGGGAATGCGGTGGCTGGTTTGGGAATGCGGTGGTTGGTTTGGGAATGTGATGGCTGGTTTGGGAATGCGGTGGGAATGCAGCTGCTGGATTCGGATTAGGCACCGGGAAAGGTCGATTATGGTATTCAGCTCTATGAATTTCATGATTTTGAGTTCATCCATAACAGAATGTGTCCAGAAAAGCTTATTTCGGTCGAATTTAAGCTTTTTTCGATTTCTCATTTGGAAATTTGACTGGGAATTTAATTCCTAAATTCCCCATATTATTCCACTGGGCGAACAGGTGACCACGCCCACTTTTGGTCATTTAATTGGTGGGCGTGTTCAAAAATTCATATCTCGGGCTAGGAAGGTCATAGAGACTTGTTTTTGGGCTCAATCGAATCGCAATGGCCATGTTTATATTTGACTTGTTAATAAACATATACTCTAAAATGCTCCTGAACCGAGTTACAGGCCAAAAAGCATTTTGAGCCAAAGCGATGGCTAAAAATCGATTATTTTATCATAACTTGGGCTAGGAAGGTCGCAGAGACTTCGTTCATAGCTCAAAAGAACCGCAATTGGCATGTTTATATACGACTTGTGAATAAACATATGCTCTAAAATGCTCCTGAACCGAGTTACAGGCCAAAAAGCATTTTGAGCCGACGCGATGGCTCAAAATTGGTAATTTGTTCATAATTTGGGCTAGGAAGGTCTTAAAGACTTCGTTAATAGCTCAAAAGAACCACACTTGGCATGTTTATATACGACTTGTCAATAAACATATACCCCAAATTGCTCAGAAACTCAGTTATAGGCCAAAAACTGATTTTTGGCCATTATCGCTATGCCAGATTTGCCAAAAAATGAATGCAGAATCCATGTTTTGATCTGCAAACCAAAATTTTGACCTTCGAAATGTACTTCAAACATCCCTCCTGTGATGAAAAAAGATTTTTGGGGTCTAAAATTTTGGTTTGCGGATCAAAACATGAATTCATTTTTTTGGCAAATCTGCATAGCAATCAGTTTTTGGCCTATAACTGAGTTTCTGAGCATTTTGGGGCATATGTTTATTGACAAGTCGTATATAAACATTCCAATTGTGGTTCCTTTGAGCTATTAACGAAGTCTTTAAGACCTTCCTAGCCCAAATTATGAACAAATTACCAATTTTGAGCCATTCGCTCAAAAATTTTTGGCCTGTAACTCGGTTCAGGAGCATTTTACATGCATATGTTTATTAACAAGTCTAAAATAAACATGGAGATTGCGATTCGTTGGAGCCCAAAAACAAGTCTCTACAACCTTCCTGGCCCGATATATGAATTTTTGGACATGCATGTCAAAAAAATGTCAAAATTGGGCATCAAATCCAGTTGCTAAATAGTTCAACATAGCCATTGTGACTATTCTAGACCCCCAAAACCTTTTTCTGTCAAACGAGGGATGTTTAAAGAACATTTTCAGGGGTAAAATTTTGGTCTCGACCCCAAAACATGGATGCTACATTGATTTTTTGCCAAAAATTCCACAGCGAAAATGACCAAAAATCAGTTTTTTGCCTATAACTTGGTTTCTGAGCATTTTAGGGCATATGTTTATTCACAAGTTGTATATAAACATGCCAATTGCGGTTCTTTTGAGCTATGAACGAAGTCTCTGCGACCTTCCTAGCCCAAGTTATGATAAAATAATCGATTTTTAGCCATCGCTTTGGCTCAAAATGCTTTTTGGCCTGTAACTCTGTTCAGGAGCATTTTAGAGTATATGTTTATTAACAAGTCAAATATAAACATGGCCATTGCGATTCGATTGAGCCCAAAAACAAGTCTCTACGACCTTCCTAGTCCGAGATATGAATTTTTGAACACGCGCACCAATTAAATGACGAAAAGTGGGCGTGGTCACCTGTTCGCCACTATTTGAAAATTTCTACCCCCCTCAAAGTTGATTGTTATCATTTGAACTAACAAATTCCGATGAGAAATTCTCTGGACCTCGAAAGGCCTACTCAACTTTGGCTAGCTACTGGAGTATTAAACAAGACGACAGCAGCATCTTCACAAATCTGCTAATTATTGATCAACTAATTATTTGTCATTTCAGGCGACTTACATAAGGTGAAACAGAATCTGAGATGCTGGAGTACAAGAACCGGAGGAAAATTCTCAACAATTCTACCAACAGATGAGATTAAGAGGTAATTTCAGATGGCACAGATTTTCGTGATTAATATTCCATTACAAAATATTTCCTTGTATTTCATTGTGATTGAGACAAAGAAGTACTGAAAATCGATCAAATAATCACGGTTTTGGTCGCTAAAACAGTGTAGCATTTTGGCCTGTTAACACCCGACAAGCAATACCCTATATTTTAAACACACATGATGCTTTGAAAGTGTCCACCATAAGATTTTAAGCAGCTAAGTGGGGAACGGACATTAAACCTCGAAATTTTCTACCTACAACACTTTACCGCATGATGTTTCAACTATAGAGTTAGACTAAGGTTAGGGTCTTGGTTAGGTTTATGGTTAGGATATGGAATAAGGTCAAGGGTTTGGGTTGGGTTAAGGGTATGGTTAGGGTCAGAGAAGAGAGATAAAGTGCTGTGAGGTAAAATTTCTGAGGTTTCAAGTCGGTTTCCCAGCAAAGTCTCTATCATGAGGAAAAAAACAAGCAAACGAAGGACTTTTGTCATTTGATTATTAGCAAAACATGGTGGCAATGGGAAGTAGTCAAGCTCTCGCCTCACGAAATTAAATGCTAAATCTGTTATCTATAGTCCAGCAGCGAACAGAAATATTAAAGTATAAAAAGTACAGACTCTGAAATAGAAAATATGTCAAATTAACATCACTTCTAACAGCAGTGGATATATCTCGAATCAAATAGCCGAGAGAACAGTGAACTGCAGTGAAAGCAGTGATAGCAGCAGGCAAAATTCTGTGAAAGCAATCATTTTGAGAAAGTTAAAATCATACGCAAGGAAGAGAAGTAAAAAGATACAAAATCAAACACGAGAGAATTAAATACAAAATCATGAAATAAAGTTTGGAATTTGCGTTGATCATTTGCATTGCCATGTTGTCATGGTAACACATTCTTCGGAAATAGCAAGAGCTGAGTGAGAGTAATACGTCATTATCATTAGTAACAATGGTGGATTACTTTTTTCTCACACACTGAGGAAATGATGTCAAATAAATGCCGCCTAATTACCGCAACAGTCTGATACATTGTGCAACTGTCCCATGAGAAAAGTATGATACTAGACACTTTTAAAGTCATTGACATACCATATTCAACCATAGTAATTACGTCATTCTCATTTGCCTATTATTACAGAGTTACAGTGCTGCAAAAACCGAGTTTCACCAAATGTAAATTTCTCATTTTAACCGATTTCCTTTCATCGTTTTGTATCTCATTTCATGTTTTGTTGTAATTGATGCGTTAAGCGTTTCAAAGTGACATGCTACCAACATTCGTTTGTTTCTATCAATCTGATTATTGTTTGTTTTTCTAAGATAACTAGTGTTTTAAATTTCATTTAAAGCATCACACCACATTTTTGACTCAAGCCTTCTATTTCAAAACTTTTGAGATTTATTTAGCGATACATCCATGCTTTGAGTCCATGCTTTGATTCGATTTGCCTTAACAAATTTTCGCCCTCGGGCTCACAACTTCCACATAGGCTAAGCGAGGGATCGTTCACATGTTACTTAATCACCTAAGGGGGGGGATTACGAATGACTACGTTACATGTTATTGTATAAACAAATGTAACTACTGTAAACTTGCTTAGGAGGGAGGGGGGTTAAAATTGGCCAAAAATTGATTATAAAATATGCGAATCATCCCTAATACTCACCCAGCTCTTACCAATTCCAAAGAATATGTTACCAAGGCAACATGGCAGAGATCAACGCAATTATGCAAATTCCAAACTTAATTTCGTGATATTGTATTCTATCTTTTGTATCTTTCGTATCTTTCGACTTTTATTTCATTCCTAATCTTACTATATATAATTCTTCATCATATATATATTTATTTATGTAATTATGTTTGTCTGGCGTCTGTCCGGTCTGACACCACTCCGTAATGTATGAGAAGACGTGAAATTAGACCCTTGACATCGGTTTACTAGACTATATGGATTGTAAAGCACTGTCTCATCAGCAAATTCACAGTATGTTATGAGCGTTTTGAAATAAGGTCTCAGGTACTGCTTTCTAGCAGAACCCAGTCGAGCACCCGACCGGAGGTCGTGAGTTTTGCTAGTCCTCTGTAATTTTTGTATGATTGCAACTTCTCGAAATGGTTGCATTACAGAATTTGAGCTTCCGCTATTCACTCCACTTCACTGTTCTCTAGGCTATTTGATTCGAGGTAAATGTATAATGCTGATGGAATTGCTGTTAATTTGATTCAAGTTTTTATTTCAAAGTCTGTACTTTTTATACTCTTATACCTCTGTTCGCTGCTGGACTATCTAGATATCAGTTTTTAACATTTAATTACTTGAGAGCCCGACTACTTCGCATTGCCACGATGTTTTGCCGACAATCAACTTACAAGATTACTTTATTTGCTTGTTTCTGCCTCATTATAGAGACTTTGCTTATTAAAAATCTTATGGTGGACACTTTCAAAGCATCATGTGTGTTTAAAATATAGGGTATTGCTTGTCGGGTGTTAACAGGCCAAAATGCTACACTGTTTTAGCGACCAAAACCGTGATTATGTGATCGATTTTCAGTACTTCTTTGTCTCAATGAAATACAAGGAAATATTTTGTAATGGAATATCAATCACGAAAATCTGTGCCATCTGAAATTACCTCTTAATCTCATCTGTTGAGAATTTTCCTCCGGTTCTTGTACCCCAGCATCTCAGATTCTGTTTCACCTTATTTGAGTCGCCTGAAATGACAAATAATTACTTAATCAATAATTAGCAGATTTGAGAAGATGCTGCTGTCGTCTTGTTTAATGCAAATTTACAAGGAAAATCGAAATTTCTTGTCGATGATACGAACTCGGATCAAGACGTTGATTTATCAATCGAAATGAGCGAGGTTGCGCTACAGCGCGCGCGGCTTGGCAAAATTCATCTACAATTTTGTAGCGCAACCTCATTCGGGATAAACTTATACCAATTTTACATCGACTCGTGGTGTCGTTCTATAGAAATCCGCATTTTTGAAGATAGAGACTTGAAACCTTCGGGAATCGCTAGAGGATAAAATTTTGTACTTCAAGTTGATCTTAGATTTTGGATATCACGCTCCTGAGCTCCACAATGAACCATGGAAGACGGCGCAATTAGAAAAACGTGTTTTCTGTTGCGAACTGTTATTGAACATAACTCCTGGCAGGAATAGCGTATCTTAATGATCTTTTCACCTATAAACTCGTACAGCTGAGCTCTATTGAATGGTCACCTTTAAAATTCATTTTTCTTAAGTTTAGACCCTCAAATCGTGCGATGTTGTCGCGAAATTGGTGCGATTCCCAAAACTGCGCACAAGGTACTAGCATGTAGCGCAACCTCGCGCATCAGGGTTGATATTGATGAGATTACTCCAAGAGAACCAGACCAGCTAGGAATAATTATCTGCTTCACAAAGGATACATACCAGCAAGGACCTGTCTGTACTCCCAACCAAGTTTTCCTTCAGTAAGGTACTCCCATTCTGGAATGATTTCGCCTTTCTCCATACGGTCCAGTGCACCAGGAACTTTCTTTTCTATTTCTAGTTTATTTTGCTTGGAAACTTTATGCCAGTGGAAAAATTGGAGCCGACACTCTGAAGTCGATCGATCAACCAATTCCATTCTATCGACCGATGAACGTTACGGGCGCCTTATATACTGTAAGATATACTGTAAGATATACTGTAATATATCAATTGATGCTTTGTTGAACTTGATTGCTTTTAGCATTGACTGAGGGGGACCCCATAGTAAAACACTAAGAATGCAAAAATGGATTCAAATCAGATCTACTTCACACTGCTGGTTTACTGCCAGTTTCGAGAATACATCATTGAAAATGATTATATTATTTCTCGTCTTCAGAAAACTCCATTTGGTGATAAGCACCTTCCTCAGTTAGTTAATTTAATATGTGTTGTATCAATTTATTAATAGTTTTCCTGTCATTGATGTCTTGAAGAAAGATTTCTTTTTAATTCAAAAAAGTTTTTTTCTTTTTTACTAAATTTTGTCTTTTACTAACTTCCCTTGTGCCCTAAAAAGGCAGCAATACTCCTATGGGAATGGTTTCAACAGTGATGTACCTAGGGTTTGAGGCCGGGAATGCAAAATGTTTCTAGGGTATGCATCAAGCAGTAAAATGAAGCCTTATTAGCTATGATTAGATATTTTTCCAAAATTTGAGTCTATGCAAGGGACTTTTTAAGAGTATACAATGCATAGTCTACATACCCTCTGGCTATGTCACTGTCTAGCTGTAAAAATTGATTTTATTATCACTATTATTATGTCACTGAAAGTTTTGGAAGATTTATTAAACAATAAAACAATCATATAGAAATACCTTGGAAACTTTATGCCAGTGGAATGGATTGTACATCTCAGTAACCATGCGTTTTGCAGAATTCATAACCCATTTCAGTGAAGCAGGGTGCTTTCCCATCTTTCTACCTATTTTGGGAGAAATTAACTGGTGGCAAATTAGGTTTAATTTAGGTCTGTCAGGTGAGGCAATGGGTTATTACTGTTCAGATTCAAATCACATCAATTTTAATGATAATAAAAATCAATTGGAGATTGAGAGTAAGTCCACAAGATCAATCTCAAATATTGATATAACAAAATACTGATTTTCAATCGAGTGAATTTCTCTTTGATGATCCAATCAAATACAACTATTTAAATCATAGGCTTGTTAACTCAGTCACAATAGTATTGGCCACTGGCCTTGACAATTAATTGATCTACATAGAAGGTCACATAATCATATTAGAAATGAACAAATTTCATCAAATTGATATTTATCAGCTTGGTCATATTCTATTCCTATTTTCAGTAATCATGTAAACAGAGACTGCTGCTGGGGTAAAGTATAACTCAACCTAACTGTTCTGTCAAAAGTCTGTACCTGTATGATAGCTTAAATCTAAATTTGTGCCTTTTACTTTGCTTCACAACCAATACTTTATAACCAATTCTTTATAACCGATACTTCATAATCAATACTTCGAACTTCCCTTGTGCACTCACTGACTCACAATAAGGGCTCACAATAAGGAGCGTATCAGACTAATTAATTAATTAATTCACTGACTGCAACACCTGACTTAAAACTGACTTCAAAACAATAACTCTGCTGTAAAATCTCATAATGAATAACTTTTGAAGGCCTTTTAAGATCTTCAATCAATTTAAAACTTGTACTGTTCTGTTTCTAATTCAAATTATCATTGACTGTGGGAGCGTGGGATCTTTGAATGTTTTGCTTTGATTACAA
Organism: Beroe forskalii; assembly: GCA_011033025.1. Taxonomy (NCBI): domain Eukaryota; kingdom Metazoa; phylum Ctenophora; class Nuda; order Beroida; family Beroidae; genus Beroe; species Beroe forskalii. Next base: position 577,612 of record WFMF01000065.1, on the reverse strand, counting down.
TAAGATAAGTTAGAGATGTGTATTAAGGATAAAAAAATTCATTAAAACTATCAATACAAGTATGAAGAAAAGCTGGCATGGCCCGTGCCCTTTCTGAATTTTTGCTCATCGATTTTGAACTTTCAACACAATACATCAAATTGTCTGACGTTGACAGACCCTCTCGAGAATCAACGCCCTTCCTAAGCCCGCATAGGTGTGGCGTACGGCGCTCTCACGGGAACACCAGCGCTCAACGCAGACTCTACCCTTGCCCACCAAATCCAGGTGCTTACACGCGTGGCCTACAGCTAAAGGAACGACGGCGCGCCGCGCGCGCAGAAGGCCAGCAACGCCTGGCAAGTGCGCTCGCGCGAGGAGTCAGGCAATGCAAAATCTGACAAAAAATTCTTGCCCTAACCAGGGCCCTGGTTACGCGCACTGGTTAGGGGAAAAAAATTCGTGACCACAACGCACGCACAGTGGACTTAGCATATTTTTCTTTTTAATTTTGTCGTAGGATGTTACCCTACCCTCGCGCGCGCGGCGCAACGTTCCACATTTGGACGTCACTTTGCGCCTTCCGAGAAGAAAGGGACGGACATTGCCCGTCGATAATTTTGAAGCAGGAAAGTTGTTGCTCAACAAAAATATTTCAAATCTTTGTTTGCATTGCATGTGTATGTCATATTGTCATTAGTAGGATTTGTTTAATGTATATATTTCGTGTATATTTATAAAACATATTTGGCTCTCCATGAAGGGTCTTCATGAAGTTTTGTAAGTGTTATGATTTGTGAGGAGCTGAGGCATTGCATTGATAAAAGAGGCTCGATTTTGATGTACTTTTGCAACAGAATAAACACGCACAGCTGAGGTGCAAACAGCAAACATGTGTCTTCATTGGGTCCTCTGTTACAAAGCAATCTGCACACATCTGCATTAGTGTCTTTTGTCTTTTATGTTAAAAGTAAAATCTCCATTTTTCTCACTTGCTTTCTACAGTATTTCATCTAGGTACCTGGGGCTTATATATGAATTCTTATTAAGTGCTATCACTTTAATTTAAGGTGGTTTCATCCTTCTGTGTCGATCAAATGGACTGATCAAATGAAAAACGCACACAAAAAAACACTTTTACAAGTGACGTCTGCGTGGAACAGCAAGTGTGAGCAATTGTGTGCATCTTTGATTTGATCAGTTTATTTTGGATTGGAACCCAAACCCAACGAATTTCAAGGAAACTAGTGCTGTAAAAAAAACCTTGATTGGAATCCAATCAAAAACCCCGACAAGAAAAAATTTTGGCACCTTTGATTGAACCCAACCCCCCCACCACTGAGAGAATACTTTAAATTTGGGGGTTTGGGAATCCAATCACTTTCCACTGAGAAATATAGTCTCAGTCCCTTGTTTGGGGACCCAAAATAAAACGAATTTCGGGGAAACTAAAACTAAATCCCCTTTGATTGGAACCAATAAAATAAAACCCCGAGTGAATACACTTTGTCACTGAAACCCTGTTTTGGAATCCAATCAACGAACCCGAGTAAAAAAAGTCGGAAAATTTGTTTTAAACCAATCAACGATTACTGAGAAAAATACAGTCAATGGGCCCCCCTTGAAGTAGCTTCACCCCAATCCCCCCTGAATTTTTTCAACTCCCTCAAAACCCCCCCCCGTTTTTTTAAAAACCCCACCCCCCCCTTTTTGGGAACCCCCTGAATTTCAAGAATTGAAAACCCTCAAAAAAAATTTTAAAAATTTTTTTAAGATATGCCCTTTTAAATTTTGACACAAGTTTTCCCCCAAAAATTATGCCCCTTAAGGGGACCGTTAAAAAGGGAGGAAATGGAAACCCCCCCGAAACAAGCCGAAAAAAGGGAACGACCCAAAACCCCCCCAAACCCAAAACCCAAAAAAATTTGAAACAAGCCGAAAAAGGGGAAACGAGTTTGAAAAAAAACCCCGAAACAACCCGAAAAAAAAGGAAAAAGGGGAAACAACCCAAAACAAGGAAAACCTGAAAAACCCGAAAAAAGGGTTTTGTTTTTCCCCCCCTGGGTTGTTCAGCTTGTTTCCCCGACCCCGCTTGTTTGGGGTTGGGCCTCCCTTTTTTTTCGCTTGATACGAAGAAAAACACAAAAACAACCCGAATCGCCCGACCGCTTTATTTTTTACCAAACCCTGAACAACTCCGAAACAAGCCGAATCACCCCGGAAACAAGCTTGAATCGGCTCTCGAAACAAAACCGAATCAACTCAGCAAGCGACTCAACCTGAAAGCGAAACAAACAAGCGAATCAACCTCAGCAAGCAGTTTCTGCATTTTCCAATTTTGTTTCGCTTGTTTCTGCTGATTCGCTTGTTCAGTTGTTTCGGGCCGATTCGTCAGCTTGCTGATTCGCTTGTTTCAGCTTGTTTCGCTTGTTTCGGCTTGTTTCTGGAGTAAATCAACTGAATCAAACTCAACCTCGAATCAATATCGAAACGAGCCGAATCAATCTGAAGCCGGCCATGATCAATCAATCCGAAATAAGTGTCAGAGTCAAGCGTGAATCAACCCGTATAATTTATGTAGTACAACTAATAGGATATTTATTGATATTCAGTTTGTCAAGAAATATGTTCTTTCTAGTCATCTAGCTATCTAGGCACTCTTAGAGATGTGTATACAAATCTTATGAACTTATAATTGTATCTCCTTTCATGATAGGCGACTTTATTACCTAACCAACTCATTCGGCTCATTTTACCTGTCAATTGTGAAACACTGCGTACACGTACATATTTTGTAGATTATGCATATCCTGATCTCACAGATATTTTTTCTATTTTTTCCCTTCCAACTAACTATTTAGAGCTGACTGCGGATCCATTAGCACTTCCGTACTGTAGTATGTAGATAAAATATCTGGCCATGCTTATCTATTTTCACCATTCATCACCAATCTATTCTGATAACTGATCAACTGTGTTCGACTGATAATTACATAATAACGTAATCACTGAGAGGTCGAATGTTTTCTGTGTTCCTATCACTATGTTAACTCATTAAGGCACGGTACTTAACAGTCTTGTTTTTGCCAACAGTCATCAAATTATGACAATTATGATCTTTCTCAAGCTGACAACAAATGATACTAATGATATCTCTTATTCGTGGTAAAATGATCATTTTAAATGCAACGTCATTAATCATTATAATTAATCATGTTATTCCTTAATTTGCAACAAAAATGAAATGCAACTCACAATTCGTAATGGAGAAAATTATTTGTAATCAGTTATCATTCATGTTTGACTATATAACTTGCGAATTGGTGTTTTAAAGTTATGACATTTACTAAAACTTATGTCTGTATTATCAGTATCATCGTCATCCGTGTTTTAGTCCCAAATGACACGACTCACCTCGGACAACATCACGAATCAATTCGGAAATTGTCCCACTCGATATCAATTCATTCAAGTTTACCGGGCGAATTTTATTGGGCCATGGCATAGAGATGCCAATTTAGAGATGTTTCTCGAGTTCTTGCATTTTCACATAAAGACATAGAGGTGAAAAGATGAACGAACGTACGGTCGAATTACATGAAAGCGATGGAGATAAGTGCACGGGCTGTATGGAGCAATGAACTTACTGTACTGCAACGAAATGGAAGGATTCTCACGCAACCACGACACATTTGCGACATTTCCCTTTACTGCCGCTGAACCTGCCTGGCATGTTATGCGTCGCGCGAACAATAGGCGCAAGAATTTATACTGTCACGACAGTAAATAGGGGGGCATATGTTCGTGCACGACTTATTTTTGTGTGCGGTGCTACCCCTCGGCAAAATCTTTCTATCATTTCAAACAAATGTCAGATGTTCTGCTGTGAATTACATTATGATTGTTTTTAATGGATCAGAATTTGCACATTCGCCCAAGTAGTGATGCAATCATAACGTTATTTTAAGAAACGTTATGGGTCAAAAAGTGTTACTATGCATGGTTTCAAAGTTCAAAGCTCCTTTACTCTTTATGGAGCTTTGTGTGACTGCCTTAGCTCTAACGTTTGCGGGTCTTCTTGGTCGAAAGTAACAGCTTAAGCAGTTTGCCGTAGGCTGTAGCCCCAGTTTGGAGGATTTTCTCTACAAGAATAAACAAATTCTTATGTTTTTACTACCTATTTCCCTATTTCTCTTGTAGATTAAAACCACCATACCTTAGTACAGAATATTTATACGTCACGAATTTTATACGGATTTTATTTATACGACATTAAATTTATACGATTTTATCAGCCACCAAGAAAAAAAGAAATTCGGTTTGATGAATTCAGTAAAAATTTTGATATTATAATTTTGATATTATAATTTTTTTAATAATTATTCAATGTAAGACAAGAGAATGGGTCCACTAAGCCATCAGTATCCCTCATGTTTTGAGTATCACGTATTCTTTTCACTGCTAAGTGCTTTATAAGCAATACCAGCTGCAGGCTATCCTTGTAAAATATTTGACTTTCCTTCTGGTGTCTTAAAGTTAGTGAAAGCGTTGGATATGGTCTTTGCATGCAGAGTTCGAAGAACAGCTTTTCCTGTATTTACTTATTTACTTTAATGTCATCTATTTCTGGGGAAATGTTAGGTAATAGACTAGAAATCTCAGCACTAGAATCCTGTTCAATACTTTTCAATGCACGGTTCACAGTCGATCAAGTGGCTACAAGAATGGAAAATTTGTACGACACATAATTTATACTTCATAAATTTTATACGACATGAAATTTATACGAAAAAATCAAAATTCGTATAAATATTGTGATGTATAAATATTCTGTACTAAGGTATATGCAATTACCCGGCCACTGAGGATCTTTCTTTCTTTTGCACTTTCAACTTATTTTACAATCTGATGCCTCTGCCCTATGATTTATGAAGATACATATCAGTAACGAGCTTGAACTTGGCCGTCGGGCCTGTACTTCGTAGCTCAAGCTGCCACAAGTCATTAATACATGTCATGTTCCTGATTTACGATTTTAAGTCGAACTCAGTGTTCAATCCATGTTAATAGTGATATAATAGTGCTGTTATTTCTCCAAACCCCGCTCTTGCATTGGATAGTCATTTTTGCCACAAGAACTTTCCGTTCGTTTTAAAATTCTTCAAACTTTCAACATTTCCTTTCTAGAAGAGCAAATTTCTCAAAAAAGCTCCCGAGAATGAATAGGTATTGGATTTAAATGGAAATATGGCAGTGAAGTAATTGCCCAGAATAGAAAATCTGCCCCAAAATTCGCTCTCCAGGTATTATAAATTGATACACGTATGGATTGGGGATGCTATATTTGAGCGGGGCCGTGGAGTGTGGACACTAGACATATCCATGAGGAATTTAAATCTAACTTGCACACAAGAAGTGAAATAGCCCATGTCAGTGTCAACTCTGCAACATGCTGAGGATGGAAGTCAAGCTACTAATACAGTACTACAGTTATACAAACTTTTACCATGGGCTTTCCTTTGAATTCACAGTTTATCGTGTTGATTCGGGTTGTTTTGGGGTTGATTTGCTTTTTCTGTGTTGATTCCGCTTGTTTCGTTGATTTGCCTTGTTTCGGGTTGTTGTGGGTTGATTCAACTTGTTTCGCCGAAACAAGGCGAAATTTCGCTTGATTCGCTTGTTTCGGGTTGATTCCTTGTTTTGGCTTGTTTCGGCTTGTTGCCTTGTTTCGGTTTGTTTCGCCTTGTTTCGGCGAAACAAGTTGAATCAACCCACAACAACCCGAAACAAGGCAAATCAACCCGAAACAAGCGAATCAACCTGAAACAAGCGAATCAACCCGAAACAAGCGAATCAACCCGAAACAAGCGAATCAACCCGAAACAAGCGAATCAACCGAAAACAAGCGAATCAACCCGAAACAAGTCGACGGGCGATGTCCGTCCCTTTCTTCTGACTTGTTGTTGGACAAGGAAGGTGCAAAGTGACGTCCAAATGTGGAACATTGCGCCGCGCGCGCGAGGGTAGGGTAACATCCTACGAGAAACAAGCCGAATCGACATGAACTACAAGCAGTTTTGCCTTTTCCGTTTGTTTCGGGTTGATTCGCCTTGTTTCGGGTTGGTTCGCTTGTTTCGCCTTGTTTCGCTTGATATGGCAGATTGGCAGCAAAAACACGAAACAACCCGAAACAACCCCGAATCAAGCCAAAATTTCACTAAAAACTGTAACAACCCGAAACAACCCGAAACAAGCTGAAACAAGCCGAAACAAGCCGAAACAAGCCGAAACAAGTGGAAAATGCAAAACTGCTTGTTTCGGGTTGATTCGCTTGTTTCGGGTTGTTTCGCTTGTTTCGGGCTGTTTCGGGTTGTTTCGGCTCGTTTCGCCTTGTTTCGGAAGGTTTTTGGGTTGGTTCGGGGTCGTTTCGGGTCGTTCCGCTTGTTTCGGCTTGTTTCGGGGTGGTTTCGCTAGTTCCTGCTTTTAGTATCTACGCCTTAATGACAAGATTAAAGTATGTTAACTATTTTATATGTGACTGACAGAAGTTAAGAACAAGTCTGGCTGGAAATTAAGTCAATTTTGAGCTTTAACACGTCATAATAAGATAATAACATGATATTTCTAATGCCTGAAATGGTATTGAAGTTCACTTTTTATGTCAATTAATTCTTGAATCTTCAGGGAATCATGGAATGAAATCAAGCGTCAGGAACATTGTCAGCACAATATAAAATCATAGATACATAATTGATAAGCTGATATGCCTTGGATATGGCAAGCAATTGAAGCATCACAGTGATATGGCAGTCTTGCAAAAGGAGAGCGGGGGTCTGGGGGCGCAGCGTCCAGAAGCCAGAGGGTCTTTAAAAAAATATTCCTCACGGACATAGGATTTTCATATCAAATTTCGAAATTCTTCTGCCAGATCCCAATCCCCCCTTAATATTTTCACTCCCCCCTTCTGTTCAAATCCCCCAGAATCATTGAAATTGGGCCAACCCCCCACCTACCTTATCTGACCCAAAATCTTCATCCCCCCCCCTTTTCTTAGGGGGAGGGGATGAAGCTATGACCTTGATCGGAATCCAATCAACGAACACCGAGTAGAATACAATCACTATACCTTGGTTGGGATTCAATCAACGAATTCCGAAGAAACTACAGCCAAAATACCTTGATTCGAATCCAATCAAGGAACACCGACAAGAATAAAGTCACTACACTTTGATTGGAATCCGATCAACGAATACCGGGGGAAATATAGCCACAACGTCTTGATTGGAATCCAATCAACGAACACCGAGTACAATACAGTCGTGCTGTACTTTGGTTGGAATCCAATCAACGAACACCGAGTAGAATACAGTCACTACACCTTGATTGGAATCCAATCAACTAACACCGAATAAATACAGCCACAACAACTTGATTGGATTCCAATCAACGAACACCAAAAAGAATATAGTGACTGCACCTTGATAGGAATCCAATCAACGACTCAGGGGAGACTGATCTTAAAAATACAAATTATCAACTTGAAGCTCTTTCAGAATGCCTTTCTGACCGCACCCTTACCACTCTTCGACCTTTGCACGTTGTTTTGACTGATCGAGCCCACAGAACATTCATATTTCTTATTCTTAAGCCCGCATAGGTCAGGTGTGCGACGCAAACAGGGATATAATTACATGTGTTTAGCTTGCTCCAACAAGATCCCTAGTTTTACTGCACGGAGCTTTGTTTCACAACAAGTAACAACGCAACGCCCCTGGTTACTGGTTAGGGGAAGTGTTAGCAATATATTTCTACTTCTATGGAGCAAATCTGCCATTTCGGTAGACTATTAGTGCCCTACAGACTAGTTGATTATACAATACATGTGATATAAGAAATCTACATAGTATGGGCACATTCACATCTACCATACTAATTGATTAACCGTACCATTGATTAACAGGATTGATGAAAAGTGATTTTAAAAATCCTGCGAAATCGACTGATTTATTCGCCGGAATAGGCAAAATCGGATTTAGTTAGAAGCTGCCCTTGCGAAGACAATTCGTGTCTTCAGTGGCTTTTAAACCACTTTTTCGAACCAGATATTTGGATCAGCCAACGTATAGACATATTCTGACCTATTTTGTGTGATCTATCCCGTGTGTGCTCATCAGTCAAAAGCAACTCGTCAAAAGGGCAGTAAAAAGAGTAAAGTAGTCTATTTTTGTTCAGAGGCTCAAGCTTCCAAAACTGTTTTCTATTAATCTCTCGAGGTGGGGACAGCAACAAATACAATAAAGTATCCATTTTAGGTTTTTTTAATTACTTGTATACTCTTTTTACTAGTTGTAGTATCACAATGCCATTGCCATCAAGTTTAAGGTTTTAACACAAATATTCCATGAATAAAACAAAATTGATTTCGAATGACCGAATGAATTAAAACATATACTAACAGTGGCATATCGGACTTGAAATGTAACTTTTCTGTCAACGTTATTATTATAAATATAACTATTATTATGCCAACTTTTCATCATGAATCTCAAATCAACTAATTCAAAATTAAATTCAAAATTTAAATGCTAATTTACTTCAATGACAGCTGCATGTAGTACTGGTAGTGGCATGATTTGCCACTTTGGGCCGTCAACAGATGGAATAATAATAATTATGGGCACTGGTAGAGCGGTACTGAATACAGGTAGCTTCAGTCATATTTAAATTTGAGACATTGCTGGTTTTTGGACGGTTTTCTCTTGGCAAAATACAGGAGATTATCTCTTGATCTAAGCAGGAAACCTAATTTCAATGGCATGATCATTGAGTAAACAGAGAGATTGTTCTGTCAGTGTCATTAGTCATTACTTAGTCTCACAATTAGGACCAGTAGGCACTATCAGGTACTTGATTGATTGCACTTGCAGCACGAAATAGGTTTTCGAAACCTTAATTTTAAAAAATAGTTTTGATAAATGAATCAGCTTTATAAAAAGCGAAATTAATAGATGCGCGTGAATAAAATAATAAGAATGCTTTGTATGCCGTATATATTAGTTCATGTTTGCCAGTCTGCGCATGCGCCTGGCGTTTCTGTCCTGATCTCTGATCTTCTTTTCCATTTCCTGATCCGTCAAGTTCTCGATGGTTGGGGCCCACTTGTCCAGGTTGCCTGTCCGCATGGGGCTCTCGATGGTCTTGAGAGGGGATTCAGTGAAGGTCATGTACTTGATATGCCACCCCAGTTGGCCTCTGATACTGTACGAGATGCATCTCGTTAGAGGCCCGGACATTGTTTTGACGTTCACAATTCCGAATGAAATTCGGTCGGTACAAAAAACAAATCTATAAAAGTCATGAAAAATTGAAACTCATCATAATAAACCGAGGAACTACATGGCTCCAGTGTCTATAAGAACGATTAATAACTCGCTTCTAACACATTACGCCTATCTCTCCGTGATTTACCTGTATGAGATTGCAGATATGAACTCGCCCCCCAGACCTAGCTCCTGACAGAGAATCCTGGCGAACTCCTCAGGGCTGTTCTGCGGACAGCTGATGTCCCACTCGAACTGGTCAACCAGAGACGTGTTGCCCACGTGGATGTTTAGCTGTGGGGAGGCAGGGGGTGAGCATTAGAAAAACTTTGCAATAATAGTTATTTAATTATGAAGGGTAACAAATTGAGACTATACTATTATGGTTTTCATGTGATCCATGCTCCACATTGTCTGATTGTCTGGGGGAGTTTAATCATGGTATCATCCGGGGACCGGGTCTATCAAGGCACCTGCTTAATGAAATTGCTCCGGGTGAATACTCCCATTGAGTCTCCTCTGATGGCAATACGATGCGATTATGGGATTGGAGTGCGGTTGATACCACCATGTGAGGAACACATGGTGCAGCAACTCATGATGTAGTGTGTGCTGCGTGAAACAGATCTCTCAGCAGCAGAGAGAGATAAACTCATTCCAATATACTTACCATAGAGATAATTTCCAGATAATCTCTAATCTACACATGTGCGTTTTGTCGGTTTGTTTTATCAAACCCCCATAATAATTCAGCTGCTATAAGTCCGAGAGGGGGTAAAGTAAAGACTAAAGCTGGTGGTACCGAGTATGAGTGTGTGAGTATGGGTTACAAAGACAAAGGTGCTAGGAAGGATAACAAAGTCACAAAGCCCCTGCACTTCACGGGGGGTGTAAATGAGTGTGTTAGGAGTGTTTGTTGGGCTATTTGAAAGGTGGTCTTTGAACGCAGCACATAGGATAATGGATATATAGCTATTAGAGTGTTTATATTGGTAGCTATTCACAGTTTAGATAATTTAACAAGGTCTTTGTTCGAGTAGGGGGGTGTTTGTTTAAATTCCTTTTTTTGGTTGTGTGTGTTGCAGAAGAATATGACTTGTTGACATATATTGTAAAATGAGGGATATTCTTCATTCCGTCACTCAAGATTCTATTTTATTCTGTTGCAATGTTTCGTTAGGAAGGGAATTTTCATCTCACGACACACGTGTTTCCCTTCTGCTTATAAGTCGTGTTAAGAGACTAGAGTTTTTGTGGAGCCTGAGGGTCGGGCAAGGTTCATGTAATGGTTCAGGTTAGGGTTATAAAAAGTGTCCTTAAGTAGCTATTTACTTATTTAGAGTGGGAAGCCAGCAGCCTATTATCGATATAATAAATTTGTATTATCGATAATCAAGTCAGTATAATTATCAATTAAGTCTTGGATGCACCAATATGAACGGATGAATAGTTGATTCTCCTGGATGGCATTGGTCCGTTCACTGGTGTGAGACCTGCATTAGACAAAATGATGTTGAACTTGAATGCTCATCAGTCAAGAATAACTCGTCGAAAGGGTAGTATACCAAGGGAAGTAAAATTAAAAAGTATTAGTAAGAGTGGTTGCTGGTTCCAAGGACATTACATTAGTGGATAAAGATTTTCCTTCATCTCATCTACGTCGATCTGCATATTTTTTCAGCTGCATATTTGCTTTTTACCAACCCTTTGTGACGAATTGTTTTTTTCTGCTGAGGACAATAACATTTAGACCGGCACCAAACCAAGGTTGCGAACGGTACCAAGCCAAGGTGGCGAACGGTACGGGCATTTGCCAGTTACTTTCGACGATTCTCTTAGTTATACTAATGTAACTCTGTAGGACTAGTTCCAGTCTTAGGAACTGGAAGAAAAGTTCTACAGTTTAACATTTAATTCTGTCTTCACTCCCCAGAAAATTCCTCAGAATAGTCTGAAAAAAATTCTGCGGATCATCATTGATTCTGTGGATCATGATCGATATATCCGTAACTGGAAATGGAACTTATTGTTGGAGTAAATATATCCGTAACTGGAAATGAAAGTTATTGTTGGAGTAAATATATCCGTAACTGGAAATGAAACTTATTGTTGGAGTAAATCAAGATCCCGTGTAATATCGCACACTCAGATAGTGTTTCGATGTGGAGTTTACTGAGCGCAGCATTGTTCTCTACGCTCTGACAGTCACCCTATTGTTACCAAGTTCACCTTGCTTTACCATTCATTAAACGCTACCATTGTCACGCAGAACCTCAGTCTACGGAACATCATATAGGTAGGTAGGTAAAATGTCGCTTCGCGGAGGCTGTTCAAACCACGTATGGCCCTCATAGTCCGTCTGAGGCAATTAGGTCACCGGTTTGGCTGATATATGTTGGCATAACTAATAGTCTATAGTAGAGGCTGGGGTGATATCTATACAGAAAATTGTTCGCTAAACAGCCAATTGGGCATTGTTCCTACACGGCCCTATATTCTCAATTAGAAAGTTATCTGTCTGTTCAATCTGTCTGTTCAATGAGCTGGAAAAAATACGGTTTGTGGCTTCTTTTTTAAGGCGATGAAGCAAATCAAATCTTCTCCTCCCATTCTTCTTTTATTTCTTGGACAAGTAATGGGAAAGAATGTCCTGAGTCATGTTTCTCACATGGGCAAACAAAATTGAATCCCCCTTTTTGGTTTGTTTATATTTCTTGTTTTTTTGTGTATTCCTGCCTTGAGGCATGTCTTGTGAAGCTCCCAGAGGCTCTTTGAAATCGAAAAGTGTGTTTTGTTCAGGCTCAAGAATGAGGAAGTTTACTAAGGAAAGGCTCCGAGCAGTGTTCTCTGGTCGACTATCATTGGCATCAACGTACTTAGATTTCTTTACTTATGTTATTACTAAAGCGTCTCACAATTGTTCTCTGGTCGACTAAATCCTTTGTTCACACAACGTACATTGCAGTCGCTTGTTTTGTTCAAACCTTTTTGAACACTCCTTCCTACGATACCCTTCAATAAGCTAATTAGGTACCAGGTAACTGGTACTTTGTAACACTTACCTGGGGAGCCCATAGCACCTTCCTACGATACCTCTGTTAATTAGGTACCAGGTAAGCTGGTACTTTGTAACAGACCACCTTGGGAGCCCATAGCACCTTCCTACGATACCCCTCAATAAGCTAATTAGGTACCAGGTAACTGGTACTTTGTAACAGTTACCTTGGGGCCCATAGCACCTTCCTACGATACCCTCAATAAGCTAGTTAGGTACCAGGTAACTGGTACTGTAACAGGTGGGGTTCAATTCCCACGTGCCCTCAATAAGCTAATTAGGTAGGTAACAGTTACCTGGGAGCCCATAGCACCTTCCTATGATACCCCTCTTAACTAATTAGGTACCAGGTAACTGGAAAATAGTTACCTGGGGAGCCCATAGCACTTTACCTTCCAGGAGGGAAATCAGTCAGCAGCTTTTTGAAAATTCCCCAGTTTGCCACAATTTTTGCCAAGGTTCTAATAGCTTATTAATAGACTGCTTCTCTTAAAAGAAGTGATGCCTTTAGACCAAGTAAGGGCAGCCCCCAGAACTGTAGCCGAAATATCATGGTGCCTGGCACAGTAAATCTGCAAAGAACTGTATTTCAAATGACAGTTAGGCCCAAAGCGGCAGCCCCCCAGAAGCTAGACGTTCTAAGTAGATGAAAACGTCGCCTGCAATTATCCCTAGACCCTAAATTCTTACTGAAATTTCAAGGTGCCTGACACAGGAAATCTGAAACGAACTGGTATTTCAAATGACAGGGGTCTCGGGGCGGCAGCCCCTAGAAGTCAGACGTTCTAAGAAGATGAAATTGTCGCCTCGTAATGATTCTCACCCAAACTTCAGCTTGAAATTTCAAGGTGCTTGACACAGGAAATCTTATCCGAACTGTATTTCAAATGACAGTAGGGGTCCAAGCAGCCCCAGAAGCCAGACGTTCTAAGTAGATGAAATTGTCGCCTCGTAATGATTCTTACCCAAACTTTAGCTTTGAAATTTCAAGGTGCTTGACACAGGAAATCTAAAGAACAGTTTTCAAAATGACAGCAGGGGTCTGGGGCGTAGCCCCAGAAGCCGGACGTTCTGAGTAGATGAAATTGTCGGCTCATAATGATTCCTGCCCTAAATGTAGCCGAAATTTCAAGGTGCCTGAAACGAACTTGGGTATTTCAAAATGAAAGTAGGGGTCTGGGGGCAAGGCCCTAGCAGTCAGACGTTTTAAGTAGATGAGAAATTGCCGCCTCTTAAAGATTCCTACCTTACTGTAGCCGAAATTGTGTCTCGCACAGGAAATCTTTTAATGAACTGTTTTTAAATGACAAGTAGGGGTTTGGGGGCAGCCCCCAGAAGTCAGACGTTCTAAGTAGATGGCAAATTGTTGCCTCATAATAATTTTTTGTAACGCTAACTTTGCTGATTTTCAAAGCGTCTGAAATATGAAATCTACAACAAAAATGAATTTAGAATTTAGAATGGGGTGAAGCCCAAAAAGTCTATTTTTCCATTCAAGATTGGGATTGAGCAATCCAATCTTGAAGTCCCACTTTTGCTTTAATCTTGAAGCCCCATTTTCCTATTCCAATCGTAAAGCCCCACTTTTCTTACCACTATTAAGCCCCAATCTTGAAGCCCTAATTTTCCTACCCCGATCCCAATCTTGAAGCCCAAATTTTCCTACCCCAGTGCAGTCCCAATCCTGAAGCCCCACTTTCTCTGCCTCAATCCCAATCTTGAAGCCCCACCTTACCCACCCAAGACCCAATCTAAAGGCCTCACAACTCCCAGGCTATCCCAGTTTCAATATTAATTTAATGTGCCATCTGTCAAATATCCTACCAAAACTGAATTACTCCTTGAAAATCTCAAACTACAGACTTCCCCAGCTTTTTGCTTTGCGCGCTTCGCGCGCAAAGAGAGTCACTGACTGAAAATCCCCTATTTGGCACTGCTGACGAGGCTGACCACTATTGGAAGGTAAGACAGCACCTTCCTACGATACTCCTCAATAAGCTAATTAGGTACCAGGTAACTGGTACTTTGTAACAGTTACCTGGGGACCCCATAGCACCTTCCTACGATACCCCTCAATAATAGGTACCAGGTAACTGGTACTTTGTAACAGTTACCTGGGGAGCCTAGCACCTTCCTACGATACCCCTCAATAAGCTAATTAGGTACCAGGTAACTTTGTTTGAAACAGTTACCTGGGAGCCCATAGCACCTTCCTACGATACCCCTCAATAAGCTAATTAGGTACCAGGTAACTGGTACTTTGTAACAGTTACCTGGGGAGCCCACAGCACCTTCCTACGATACCCCTCAATAAGCTAATTAGGTACCAGGTAACTGGTACTTTGTAACGGTTACCTGGGGAGCCCATAGCACCTTCCTACGATACCCCTCAATAAACTAATTAGGTACCAGGTAACTGGTACTTTGTAACAGTTACCTTGGGAACCCATAGCACCTTCCTACGATACCCCTCAATAAGCTAATTAGGTACCAGGTAACTGGTACTTTGTAACAGTTACCTTGGGAGCCCATAGCACCTTCCTACGATACCCCTCAATAAGCTAATTAGGTACCAGGTAACTGGTAACTGGTACTTTGTAACAGTTACCTTGGGAGCCCATAGCGCCTTCCTACGACAACCCTCAATAAGCTAATTAGGTACCAGGTAACTAGTACTTTGTAACAGTTACCTGGGGAGCCCATAGCACCTTCCTACGATACCCCTCAATAAGCTAATTAGGTACCAGGTAACTGGTACTTTGTAACAGTTACCTGGGGAGCCCATAGCACCTTCCTACGATACCCCTCAATAAGCTAATTAGGTACCAGGTAACTGGTACTTTGTAACAGTTACCTTGGGAGCCCATAGCACCTTCCTACGATACCCCTCAATAAGCTAATTAGGTACCAGGTAACTGGTACTTTGTAACAGTTACCTGGGGAGCCCATAGCACCTTCCTACGATACCCCTCAATAAGCTAATTAGGTACCAGGTAACTAGTACTTTGCAACAGTTACCTGGGGAGCCCATAGCACCTTCCTATGATACCCCTCAATAAGCTAATTAGGTAGCAGGTAACTAGCACTTTGTAACAGTTACCTGGGGAGCCCAGAGCACCTTCCTACGATACCCCCTCAATAAGCTAATTAGGTACCAGGTTACTGGTACTTTGTAACAGTTACCTTGGTAACCTATAGCACCTTCCTCCGATACCCCCTCAATAGGCTAATTAGGTACCAGGTAACTGGTACTTTGTAACAGTTACCTGGGGAGCCCATAGCACCTTCCTACGATACCCCTCAATAAGCTAATTAGGTACCAGGTAACTGGTACTTTGTAACAGTTACCTGGGGAGCCCATAGCACCTTCCTACGATACCCCTCAATAAGCTAATTAGGTACCAGGTAACTGGTACTTTGTAACAGCTACCTGGGAGCCCATAGCACCTTCCTACGATACCCCTCAATAAGCTAATTAGGTACCAGGTAACTGGTACTTTGTAACAGTTACCTGGGGAGCCCATAGCACCTTCCTACGATACCCTCAATAAGCTAATTAGGGTACCAGGTAACTGGTACTTTGTAACAGTTACCTTGGGGAACCCATACTTTGTACCTGGGGAGCCCATAGCAGTTACCTGGGAGCCCAGGTAACACCTTCCTACGATACCCCTCAATAAGCTAATTAGGTACCAGGTAACTGGTACTTTGTAACAGTTACCTTGGGAACCCATAGCACCTTCCTACGATACTCCTCAATAAGCTAATTAGGTACCAGGTAACTGGTACTTTGTAACAGCTACCTGGTACCTTCCCCGACCTGCCTATAAGTATGGGAAATAACTGGACCACAAGCTTACAAAATTAAGTTCTGCTAAATTTTACAAATTAATTTTCATTAAATAGCATGAAATAGCATACAGTAATTTACTGATCTCTATACATATAAGGCATCAGCTATCCGCTGTTTGCTGCTATAGTTCTATGAATCTCCCTGATACAATTAACCACACCTAAACACGGAATTATGACGTTAAGTTGGTAAAGCAGCTGCAAGTACCAGTTCACATTCCATTTCCCGGATCTGTGTAAAGTAGATTTGAGCGGAGGAGACTCCGTGCATCTGTCATAACTTAGTGTGAGGCAGTTTGTCAAAGGAGGTCATGGAGCCACGGATACTGGGAACACTACATCTCACACTCCCACATCCTATTCTAACACAGCACCTCTAATGGTTGGGAGAAACACGCTCAGTTCTGGCGTTTTCTATTCAGTTCATTTCTACCGCTTTGGGGATTTTCCAAGCTTTAAAAGGCTGTTTGATGACCGCTTGATATTTTCTGTGATTGCTGTTACCTTGTTATCTTTTTTCCACAATCTGATATCAGCTGAGACAGCGTTGCCTAAAAGTTTTGTTGAAAAATAATTTAGGTAATAGTGAATAGTATCATGTATGAAGTCAATAAAATCATTTTTGGTTCAACTTTAACAAACCTAATGAATTATGAACGGGCAACGATGCATATGCCCATTCGATCTAGCAGTGGTGCTAATGCGGTCTAAGGCGGGTCTCATACTAGATCTATGCCCGTATGAACATTCATATTGAGAGGAAAAATTTGACATTAGGGCACCAAAAAGTCATTTTATGCCCAAAAGAGTTTCCACGAGGGCAATTGCTTTTGATGAGGAAGTAAGTCGCAATTCAAAATAACAAAAGTCGGTCATTCCTAACTAAAATTGGATTGTGCTGATATGACATGTAGAGTTTCAGCGCTTTACTGAACAGTCAAAACTGAACCCCCAATGACCTGGTGAAAATTTAGTCTACTAAAGCTCGTGAATTTGAGCTTTTTTGGCAGGAGAGTCTTTCATACCAAGAGACAATCAATTGGCTTCCTTGCTTTACTAAATAGCAGTTAATCCATTACTACCACACTTCTTACATGCGCGGTACTTGACTAAGAAAGGGCGGATGTAGCATGGTTATATCGTTTGACTAATGGCCCTGCTGTGTGGCATCGAATATCGCAATTATCGTCACAGCAAGGAACCACAACACAGTGTCACTTTCGTTATCATAATTACCCAGGCACCTACTTCTTTAAATGCCAGTTGAGTGATAATATGTTTGTGAGGGCAGCGATGCATGTACCATTTACTGGACGCCTGCGGCGACGAGAAGACGCCAGACGACCAAACGGTTTGATTATAGTCCGATATTCCCTAGTCACTAGTCAGATATCTTGACAAATGACTCGTTTACCAGTCGTCACAGATGCGTGATATGATCACGAACCATTTGAGCATTTGCTACTCTGTAAGTTTTAGGCATTTTGAGCTAAATTCGTTGTTCATATGCTTAAACATTCGCATCAACATAAAACTTTAATATCAACAATTGACCAGGAACTGTCAGTCAAATGGTTTCCGTGGCTGACCCCATGGAGCCATGATTTCCAAAGTGCCACACTTTGTCCAGATTCTGGGCAGGGAGTGGGGGATGGGAACAGAATATGTTAAACAAGGTTTATAAACCTTATTGGCCTTCATAGAGCCGTTTTTTAACTGGCCCAATGGTCAAAAATCGAATCGTTTTCTAATCATATTAAACCACTAATAAAAGTTTCATTTTACCTTAATTCATTGGCCTAGTTGATTAATTTAACCGGTCCCATTTTAGCAGGCCCTTTGGACAAAAACTCAAATAGTCATTGTCCTTGATTGATAAAGGTCAGTTAAATAAGGGCCAATAAGATAGACTTAAGTTTTTATAAAGTGTAAGCTGAGCATTTTTGAGGACATGCAGTGGGCGTGCTAGGGGACATCCAACTGTAAAACTTCCACATCAACAATTTACCAGATTTTATCACAGAAGTGTGATACCGCTTCTATACTCAAAGTTAGCAATGATCCTCAGCTGCTAACCATTGTTTATTATATTGTGTACGACGGATAACACAAAAACTCCTTACAAAGGTTTGCTTGAAAAACGGCGGTCGATTCAGATCAAAACACAAAAACCTCCACAATTACAGGAACAATAAAGTTTAGCAGGTGTCATAGGTTGTGTACGGAAACAAGCCAGTTAGGTATGATGTAATTATCACACCTTAATATGGTGAACTGAATGCGCCAAATGGTATATTTGTTCCACATAAGATAAATTGAAGAGATCTACGTTACGCCAACTTATGGTTGAGTTGCTCATGATGTGCTATTGAATGTGGCAGAGAAGAAGGGGCTGACCACTGACACGCCTCTCAGCATCCTTGATATGAGGTGTAATTAATATGATATAGCGTAGACTCGTTTTTTTTCTTAATTCACGAGCCGAAGGCGAGGCCTTTGAAATTAAAATGGGCTTCCTGCTTAATGGTACAGCTTGGTCCCTCGCGTGGGACCACACCCCCAAGGGCAAGCCCTCTGTATTTTCTAAAAAAGCACCCGTGGCTTTCTAGAAGAATCTGAGGGACCTAGAATTATATTCAACATTTGGGCATAAATATTGATGCCCAAAATTTTGAGTAATATTTAGCTCAGTTGAACAGAAATTACCTTTTCATAAATTCACCTTTCAGATTTCAAACTTACAAAAACATGATTTCAGGTGTATTGTATCTTTATGATAGTGAAAATTAGCTCTGAAATGAATAACACTGAAATGAATAGCTTCTGAAGATTACAAATTCACAAGTAAGATCTAGCCCCCTCCCCAATGGAAAATCAACGGGGGGCTTACGCTTCCCAAAAATTTGTGTAATGTCGTGCTCCTTCGCAAATTCATATTGAGATAATGATACAAAAACCACGTAGCACACAACTTTTAAACATAATTTGTATGTTAAAATTGACATGAAATAACTTTGGCGTTTGTTGCGCTACCACTAGTTGTTGTATGCTGCTTCACGATAGAGTCGTAGAAAAAACCCGTTTGTAAACTTTTCAAATACAATGTAATAATTAGTTTAGCTCGAGTTTATCATATATCATGAGATAAATAAGATATTTGTGGCCACAAGACATGTCCTCGCGTATTAATTACTCTAGATCTTAGCGATGACTAATGTTCCTAAGCGCACAGTCAAGAATATCTCTCATTAGGAAACGTGAGGTAGAGTTGAACGCGGCAATTTGAATGAATTTTAGTGAGATTTCCAGGCTGCACCCTGGAGTTTGATGGCTTGCTATTATGACTAGGCCTCGTGATTGCCCGCCAAGTTACATGGTGATTACAATGTTTTGTTGTAGCAATAACGTTTACATTTTAATTTTGTGGCTGTTTAAGAATGATTATAGGACAGCTGTTTTCTTATAAGCCCTATTCTAATTCACCGAGTATCGACGTTCTAGTCTCCGTTAATCTCGATAATGAGGATTCTAATGTGGCGTTTTTAGCAATTTACTGCCAATAGAGCTTATTTGGAACCTTTGAAAGCATCCTTTCTTTGAGTTTTGACTTGATCATTTAAGAAATCTATACTTTTGTTAAATCGGGCCAGGTCGCAAGTCAAATCATATTCATTTCATGCGTTTCAATGACATTATCAATAGTAACTACACTTTAACTTTCAAGTATTATTAACTTTGGTTTGCTTTCTTGGCACTTTCCCAATTCTCCGCCCTACCAGAAGCTACTGATACTGGTGAGGAAAGGCTAATCCAAATTGTCAGTAACACACACGACACGTACAGCAACTACTCAGCAAATTCTCAGGAAACACTCAGCAAATTCTCAGGAACCAGGAACACTGTGAGATGCCATGGCAGGTGACATGCGACACTAGGGGAAGCACACCATCACTGCAGATACGGAACAAGCTATACCCCCACCGCACAGGACAAATCTTGTGATCTGTCACATCAAGATGCGTATATCTCGTAACAATCTTGTAATCCATGTCACCAGCAATCTTGTCTTGTACGTGAGGGGAAATGGTTGAGGAAATGGTTGAGGAAAACAATAGTACGAACACTGAAAGGTACCGATTGTACAGATTGCATTGTATACGGACAGTGTGACACACACACAATCTGGTTATCGAAGAATCGAGGAGAAAGGAGATCTGCTGGTCATTCCGCACACTAGGATTTAGGAGCAATATGCTTTATTTAGGAGCAATTAGCTTTATTTAGGAGCAATATGCTTCATTTAGGAGCAATATGCTTCATTTAAGAGCAATATATTTTATTTAGGAGCAGTATGCTTTATCAAGGGGCAACATGCTTTATTTAGGAGCAACATGCTTTATTTTGGAGCAACATGCTTTATTTAGGAGCAATATGCTTTATCAAGGAGCATTATACTTTATTTAGGAGCATTATGCTTTATCAAGGAGCAGCATGCTTTATATAGGAGCAATATCAATATGCTTTATTTAAGAGCAATATCTTTTCTTTAGGAGCAGTACCCTTATTCAAGGAGCAGCATGCTTTATTTAGGAGCAACATGCTTTATTTAGGAGCAACATGCTTTATTTAGGAGCAATATGCTTTATTTAGGAGCAATATGCTTTATTAAGGAGCATTATGCTTTATCAAGGAGCAGCATGCTTTATTAAGGAGCAATATGCTTTATTTAAGAGCAGTATGGCACTTCATTTAGGAGCAATATGCTATATTTAGGAGCAACATCCTTTATTTAGGAGCAATATCCTTTATTTAGGAGCAATATGCTTCATTTAGGAGCAATTCGCTTCATTTAGGAGCAATATGCTTTATCAAGGAGAAAAATGCTTTATTAAGGAGCAACATGCTTTATTTAGGAGCAATATGCTTTATTAAGGAGTAATATGCTTTATTTAGGAGCAATATGCTATATTTAGGAGCAACATGCTTTATTTAGGAGCAATATCCTTTATTTAGGAGCAATATGCTTCATTTAGGAGCAATTCGCTTCATTTAGGAGCAATATGCTTTATTAAGGAGCAAAATGCTTTATTAAGGAGCAACATATTTTATTTAGGAACACTATGCTTTATTAAGGAGCAACATGCTTTATTTAAATTAGGAGCAATATGCTTTATACAGCTCACTGCTTGACTCAGGAAGTGCCAAGCTTCTTCGTCTAGTGCTTCTAAGTTCTTCTGTTGATCTCATTTACGTGAGACTGAAGACATAGGTAATGTTAAGAATCAGGATCTTAACTCCCCTGTCTTCGTATAATGGATGAGGCTGGGCACATGAACACTCATACTGCACGAACACAACTACCACGAGTGTTATATACCAGTTCCAAGTGTAGGTACCCAGACACTTGGTATCCCAAGCAACTAAGTACATGGTATCTTACGCAAATCTTTTATCTGACAGATTCGCCTTAGTCCTTTGTGGATATTGGAGGAAGGTGCAACAAACTGGCTTTGTTTTCATAGTAAAACTTGTCGTTCAATAATTCGAGGAGGAAAGTTGTTTGAACCTCGAGCTTAACATCCATTCAGATCCATGTCCAATTCACCCTCCCCCACAGTCCCCAAATTACTGTAATACTCATTCTTCCAGACTTTTGAGTTACCATGTGCATGTAGGAGTAAGCATGGAAAATAAAATTAAGTTTGGGGGTACAAAGCCTGGAAATTGTTTCACTATTCACAGGCCACCTGAAGTTAATGTCCAGGTCCCTGCACACAGTTGTCAGAAAAGGTAACCCGAATAACCACTGATTGTGACAGTAATAAGGCGCTCCAGTCTACTTCTCAGGAATATAACAGGAACCCTATTTTCAGACTAATTAAAATGGCATCCCTACCTATTCCTGCAGAACAAAGACAGCCCGTTGTATAATGTACAGGCTCGTCAATCATTGTTCCTTTTGTTCTCAGAACTAAACAAAGTTTCTATGAATTGTGTGACCCGCCACATATTAGTCGCCCGGGAGTCAACTAACGTAATTCAACAAATTGTCCAGTGAGAAGCGAACAATCGACTGTGCGACATGAAATTAAGCGTGAATTTACATATTACAATCTACTCAGCTCTGAGCTCACCTTAGAGCTCCAGGGGTCACAGTATAGTGCATACGAATCATCGGAAGCTGATACAAGAAATTATTGTTTTTGCTACGTTGTTGTTAAAAGTAATGAGTTTGGCCGTGAGTACTGCATGTCGATGCAGTACGTAGTATTCTCAGTTTCATCAGATGAAGCAAAATCTAAAACGATAAATTAGAACTTTATGTTAAGGTTTTCATAGGACCCTTCATATTAAAACAAGTGAAGCACCAACATTAGGTACTGGTGGAAGCCTTAGAACTTCTTTGTCCTTTTGTTACTTTCCAAATATATCTAATTGCGTCAGTGAAATCTAGTCGTAAATTATTGAACGCCGCGATCATAGGTCCTAGGAATGAAGGTATTCAGTAACAAAAGCTTTTAATCGTACTTTTGGGTGGATCGCGCTGAGTGATTGCGTGGGAAATGCTTGTGGAAGAATGGATTCGTTGGTTTTGAGATTTGGATAATAGAAAGGTTATATCCTGGAAAATTAGAACGGCGACCAAATAGCTGAGCGAAAATTATGTTTCATTGTTAACTAAATTACACCATGAGCATACCTATAATTTGAGATCACTTTGAAGACAGACCCGACACTCGATAGTTAATCAGTGCTGCATTCTCAACAATTCAGTGACATTTTTCTTGATCTCTTAAATTCTTGAGCTTATGGGCAATCTTTAAGATATTTCATATTTTACTCAAATCCGAGAGTTTGAGTTCAAAGGCAAGATTCTGGGGGAATCTATTGATTGAAATCGAATATTTCGTAGTTCGGACCTTCTCTTCCACATTCAGTACTTCACATGGAGGAACACCGTGTTACAATGCCGCTGAACTCCACCAATTCAACGTGAGTATAATGTGATATTTTTGGGTGTATGGTACGAACCTTAACACCAGTACTCAGTAGTTGCATTTAAAGTGGCAAATGATATACCGGCACTATGTATACCTGCATTATACTGGCACCATACCAACGCACGACATGCACCACACGTCACCACAAGTCCTGCGTTAAACCGACCTAGGACTAGCGCTGCACCAGCGCCAAACTTGCACAAAATCTGCGCCATTAGCATGCACCAGACCAGCGCCAGACCTACATTAGATCTGCCCTTGACTGGCACCAGACCAGCGCCAGACCTGCAATAGATCTGCACTTGACTGGAGCAAGGCCGGCGTAAGAGTGAGGTCTGCACTAGACCTACAACAGCACAGAGCCAGGCCAACGTGGCATACAGATCTATGGCAGCTACTGATGTTCCAATAAACTGAGCCCCTATGCTGTCTGTAGGACGACTCAGAATTAGGAGGCAGCGCACCATGATAACTCTCACCCTAACGATAAGAAGCACACCGCGAAGCTATTAATAAACAATAGCGATATAAGTATAACTGCATACTGTCCGCGTAGAAAGTATCGTTTAGTCCCCAGCGAGTGCTACTGTGTTGTAGAGTAGGTACCTCAGTGCTATCATACGATGAACCAGGACAGACCAGGTATTAATCCAGGCTGACGCGAAGGATGAAGTAGTCCGGAACTCCGGAGTAAGCTAAAACCCTGTATATCCCATGTTAAACAATGGTTATGTGACTCATCAACACATGTCAGTGGAGGGAGGCCAGCAAATAATAGATAGGCAAATCAGGTTTTCAGACTCTTTTTAATGGACGGTATAAGCGGTAGAAACACTCAAGTATGTGGTTGGAACATCCAGGAAAGAAACACCGTTTTCCTAAAGCCTCTGCATGTCGTTTTTATTTGTTGTGCAGGTCTGTGGAAAGCGCCCGGTAAAATGCCGTACGCCAGACTTTAAACAAAGTCTTCTCATCGTGATATTATAATATTATAGTATTATGTTTAGCGTTTATTCCACCTGTTCGTTTGGTTGTCGCTATCCCTGCTATAGTTGAGATCTACACGCCCTCTCACCGTATACCCCCCTATAACCCTACAAGTTATTAGCTCTGCAAACATATATACACTAGAGAGATAATGAATTCTAGGAGTAAACCTTAATAAGATTTGATAACTTAGCATTAACGTTAATACATTTACACCGATTCGGTAACGAAACGTTTAACTTCCTTTGTAACTTTTGAATTCGTGCCGAATTCCGCGGTCAGTGCTTAGAGTGATCGTTTTAAGATGATTTCGTGTTCCAAGCTCAGCCAAGGGTTGCAAACTCCCCTAGAAACAGGTTTGTGGCTCAAAGAAGGGTTGCCACCGATAGTCGTACGAATTTTTTCCGTGAGTTGACGAAAATAATTATGACATGTTGAAACATCTTAGCTGTCACATTTTCTTATCATACCCAGTACCTGCAACATTTTATTAACTCCGCGGACCATGTTTGTTTGTGCCTTTGGGTGTTTGTTTTAACTACAATTCATGAACTGTCACGACATTAATATTATTCTGTATCAATCAGCACCTGACTTTGTTGCCGTTAGGTCTCCTTCAAGACTCTGTGACAACGGTTTAGTCACAACTTCAATGTAAGTTTACCCGCCGCAGAGGGGTGAATCTGAACCCTGATTGGTCGAGTCGTGGCACACAGCGGGTAAAATAATACGAAGCGCTTAACTGGTGGTGCCAATAGTATCATTTACAGCGGTTGTTGCTCGTTTGAATATCATAATGCCTGTTATTAAGAAGCTTAAAGAGCCTTTTACTGAATTGAACGTACTAAATTGCATCCATCTATTCAGTCATTTACCTTCATTCGATAGTAACTACACTTGCCTTGGAATTTATACATTGATTTCACATATAACACATTCCCTGAATAAAGTTCTATCCTATGAATAATACATCCCTCCATGGGGCTCAATAAAGCACAGCGTCTAAAACCAGTGCATATTCTATTTTTACAAAGATTATAGCAATGCAATTATATAATAGGCGAAATAATTAATGCGCGGATATTGAACAGTAGAATACCAATCCCCCGGCATAATTATAGAGGTCTACTAGCATAATTAGGGTTTGTATTCGAGGCATTTCATTTGTATTGTGGTACCTTTTGTAGTATCGCCCCAATCACCATCCCTCGAAAAGGGGACGGTGACAGTGATATCTAGGATTATCCCATGGTCAGCAGATGGACGCTGCACGGCTTATCAAAGTAAACCAGGTACATCCAGGTACATCCAAGTAAAGCGCGGTGGATTTGAACCAGCTGGGCACCTCCAATGTGTGCTACTGTGCTAGGTATGCATATAAATCAGCTTGTTAACCTGAGTCGGCCTACTTGTAACTACTCCGTAGGATACCGCTACTTATGCGACACTGCTATAGCTGTATCTATCTCTACAAAGGATTTGACATATATCCCAACACATGTTGCTGAGTGATTAGGAACACTCTGCAATTTACATATTTCAGTGTTTTCAATAGAAGCCATGGTCCCAGCACCGCCCCCATTGACGTGCCTTTATACTTTTATGCAGATCATTTGACGTGTTGGTGGTTGGGATTACGTCATTATCATAGCTTAACGAGGCGAATTGGTGACGCTACGGGCGTCTATTTTTGAGTACGGGTTGTATAAATAATAGAAAGTAACTTCGTGTATAACATAATTGTTATTTGTGGTCACTCAAACTTTGCATATGGTTGCCTTTTGATAGACATGTTTTTAGGTTTATCTATATTCTACTGTAAGAAATAATTATGATAATAGAGTGCGTAATATTCAAATTATCTACCTTACAAGATAAAATAACATGTGACAATAATTCCGGGGATCGAAATTTTGGGTGTGAAAATATGGGATTTTTTCAAAAGTCCTGATTAAATTAAATAAGGGTATTTTCGCCTTTTTCAGATTCGAAAATTAAGTTAACTTTTGGGAATCATATTATGAGGTGATCAAAAATTTCCAGATCCCTTTCTGAGTTCATTTGGACCATTTTAGATATTTTGAACTCTTCTGCACTGATATACTCATTGAAATTTGTCTGGGAATTCCATATTTTATGCACTGTTAGTCAAATCACAAACCCGCAATTAAAAATAATTTTGGGGATTTTGGGGAACAAAATCCTTAATCCCCAAATTTCGTACCTTTTAAATATGTCTTGTAAGGTATATCATATTTTACTCTAATCTAGAGGGAAGAGCAGACCTGATTAGGTAATTAGGTTGTACGTCATATTATGAGGATCAAAAGATAATGAGTTCATTAACAGTTTGTCAAAGGGCAGCTCCCAACGATTAAAGCCTAATCCTTTATAAATGATTTTTTATCGAAATTTTACTAACGGTTATTTGCTTAATTTTTTCGATTTTTTTTTCAAATTTCAATTGCCACTTTTTTCAATCGCCACTTTGCGAGAAGACATTTTAAAGCGATTATAATTTTGCAATTTTAAAAGACTTCGGTTTATTTTATGTTATGTTTGATCAGAGTTGCAAATCTTACAGTTTACACCATATAACCTGTGCAATATATTCAAATCTGGTGATAACGCATCCCGCGGATGGCTTCACTGCTCACACAATGAATTTAGCAGATTATTACTCCAGAAGTTTGCTGACAGTATGAGCCGGTGGTGGTTACATGTGTTTGAAACAGCCCACGAGCCTTACCTCACACCGCACTACTATGTCATGCGAATTAAGGACTTATTTTCTTGTCACTCCTGGTTTACAGTCACTATAATGATGGATTACAGCTTTTCCTCGGATTCGCGTAATCTTTCCTCGAATTTGTGTTGTCGTTTGACGACTAAATCCGCAGCAGACGTTACGTCAACCGAGCGCAATCTGCTATTCCACTGCGGAAATTACGTTCCTGTACGAAAATTTTAACTAATGCTTTGCCATACTTCCACTCGGGAAGCACGGAGCTCAAAGAAGTCAAGAAGTTGTTTATCTTAATTAAGCCGTAACTTTTATGAAATTTCACGATTACATCTAAGATGAAACTCATTAATTTTGTCTTCAAAGTTTATCGTGTAAGGCTAGGGTAGAATATTAAATATTAAATACCAAGGACTGTGCAGTGAATTTAGAACAGAGACTTGGTAGAGTCACCCCGACTTTCACAAGTCTTTTCCTGATGCCTTGTAGATAACGTAGCACATCACTAATAACAGGATTCATAATAACAAAGACGATAATCATCGCAGCTACCAAGTACCTCAGTATACGCGCCAATGTGCAGCTACATGGGAACTATTTGTCAGCTTAAACCCTGAAAAGGACGTCACTAACAGCAGCCTATTCGTGGTACACGACCCATATAGTGAGGGCTCTTTACACATGACTATCGGCAGAGTCATGTGTTGCGAGCTACAAAGCTGACTTCATGCGAGCCCTGAAATTAACATCTACTACTTACTCGAACAGCTGCTAGCTAAAGTTTGCGCTGATGAATTTGATTGCACAGATTTTAGATGAACATCACTTTATTTGTTTGAGCTACCAACTGTCTCGACCAGGAGCTCATGGGAATTGTTTGACTCCGTGTTCAGTGAAACCTTGTATTTGCTCGCACACAGCTAGTTCACTGCAGACAGTACTGTGACAGAGTCATGGTGGGTAATCCCCCACATAACACATGTATCACTATACCCAGCTCACGCTAGGCATACCAAATGGCATATTACCAGCCCTCTTAGACGCTTAGTGGACACTAGACACTAGACAGCTCTCCTCAGTGTTGCCTTATAACATTCATCACTGATCACACCAGCCACAGTCTCCTACACAGACAACAGAGGAACAGTTATCTTCGAGGCTGAGTACGAACCAAATAGTCCTGGGTTACAGTCGTCTAGCGTTTGAAGCAAGTCAGTCACACATGATGAAATGTAGAATCGAGCTGGTCTAACCCGGTCTGGCTATAGACTTTAGACTATAATCTGAAGATACACTGTAGTTGGACTGTCCTGCGAAATATGTGATTGGAAACACTGAAATTAGTCAACAGCCACATTTTTCTCTTGAGCCCTGTTGGGATTTAAAGGCGTACTGAAATAAGTGCCGAAGACCGGGAAGACAGCTTTGAATCTATGTTACATGTGGATTAGTATTGTCTCGAATTAGTATTGACGAGCTTATCGTACACATACTTTAATCATAAACCCATGTGATGATCGTATAACCACTTGCGTGAACAAGCCTTATATCGCTCTGTGCTTGAAACCACAACCAGCTCTGTCGACCGACATCCATGTCAAATGTCAATAAGTCAATAGATAATGACAGGAAAAGCATTAGCGTGCTCGTCACTTCTTTTACAATCACCGTGAAAATATGTAGCAAGTGATGTTCACATAGTTTCTTCCATGTATTCAACTTTGTTTAGTTATTAGTCAGCTTTATAAAGATAATTAGAAGCCAATCCTCAGCCGTGATTACAGTATGCCTATAGTATCTCTTGATCTAAAGTCTCATTTTCCTTACCCGATGGTATTTTCTAGCCTTTTATTATTGCACATCACGTCCGTTAACAACAAAGGGAGATTGCATTGGGTAAAATACGGTTAAAGAGGTCTCAGAAGGAAAAGCTAAAAACATGAAATTCCGGCTAAGTGTGCAAACACAGGAGGAATAGGGGCGGCACAGTAAGGCTCTGCTTCGTTAATTGCAATGCGAGGGCTCAGCAGAGACCAGAGGTGAAATCTCATTGGACCGGAGACGAGAAATATTAGCGTGGGTAACTCGGAAAATGGTAGAAACTCCAATCAGAGGCAAGGCTGTGCATAGTAAATACTACTTATCGGGTATCTAGGTCACCGAAGAAAACAAGATAGTGGGTGATTTGAAACTGAAAAAGTTTCATTTTGAACTGTGTACATTGCTCCATATCCGGAATTTCACTGGAAATTCGGGAAACTTCCTGGCACCAATATTTCCATTCTCCGGTCGTTTCTGGAATTCTCCCAACGTTCAACCAAGTATTAAAGCAGTTCAGGTTACACCAATAAGGTTTTATCTCTGGCCATTTGCGATTAAAGCAGTTGTTGATAATTTAAAATTTTATCTTTTTCCGGTCGTTTTCGTTGATTTTGCAATATCTTGTGTACCAGGTGCCCAATATAAATGCTTCTACAAAACTTCATATTTTAAGTTTCTGTATTCAATATCTATACAGTTCCAATTTCAGGACAATCAAACTTTTACTTTCATTAAAAGGCATTCAGAGTTAATTCATATCAAGTCTCAAGACACACGTACATAATGAATTATACCAGCTGAAAGTGAACGAACAGCCTCTTTGAAGTTATGACTCTTTGTAAATCGACACTCGACATTGGCCCATTCTAATGAGTTTGTACCTTGGAATTATTGGTAAACAATTCCAGTAGGTCAACGATAAGAAATTCAGTGATTTTATTTTTGTAGAATTATCATGTTCATCGGTACACTTTTTTTTTTTTTTTTTATTTAAAATCACAAATAGTATACACAACAAATTATACATTGTCATTTGCCCTATATAAAATCATTCATGAAACATGAGGGTGCCCCAACCAAAAGATTTGAATAATCATAGTTGAATAAAACATAAACATAGTAAAGCCTAACTTGTTGCATATGCTATGAGTGGGGCACGTGCAGAGTAGTCGAGACTACTCTATGCTGCACAATTACGCCCTCAAAAATCTTAAATCACACAATTGGTTGATTACATAGTTGGTAAAATTGCAAATATAATAAAATAATAATGATGTCAAATATAATAGAATAATAATGATGAATTGCTTTTATTACTCTGAGTGATATAAAACTCTGAAATATTCAAAAAGATGTATGGAATGTGTGATGTGGGTGGTGAGCCTGATCCTGGTGGTCCCTATCATGAACAAAATATGCATCCCTTTTGAACCTTTTCCTCGTCTCCCTGTCCCTTACCAATCCTTCTGTCCCTTGCCTGTACCTTTCGCCTTTTATTATGCATGTCATAGGAAAACACTGGCAACAAATCGCTGTTCTCTCATTATTCATGTTTACCAAAATTAGTCAAATTCACTGTCCGCCTTCATCCAGAGATATTCCTTTAGTTTAGTCTTAAAGGCTGTTAAGCAATTTTCAGATCTTATATTCAATGGAACTTCATTCCAACGTAGATGTGTACGGTAGAAAAATGAGTTTTTGAAAACGTCTATTCTAGGTTTTATAGAACATTCTAATTGGAGTTCATCAGATGATGACATACTCCTAGTATATCGAGTTAATTTTGGGTCGGGGAGGTGCTTCTTCCTAAGATAACCAGGGATACTTGAAAATGGGCTTGGATGATTGAACATCTTATAGAACAAGACCAAGTCATTATAATCAAACTTGTACTTCATCGGCAGGACATCTAGATTCTTCAATTTTAGGTGGTATTCTGATTTAGTGTAACTGCAGAAATCTTCACTGAAAACCCACTTAATGGCTCTTTTCTGCATGGCTTCAAACTTATCAATGTTTGTTTTGTGCACTGGCCTCCAGATTTGTGAACAATGCTCAAACTGTGACCGAATTATGGCTAAAAATAGAATTTTACGTTGATTGGTGTTTCTATTGAAGGAGCAATTTCTTCGCAGAAGGCCAATTTTTTGACTGGCCTTATTTAGTAGTTTTTTGTGCTGGGCATTCCATTTTAGAGACGGGATAACTTGCACTCCTAAATCTTTTTCGTTATCCGTGTAGTCAAGTTTCGTATCATAGAGATAATATTCAAAATTACTGCTTGCCTTATTACTTAATTTACAATTGAGAACTTTACATTTATCAAGGTGGAAACGCATTTTATTACGTTCAGCCCACTTTTGGAGAGAGCTGATATCTTGTTGCAAGATTACACGATCGTGTTCATTGTTTATTTGCCTAAAGATTTTCATATCATCAGCATAGAGAAGAATCTTGGTTGAAATATCAATAACCTCAGTTATATCGTTAATAAACAAGACAAAGAGCAATGGACCTAAAATAGATCCTTGGGGTACCCCAGACAGAACTGGGGACATGCCTGAAAGAGAACCATCAATGGATACGCACTGTTGCCTTCCTTTAAGGTATTCTTTAATGAATCTCAGTAGGTACCCATCGATGCCATAAGAAAATTTCAGTTTCTCTAAAATTATGTCATGATTAACACTATCAAATGCTTTTTGCAAAATCGAAATATATAACATCAGTGGAGATTTTATCATTTAGATTTAACGTAAGAGCGTCAACGTAATTTATCATTTGTGTTGTGCATGAGCGATTAGGCAAAAACCGTGCTGTAGGGTAGAAATTTTGTCTTTGCATTTTTCATGGAGGATATTGTGCAAACTTTTTTCAAATATTTTCATTACTAAGCTTGTGAGAGAAATGGGCCTGTTTTTGAGGCAACATGTGGTACTGATGAGATCAAACTACAGTGCACGTCGTTGTTCTGATTTCATCGAATGTAATTATTCCTCGATTATCTTAGTTTGTGCGGATAAAATCGGCAGTAATCAGGTACATTACTACATTGACTTGCAATTTGCCTGTACATCCTTAATCACTCTACGAAATCACCAATCCGAAAGTTATTATTTAATCCTGGTATAACTCCGAGTATTTTGACTTAAGTAGTTTGATTTTAGTAGCAGAAATATTATTGGATATCATTTCGATGTACTCGTCACAGATGTTAAAAGCTGGTGGGAATTATAACAGTTGCATTTGTTTCCTCAAAAATCATACGTAGTTGAGAGTGACGTCATTATCAGAGTTTAAAATGGTCAGTTGATAAGAGTAGATCGGCTGTGGTGAGAAGCTAAATATGAAAAAAAACTCTCTTATCAGTTATCTCGTTTAAACTTCAATCCCTTGAGCTAAATATCATTTTAATATTTTCATCCGGTGCCGATTGCCTCAGTCATCAGTCAGCACAACGTCCTTTGATCTCAATAACGGTTCAGGTACCTTAGCAAAGCTTTCCTGATTAATTAATTTGATCTTTATTCTTTCATTCATTTATTTCAATTCTCTTTCATTTCAATGTATTAATTCTACTTACTCAGTTGTAAACGAATTAGAATTGTAATGGTTATTCAGGCAGGTGTAAATACAGTTACTGGTAAAACTCTAGTATTTACACGTGATTTAGACAGGAGTAGCCACAGCTCAGCTCACATCTGGCACGATTAAAGCTTTTACAAAGACTTAATACCGATCATAGCACGTCCGGGCCTCCGTCACCGGTTGCAAAGGTGTGCTTTCATCTTTGAACTATCAGAACCTACATTCTTTTTGACAGAACCAATGATTTTACAAGCGTCATGAAGGGTTCCTAGTTGTACGTATATAGATTGTTTACCTAATTCCGGGTGAGAATATCCATCGAATTCCGACAGAGAACGTGATACCCCTGAACAGGGATTAGATAGCGTGGTGGTTTGTGAAGGAGTAATATGGGATATCACTAGGGTATCACTAGGGTAACCCGTTGTTTACACACGGCCTCTTCCCTGTCCCGTCAGGTGGGAAAGTAGGAAGTGCGGGACTATAAGACCATCCTTTTCTACGTTCACCTGATCTATAGCACGGGTAATTGCTTTCCTTTGTGACCGTTTATCTGACAGTTTTGAAGTCCGTCACGTTTGTTGCAACTCTCTCACGTTTGTTTAGGCCGCTCCAAGTCCTGCAGCAGCCCAGAATCTGACTTATTAGCTTCTCCTTTTCGCAAAAAGAAAACATGAAGTTTCACGATCTGGAGAGAGTGAGACTACACAATGTCTCTGAATAATGACTCATTACGAATTTACATTCGGTACTTAGTCAGATCAATGGGACTTTGCAGATATGCAATGCGTGCCAGACGCAATCGGTAATCACGGGCATCTTCTCCGATATACTTAGAATTTGGGACTATTTCTCCAAAGGGAGTTGAAAGTTCGAATTGTGGACATTTATTCATTTTAAACGAGATTTGGAAGAAGTAAAATCCGGAAGTTTCGGCCTTTTGAATCGACAATTAGATGATAATATCTATCACTTATCAGTATCATTTGATTTATTTCTCTTTGGAGGGGATCCAGAACGTTCTTTTCAGACCACCAATTAGTGGAAACTAAATAATATCCCACTCATCCAGTTTGATACCTTCCAAGAGAAGCTCCATTCAGTTGTGCGGCGTCCACTTCCGAAGTGTTGGCCATGTTCTGTATCCTTTCATAGCAAATCATGGGAAAGGAGGCAAAGTGTCCTGCTAGAATTATACTTCCCTGAAGTACATTAACGATATCTTATGTGGTCTATTATCACTTATTATGACTTCCAATTACCTAGTTCCGATGAAGAGTTACATATGTCAGCCGTGGGGAATTGACTTTAAAACTTGCACTATGTTAACTGTTCGAGTCTGTGTTAACTTTAGAGATTAAGAGAACACCAGGCTCGACGCTGCTCATTATCCGGCGTATAATTCTTAGTTTTATGCTTTTTGCAGTCACGCAACCGGAGGAAACCAGAAAAAGCACTCAGTAGTTTCACAGGGTGTGCCATCCTTAGACTTATTAGAGGTTTATTAACTACTCTAATCATTACATATGTCAACAGCACCGGCTGATGCTCCAGACTTCCCGTCAAATTCTCCCCGGAACATATCCTAACATGTTTATATTTGTCATGACTATCTTTTCCAATAATTATACTCCATTTTATATGAATGTAGTGATAAAAGGGCAATACGGTCTACTTTTTCAGTATACGGGAATCTAGGATTTCAGATGTTGCTTTGACTCATGGAATCATGACTTTGACCAAGAAGGCCTAATACCTGAATTGTATTGTGAAATTATGCTAATCGTTCATAGGTTTCTTCATTTAGTGCGTCTCCCGTAGCATTTTGTTTAATTCACTTTAATATTGATTACTCACTCTCGTTAAGTATGGCAAATCATCGCCAACTTTTCCATACTTCTTTGAATAACTGAAAAGACATTTTCTATTTCATTCTATCGCAAAGGCCAGAGCGCAAATGTCTTTTCTATATAATGGAAAACTGGGGCACGATAGACTCTTAAATCATAAATATTCAAGCTACAGCTCAAAGCTCACTGTGTGTTTCATGATTCGGAAGATGCTCAAATCAGGACAGTGTAACTGATCCGTATGATTAACGTTGTTTAACAGCAGACGAAGGCGACGTTGTTCTAAATGGGGAATCCTTAGTACTTCCATAGGACTACATGTAATATATTATGATTCGCGGGGAAAACAATTACTGAGTTTTCAGAGATATAATACGGCAAAAGAGCAATATATTTATCCATTTAAATTGATAGGTATCAAAGGACATTAATAAGTCAGGTGTGCCGATCATATCATTGTAAGGAAAGATTACATCACATTTGCACAGTGAAGCCAGGAAATCAGAATTTGACTAAAAGTCTCCCTTTATCAAGGTGTTGGTGAATCAGCAATATAGAACACGTGTTTAATCTTTTGATTTTGTCGTTGCTAAGTTGGTAATTCAGAAGTCAGTGAACAGCTGGGTACTTGTATGAAACAGTATGAGTCGTGGAGGCCTTACAGCAATTAAATTCTGTCATGGGAGATGATAATTTGACTGTAAGATCTGTCAGTAACTTTATTTATCTAACTTTGGATGTACGGAAATCGGCATTTTGAATGAGGCCGACCTGGCCTGACAATGTCATCAGCTGTTGTCGAGTAAGTGGCATAAGTATATATGCTTGATTGATTACTTATCGTTACTGAGTTATCGTTATTATTGAACATTCGTCATTGTTCTTCCCTTCATTAAATATTCTTTATTAACTAGTACACAAATCAGTTTGGGTAAATAATAGTGGTACAATTGTACGAAGGTTGGTAGAAGGCGATTATGTACAATGGAGCAATAGGGTTCAACGACTATAACTCCACGAGAAGTACAAAATACCACTTATCATTGGGACTTAATCATAATAATAATAATAATACCAATAATAATACCAATACTAATAATAATAATAATAATTCCAATAATCAGATGACACTCGAGATGTGTCTGTCATGCGCGGAGGGCACATAAAGTGAATGATCAGGGTAACTTGTAATCGTTCCTAAGCAACACACCGTCAAGTAATTTGCCAGATGTAATACGG
The DNA here is from genome assembly GCA_011033025.1 of Beroe forskalii. NCBI lineage: Eukaryota > Metazoa > Ctenophora > Nuda > Beroida > Beroidae > Beroe > Beroe forskalii. Next base: position 542,177 of record WFMF01000065.1, on the reverse strand, counting down.
AAGTAGGACTCTGAAATTATCGATTATAGACCATGTCCGATACAAGTCCTCCGTCTGCATGGCTGGGAATGCCGAGACCTGCGCACACGTACCTTTACCATATCAATCTGTGCGGTCGTTCAGAGATGACATAGTGCTAGTAATTGATAACAAGCGACCTGCTTAGCCGTTCTACCCTGCTGCTACTCATTCTGCTGCTTTAATTTGTTTGTGGAATGTTTTTCATGTACTATCCGTACAATGGTTGTTTGTTTAGACATACACTGTAGTATACTGCCATCTATTCTGTGCTCCACCGGCCTATTGTTATCAACCATATACTTTTATCTATTATTTGGAAGTTTTTCTCAGTACCTCTCTGAGGTTCATTGAAGCGACCATTTATGTTAAGTTGCGGTATACAGTCACCACGAATCTATTGAGCAAATTATTAATTCAAATTCAATTTCATAAAGCACTCGAAAATCGGGTTGAGCCGATGAATTTAGATACCATTACTGGGTCGTCAGACCCGAGTGAAAGTAATACTGTTGTTTGGTCAGATTAAAGTCGATTCTCGCTATTACTGGTCGGCATATAATCCAGTTCAATGGTCTCAACTGTGACCTTACACCTACGATAATGAACTCAGCACGCCTCGTCAATTATCAAAAATCAAATAGTCTCGGCTTCCCCTCGGCATAATGTTGCAAAAGGCGGTCACCGCTTCGGCAATTGACATGTGATCGACATGTTATACCCTAAATTTGGCCTTTATTTAACCGGCCCTTAAGGACAAAAATGACTTTGATATTTTTGTCCAAAGAGCCGGTTAAAATAAAAAAATGCCGGTTAAAGTGGGGCCGGTCAAATTAAAGGCCAGTTAATTTAGGTCAAATGAACCTTTTATGGCTTGCCTTAAACAGTGTTAAATTGTCTTGAATGACATTATGTAACACCTAAATCATCATATCAGACCGGGATTTGGGTCTTTTGGTGCAATTTATTAAGTATAAATGGGTTTTTAATGGCCATTTTAGAGCACAAAATACTTGATCTGGCGACCACTATGAAAAAATTGTCCAAGGGGCTGGCTAAAAAGGCCAATTAGGTATTCTACTGTCCACTTTATCAATAATAACAACATTGTTTGTTGAGGAATATGGCTAACAGAACGGTAGCTGAAAGTTACAACGGTACAGTCGACACCATACTTGGTGCTACACTGATGATCATGACTGTTATAGGGTGAGTTCAGCATAGATTCACTGAGTTCTGCATAGCATCGACAATTCATGGTTTTCATCACGACACTGTGTTGGTTTGGATTTCGGAGATTTATCTTTGAAAATATAATAAATTATCATGATTAAAGGATTAGGTATGGCGCACATACGGTGAATGATTGGCGAAAATACGCCGGACAAACGACAAATATGGCGATAAGTGCATACTGCACAAACTTTAGTGGACATTGGACATACGGCATACAATTACAAACACTTGACATGCGGCGGACAGAGACCAATTCGACAGAGACCAATTCGACAGAGACCAATTCGACAGAGACCAGTTCGACTGAGACCAATTCGATATCTCAGTTTCTCATTAATAATCGGTAGAAATACGGCGATATACGACGGTTATACATTATGCGGATATACCAATATGATATGTTGGTTTCTCGCCTCCAACACTATAGCTACACGTCATGGTCTTGAGGTTGAAATTAAGGCTGAGGTTGTAGCTGAGGTTGTAGCTGAGGCTAAGGTTGTGGCTGAGGTTGAGGTTGTAGCTGAGGCTGAGGTTGTAGCTGAGGCTGAGGTTGTAGTTGAGGCTGAGGTTGTAGTTGAAGCTGAGATTGTGATTTAGGCTGAGGTTGTAGTTGTCTAGTAGTTGTACCTGAGGTTGAGGTTGTAGTTGAGGCTGAGGTTGTAGCTGAAGCTGATGTTGTAGCTGAGGCTGAGGTTGTAGCTCAGGCTGAGGTTGTAGTTGAGGCTGAGGTTGTAGTTGAGGTTGAGGTTGTAGCTGAGGCTGAGGATGTAGTTGAGGCTGATGTTTTAGTTGAGGCTGAGGTTGTAGTTGAGACTAAGGTTGTAGCTGAGGCTGAGGATGAAGTTGAGGCTGAGGTTGTAGTTGAGACTGAGGTTGTAATTGAGGCTGAGGTTGAAGTTGTCTAATAGTTGTATGGATACACTCAAGCCGTCCCCAGAGGATGTCGCGGAGGTATCCCTCGCTCCGGCCACAGAAGGATGGGCTCGACCCCGCCGCTGGGTCGGGAACGCCGTCCTGTTCCGACAGGATGGCAACGGGAAGGAACGGGACTCCCGTCCCATCCGGGCGCCTGGGAGCTCGGAAGCGCTTGTCTCGGCCAGTAGCATTCCTTCTAGCACTTAGCAGGTAACACTTGATCACTCCACAAACCTCGCATAAGGCGAAGAGATACCCCTACCGCCATCTGTGATCCCTGCGGGAGACCGACACATCATTAGGGCATATCCGGTGTAAATATGCCGTTTATTCGTTTATTTCGATGAGAAACTGAGATACCAAATTGGCGTATGTCCGCCGTATGTCCGGCGTTCAACCCCTGATGTCCACAGAAGTTTATGTGCATATCAACCGTAAGTTCGCCTTATGCCCGCCGTATTTACGGTGTATTTCTGCCATATTTCTACTGATAATTCGCTGTATGTCCGTCATCATATGTCCACCGTCTGTCAACTGCATGTCATCCGTATTTCTAACATTCCTAATCTCGCATTTCCCCACTAAACTGAAGCTGTCCATTTCATTTTAACTACCATCTTTCGCCTTCCTTTTTCGTGAAATTAGACTAATTATTGAAAACAAACACTCTCGATAATATGCTTTCTACACTGAGTTAGTGAGTTACAGCGGTATTACTGATTCAACTCAATGAACTCTCTTCTAGGGTCTGTGGAAATGGATTTGTCATCTACATGCTGGGAAAGAAGCTGAAAATGCGTGTCAACAAGCTGACGACCATGGTCCTGATCCAGCTGGCAGTAACAGATCTAGTGGGTGTGATCCCCACTTCCTTCATAGGTTACTGCCTGCTGAAAGGGCGGGACCTGCCGCCCCCCTCCACCCTGGTCCTGGTTATAGAGAACATCATCGGGTGGCTGGGTAACCTCATGCCCCTCGCCTCCATCTACCTCGTGACCATCCTCAGCTTCGGGCGGTGTATCGCCATCTACCGCTCCTTCGACTACCAGACCGTAATGTCGGAGCGGAACACGGGCCTCATGTGCGCCGTGGCGTGGTTCCTGGCGACCGCCGTGGCCTGCCTCCCCTACTACGGAGGTCTCCACTACGTGTACAACCCAAACATGTGCTTCATGTTTGTCAGTCTCAGCAAGACATTCCCCCAGTGGAGCCCAGCAGCCCTCACCGTCCTCTTTACCATCATAAACCTGGTCCTGGTGATCATTCCTTCCCTCTTCATGATAGTCTGCTGCATGGCAGTGGTAATCCGGCTGAGGGACGAGAAGCGCATCGTGGCCAGCAACCAAGCGACGGAGAACTCAACTACTCACGCTGCTAACACAGTCCTCATGATCACTGTCGCTTTCATCCTGTGTTACGGGCCTTACTTCCTCAGTACACTCAATAACTTGCTAGGAAGATTCCATGTCGTAGACAAAAATTGGATGAGCAACGAGATGGGACAACCAGGATACGTGTACCTCATGATGACAAGTCACTTCCTGTGCATGGCCCTGAACAGCTGCATCAACCCCTGTATTTACTACCTCCGCGCTAAGAAGTTCAGGGAGGACATGGCGAAGACATTTAAGAAGATGGGTAACGGAGTTACCATCCGGTTTTCCAGGATGGATCATGTGGGTCGGATCAGCCAGATGACCAATGCGAGTGCCAGGGCGTCTCCCAGACAGCCGTTACACCTACACCGCCTGGCCAGCACGTACAACAAGCTGGGCACCGAGGAGGAGGAAGTCGAGGAGGAAGAGCAGGAGCCGGTGAAGATAAAGATGGCATCTGCAGATCAGACGGTCTGATCACACTTCACCTCATAGGGCCACTGGATTGCACTTAAAGACCTATACAACACACTGATTTTAGCCTATGGAACTTAGATGCGCCCCTGCATCTTATCTAATACCTACCTGAAGTAAGCTTATTTTCATAATTATGATTCCCAGAACCAACGACTTATAGTCAATCTTGCACTCTTCACAGGACCTTCAGTCTCCAAACTTGAGGATGCTTGATTTAATAACAGTTGTGAGAAGCAAGAGAATGACTGAATTGCTTTAATTGAAACTGGTGCCAGACAATTACGATAATCGCAATTAAATAATTCGTGGCCCACGGAAGTATTGAGAAAGTTATTCAATGAATGAATTTGTGATATTGATGCTGATAGCGTTATGAGATTTCGGGTGACGAAAATAGCTTAATTGTAAATCGATGGAATGTAGATTTTAGTATGCTTACTGCTTAGTTCGGGCTGGTTCTGAGATATATTGAATTGAGCAGTTGAGCACAATTGATCTTTTTTGCAGTAGAATTTAGGGGTTTTTCTTGAAATGTTGATGGTTTGCACCATCAATTAAAAAACCATGAGTTAAAATGAATCTCGTCTCAAGCACTTAATGATTCTACGTCTCCATTTAATACTCATGAAAATGAAAATTGACATTATCCAAAATATTTAATTGGGCAAAAATAATATTTTCATTTGAACGTTAGTGCGTTTGAATTTTTAAGACATTTATCAAGTTCTTCCCTACTTTATGTTTCATGGGAAATTGTCGTAAGCTTTGAATAACCTTGAGTATCTCGGCTTAGAAAAGGAGTTTGCGCAACTTCCTATGCGGGTGCGAAACCCTTCGCTAATTCTTTAGCACATTCCTAGAATTCTAGATAGTAAGATTTCGAGTTGGAGCTAACTTTCACTTCAATTCATGTTTGAGTTATGAAGTAAATAATATATTCAATTCACGACATGACATTGACAAGATGCATTATATGTGAATAACTTGGAAATAGCTACCTTATTGACCCTTATTTAAGCAGCCCTTAAGGACAAAAACAACTTTGAAATTTTTGTCCTAAGAACCGGTTAAAAAGGCCTTTTAAAAACGGGCCGATCAAATCAATAGATGAAAGGTCAAATACTTTCTCTTTTCTAATGTCAAATCAAACTTTTGTCACTCGGCTTGTCATTATATAACGCATATCATGTAAATCATGAGATCTGGAGATTAGACCGGTGATTTATTGAGTATACAATATACATTGATAATTTTCATGGCGGTAATTTCACAAAATTTTTTGTCCTTAGGGCAGGTCAAATGGTTCAAATATGCTTCAATTTTTAAAAAAGCCGACTAGATTAAGCCTAAGGTCAATAAGGTTAACTAATTTGTGAATCTCATTCAAATATTGTATTGTTTTCCTTTTATCTTATTTGGCACTTGACGCAAAAAGATGATTTATCTACTTTCCACTTTTCAAAACCTCTTAATCCGGTGGAACAAGGTTTGTGACGCCACTTCCACCCCTGTTTTAATGAAATACGCTTACCTTGATGATGACTCGGTGGTCTGAATCCTCAGTCAGTGCTTTAGTGTCAGCATCGTAACCATCCACCTGAGAAAAAGATTTAATTACCTTCCTTGTTTCAAACTTTCAAAAGTGATATCAAAAGTGACTTTCTCAAGTGATATTAAGATAATTGGCTGTTCATGGTACCATACAATTCTTACGGACAGCTGTGCAGTAATACATCTTGTCAGCTGTTGAGAGACCCTCATGAGAATTCGACGTCGCGCGGCTAGCGTCAGCGGGCCAGACAACATCCGACATTAATACATACAATAGGAAGGATGAACAAGTCAGCAAAGAGGGCTAAACAAGGTTATGTTAGCATCGGACGATAGTTTATTTATTTATTTATTACAAATTCAAGAATCGAATCCAACCATCAGAGATTTGAACTGGCAGCACTTTCTGGCGTTGTCCTGATCCTATAACTCTAACCATACTCTAATCCAAACATAAACCATAGTCCTTATTTCAACTCAAACCTCAGCGTCGAAATTTTGCGTGATTAAGATTATGAAGTCACGTGTCCAGAGGTGAAAAGCCCCCCTCCTCAAACCTCCCACATGTGTTCGGACGATGTTCCCCCTCAAACCTCCCACCTGTGTTCTGATAATGTTCCCCCTCAAACCATCCCACCTGTGTTCTGATGATGTTCCCCCTCAAACCTCCCACCTGGGTTCTGATAATGTTCCCCCTCAAACCACCCACCTGTGTTCAAACGATGTTCCCCCTCAAACCCCCACTCACCTGTGTTCGGATGATGTTCCCCCTCAAAATACCCACCTGGGTTCGGATGATGTTGGCAATGACGGGGACAAACGCCCCAGGAATCTCCAAATCATCCACGAGGATCTCTGAGAACTGTTCCGGAGTAAGATTCTTCTCTGAAATGAGATTAAACTAATTTGGTGTCACCTACAATGTCCAAACTACAAACTATAAAATAAAACCTTGTGTCCTTCCGCTTCATACGTTTGTATATTTCCATTTCATAAATAAATAGATTCTAGATAAGTAGATAGTGTGGGATAACTGATAAGGGAGGCGAGATAAGGGCTGAAAAAACTCGGGCATGTCGACTTGCCATGCTTTTCTAACATGATAACTATTAGCACGGCTATTCATATACTAAAACCCATACTCAGGTGCTTCATTATGACATTGCTCCACTGAGATACTATGACACCTGGCATGGGGATTGACATGACATCGAGGGCAGTGAATCAGTTGTTTCAAGACCAAAGCACGTTCCATGGTAGTCCCCATCCTTCCGTACCTATCTCTGGAGTCAATGAAGGATTTGTGTATCCGTGCACATTTCCTGGGAGTGATCTTATGCTGAGGTGTTGTCTCCAAAGTCCGACACCCCATTAAACGACATTGCTCCACTGAGATACTATGACACCTGGCACGGGGATTAACATGACACTGAGCGCAGTGAATCAGTTATTCAGTTGTTTCAAGACCAAAGACATCAGATTGGTTTGGAGAGCAAAGAGAATTCACCCTCACAAAGATTTATTGAGAAGATGTATTATTTCATATATAACAGGATCCTGAGATGCATGCGGCTGTAACACTGTTCCCTCAACTTGTACATAGTGTGGGTCAGGGACGTTGTGGGCTCCGAGTACCCCGACCCTGCGGCTGCCTTGGTTTATTGTTTTGGAGATTAAGCGAAGTGGTGGAAAGGCAACAGAGCTGATAACAGACTGAAGTGGCCTTGATAGGGCTGGTGGCATCACAGGCTTTCACACGGTGGGTGACAATTCTTGCAGTGCCCTGACTCCTAACCATTGATGGTTCTTAATATGCGCCGCCAGAAATGGCGAGGAAGTATTGGGAGTAGGGTGCGGTGTGTAGGTCATGACAACACTTAACACACTTTTGATATTTATTTATTAAGTAATTACCTACTCTCAAAGCAATAACTTGCTTTTGGTATTCAATATTCATAATTTATGAATACCAAAAGCAAGTTATGAATCATAAAAACGTGCATCTAAGCAGTAGTTTGAGCGTGACTTTTTCTCCCTGAGTAATTACTTAAACTAAAGTTCAAGCTTATTCATACCAGGAGTAACGCTGAGCTTCGGATTTGATAACTCAATAAATGACTCAACCTTTTACTCAGCAACGTTTTGACGTAAATTGACACTTTCCGTTTACCAACGGCCGATTTAGACCTATCCAGCATCACTTCTGACATTTTAAATTTCGGGGACAAAATTTAGACGCCATTTGATCAATTTTAAATTGATTTGTAGAGAATTCTGGAATGTTATTCAATTAACATTAATTAAACGCTAAATCAAGTCGGTTTGGAGCAAAAATTTCAACGCAGTTCGATTGAGCACCTCAAAATACATAAGAAACAACTCGGTTTGAAGAAGAAAGTTTACCCAATTTTTAGTCGATTGATGGCTGACAGTTGCAACTGATCAATTTTGGCGGAAAATAATAATTGTGATAAAGACTTCAAAATTTCAGGATTAAATAATTCTGACATCCCAATTTCGAATATCTCGTCCAAATTGCTGTCAAGTGCTTGAAATAGATTTTTTTCAGGTAAAATAGGCTGGAATTTGATGTTTGAATAAGAGTATAAGTTTTAGTCATTACTAACCAACTATTACTTAGTTTTATGAATACCAAAATAATTGAGTAAATGGTGGTAAGTAATTACTAATTACTCGTTAGTTATAATTGCTCGCGCATTTTCTTATTATTATGAATAACCCTAAAAAACAGTGTGATAAAATTCTAAAGCCAATTGAATATTCTTATCATTCATCCGCGGACGAAAAATTAAATACAATACATAAAACCGCATAGAATGGAGTAACTTCATAATTAAATTAATTTCCAATAAATATGTGAGAACTGAAGAACTGAACGAATTCTGGAGAATCCTGTGAAACTAACCATTCTTATTCCATGTAAGGGTATCTCTCAGCCTGTGACCCTCAAGGTCAATGTCAAGTCTGATGGGTACCAGGTATTCTTCTAGCTCGGCAGCTTCCAGCATAGTCGTCTCGTCAATATCGTTAATGAATTTATTTTACAGTTTCACACAGTGATCGCTTGATAATTGGCATTTATTTCCCTAAGAAGGCTAATAAAGCAGCACATAATTTTTACGCCCAATATAATACGATGGAATGTCCGCCCATTTTGAATTCTGTTTCCCCCATTTTGGTCTACTATATTTATCGTGGTGTTTCAACCTTTTGAGGCGCGGCGTATTACTCCGCGCTTGGGTACTTTTTCAAGGCGCAAAAGGTCGAGACACCTCACACCACGGTTACTAATAAAGTAATAACAGGTACTTTCCATTAAATTGCATCATCCATAGATCCAGTATGGTTATGAAACCATTACCAAGATATGACACACACCTGAACAAACCACTTCTTGACGAGGCCAGAAGGTCAAGCAAGATGCACGAGCCGTCGAGCCAACTCAAAATTCCAGTACTTTTGATGGTCGCAAAGGAAATATCAGGGACAATTCTTTTTCAAACTTTTCGATTTCGGTCGAAATTAGAACGCCTAGGACTCATCTTTGGCCTTTGCCCGAAATTTCAATCCTCGGTTCATCTCAGCCTCAGTTGAATTCAAATGTGATTTCCTCGGCCTCGGTCACGAATAAAATCCAACCTCCGGTCGATCAATACACACCTGTTCAATTCTTAACGTTGCACCTCATCCGTGCCACAATAATGTCCACCATGGCAGCCAGCCAGGGCATTGGGATAATGGGGATCCTCTCTCATCCACTGATACACGGTACACATTGGTCAAATTGCATGAAGCGGTTACACGGCAAAGCGGTGACCGTATACCGCAACTATAACATGTAGATAACATGGTCGAGGCGACACCGAGACTTTGTGCCGAGTATATTGTATACGGTCACAGCTGAGGCCATGGAACCGGGATTATACTCAGACCAGAAATAGCGAGAACCATCGATACCCCGATTACAATACAACAGTGCTTCCTCGGTCAAACTCAATAAACAAGTGAGTTACAACACTACTTTATACAAACAAATTTTTATGTATGATGAAAATTTATGGCAAAGGCTGACGATTGTTAAGGATTTCTTTGACTATAAAAAAGGTGGCTTCCTTTATCATCAAAACTCCCTTTTAATTTCCCAAGAGCAGTTTAACAACCATCAATTTTATGATAATAGTAAACAATATCATCATGTTATTTAAATTCCTAGAATCGGAGTACTCAGATGATAGAATGGCAGTACTCACATGATAGAACTAGAAGCGTACTTACATGATAGGGCTGCTGCGGACCCGCTTGGTCAGGAAGCGGGACCTGCTGACGGGGGTGGCAGTGGGCACAGCGTCCAGGTGGTGGGACTGCGTGGCGGGCACTGTCTGCGGCACCCACGAGGGGTTGGGGCGCGACCCCCGGGTCCTGCGCGCAGGGGTCGAACCTTCGTCTTTCTGGGGGAGGGAGTCTGTTAGAGATGTGGAGGGTCAAATATTATATTGGTCCAAAATCAAGCCTACACTCATGGTTGATGGTTTTGCAAACACGTAGTCTCACGTGCTGGTGTCAGATAGACGTAGTCTCACGTGCTGATGTCAGATAGACGTAGTCTCACGTGCTGATGTCAGATAGACGTAGTCTCAAGTCTGATGTGCAGGTTTCAGGATATTCTGTCTGAGGTGCTAGTGTCAGATACACACAATATAACGTGCTAGTGTCAGATACAATGAGACACATTTGACTCACAAATGCCAAAACACGGTTTCTGTCTGGAGTATACCGCAAGATGGCGCATACTCTAGACATACTTAGGCTTGTCATTATTCGTCAAGGCATGGTAGGAGTGGAGGAAGACATGGTAGGAGTACTGAGCAGGAGGAAGGCGTGGTAGGAGCAGGAGGAAGGCATGGTAGGAGCAGGAGGAAGGCATGGTAGGATTAGGAGTAGGGCGTGGTAGGGGAAGGAGGAAGGCGTGGTAGAAGGAGGAAGGCGTGGTAGGAGTAGGAGGAATGCGTGGTAGGAGTAGGAGGAAGGCGTGGTAGGAGTAGGAGGAATGCATGGTAGGAGCAGGAGGAAGGCATGGTAGGAGTAGAAGTAGGGCGTGGTAGGGGAAGGAGGAAGGCGTGGTAGAAGGAGGAAGGCGTGGTAGGAGTAGGAGGAAAGCATGGTAGGAGCAGGAGGAAGGCATGGTAGGAGCAGGAGGAAGGCATGGTAGGAGTAAGAGTAGGGCGTGGTAGGGGAAGGAGGAAGGCGTAGTAGAAGGAAAAAGGCGTGGTAGGAGTAGAAGGAAGGCGTGGTAGGAGTAGGAGGAAGGCATGGTAGGAGTAGGAGGAAAAACATGGTAGGAGTAGGAGGAAGGCATGGTAGGAGCAGGATGAAGGCATTTCAGGAGTAGGAGGAAGGCATGGTAAGAGCAGGAGGAAGGCGTGGTAGGGGAAGGAGGAAGGCGTGGTAGGAGTAGGAGGAAGGTGTGGTAGGAGCAGGAGGAAGGCATGGTAGGAGCAAGAGGAAGGCATGGTAGGAGCAGGAGGAAGGCGTGGTAGGAGAAGGAGAAAGGCGTGGTAGGAGTAGGAGGAAGGCATGGTAGGAGCAGGATGAAGGCATTGTAGGAGTAGGAGGAAGGCGTGGTAGGAGCAGGAGGAAGGCGTGGTAGGAGAAGGAGAAAGGCGTGGTAGGAGTAGGAGGAAGGCATGGTAGGAGCAGGATGAAGGCATTGTAGGAGTAGGAGGAAGGCATGGTAGGAGCAGGAGGAAGGCATGGTAGGAGCAGGAGGAAGGCGTGGTAGGAGCAGGAGGAAGGCATGGTAGGAGCAGGACAAGAGGAAGGCATGGTAGGAGCAGGAGGAAGGCGTGGTAGGAGAAGGAGAAAGGCGTGGTAGGAGTAGGAGGAAGGCATGGTAGGAGCAGGATGAAGGCATTGTAGGAGTAGGAGGAAGGCATGGTAGGAGCAGGAGGAAGGCATGGTAGGAGCAGGAGGAAGGCGTGGTAGGAGTAGGAGGAAGGCATGGTAGGAGCAGGAGGAAGTCATGGTAGGAGCAGGAGGAAGTCATGGTAGGAGCAGGAGGAAGGCATGCGCTTGTGATCAAACACGAAAGGCACAACACACGCTGACCCTTCCTTGACAAGTGATGATCTACCCCTCCTCCTCAAACCACGCCTTCCTTGATGAGTGATGAGTCATCACTCGTCAAGGCGTGGTAGGCGTAGGAGGGGCTGGTCATCACTCATCAAGGAAGGCGTGGTTGGAGTAGGGGGGCTCGTCATCACTCGTCAAAGAAGGCGTGGTAGGAGTAGGAAGGGCTGGTCATCACTCGTCAAGGAAGGCGTGGTAGCAGTAAGAGGGGTTGATCATTACTCGTCAAGGAAGGCGCGGTAGCAGTAGGAGGGCTAGTCATCACTCGTCGAGGAAGCTATTCGTCATGTCTGATTGGGTGCAGAGTGGTGTCAACGTCATAGAGTTGGTATGTGCACGTAACGCTATTCGTCATGCTTGATTGGGTGCTGAGTGGTGTCAACGTCATAGAGTTGGTATGTGGAATGAGCATACGTCGCTGTTCGTCATCGATGACTGAGTGGTGTCAGCCGGCATATATAAAGACCTGTGTTGCAGTTCTCGTCATTATTTCTTTTAATTTTCTTGCCTAAGTTGCCTTGTTTTCTTGTCTTGTCTTGCTTAATTTGTTGTTAATAAGGTACCGTTTTAAATAAGGTACCGTTGTAAATGAGGTACTGTTGTTAATAAGGTACCTACCGTTGTTAATAAGGTACCGTTGTTAACGAGGTACCGTTGTTAACGAGATACCGTTGTTAACGAGGTACCGTTGTTAACGAGGTGCCGTTGTTAACGAGGTACCGTTGTTATCGATGTACCGTTGTTATTAAGGTACCGCTGTTAATAAGGTACCGTTGTTAATAAGGTACCGTTGTTAACGAGGTACCGTTGTTAACAAGGTACCGTTGTTGACAAGGTACCGTTGTTAACAAGGTACCGTTGTTAACGAGGTACCGTTGTTATTAAGGTACCGTTGTTAACAAGGTACCGTTGTTAACGAGGTACTGTTGTTAACAAGGTACCGTTGTTAACAAGGTACTGTTGTTAACAAGGTACCGTTGTTAACGAGGTACCGTTGTTAACAAGGTACCGTTGTTAACGAGGTATTGTTGTTAACAAGGTACCGTTGTTAACAAGGTACCGTTGTTAACGAGGTACTGTTGTTAACAAGGTACCGTTGTTAACAAGGTACTGTTGTTAACAAGGTACCGTTGTTAACGAGGTACCGCTGTTAATAAGGTACCGTTGTTAATAAGGTACCGTTGTTAACGAGGTACCGTTGTTAACGAGGTGCCGTTGTTACTTTGTTAACAACGATGATTTTTAATAAATCATTGAGTTTGAATACGTTCTTCATAATAAAATGTTCTAAGTTTCAAACCTTCTCCTTTGATTGATGTGTATATAATACAGTAAATACATACTTGGGCGTTAGGCGCCCGTAACGTTCGTCGGTCGATCGAATGGAATTGGTCGATCGATCAACTTCATTTGATCAACTGATGTGTTTTAAAGGTCACATCAAGCACCGCGGGGGAGGGAAATTAAGCGCCTGCATACGGCCTACGGAAACAACAATAATCGTGTCGGTGCAGGCGCAATTCTTGTTTAAATATTTATGAATGATTTTTCAATTATGTTTAATGGGCACCTGAGTTAAATGGTGCGTAAGAAAGTTACCATTGTTATTTATATATTGCTTATGTTAATTGTGATGGTTAAATACCATTACCCTTTTATTATTATTATTACTAGCAGGCCCGGTGGGCCTGCTATGCTACGCGCCGCCTCGTTCCAAGTTACCAACAGCTTGCCCTAACCCGCGTCCTATTCTGACATTCTGTGCGGCTGGCTGTGGCCTGTGCGCACGTAAGCATCTGGTTAGATGAAACCAAAGGACAGCAGAATGAAGTAAGTAAAAAGATAGGTTGAAAGGAACTGAAGTTACCGAAGTGCGTTGTATAATGGCACAAAGGTGAATGTTGATGTCAAAGGAGCAAATGACGGAATGAAGTTGCAACGCGTACGTGGTTAGGCATTAGGGGACACTAACGCATTGTTCGACTGGTCTTACCGTGAATTATTATTTTTCCTTCATTTGTATACTGAATAAAGCTGCGTAAGAAATGTAAAATAACTTAAAGATTAATTTTAGGTCTGGTATGACTAATCGCAAAAATCAAATTCATGATTTTTACGCCGCATTTCGTCTTGTAAGTTCGTAACTATATCTGAAATAACTTTGCAACGCGCGCAGAGTTTCTGCGTTGCGCGCAAGATTAAAATGCGCGCGCGTCGCGTTTGTTAGTTCAGTAATTTTGTTTTCCCTTACGTTTACGTGAAGTGCTCTGAATCGAACTTCGTGAACTTCTCATTAATTTTGAAACACGCCGAGACGTAGACATCGTTCGATGCGAATTTATTTTATCGGTTGAACTCTAAGTCTACTGCATAGATATTTTTGTAATAACTGTCGTCCAAAATAACCCTACATGCCTCATGAACTACGAATTTAAAAAAAATCAGCATTCAAAAGCAACATCTCTACAGCTTAAATCACTAAAATCACGTAATAGTAACACTACATTGCGAACTACTTTATGCTGCACGTGCGCAAATATCCAATCTCCATAGCAACGGCACCTCTTTTCTCCCGTTTGCATTCATTTCTCTTGATATTTTCTTGGCAAGCTCAAATTTAATTGTGTACGGGAGCACAAACATTATTCACGTGCTCTTACGAAATTATAATTATTATTATTATAATAGAAAATCTTTGAGCTAGTAGCGAAACAACTAAATATTGCACATTTAAACACGATTCAAGTCATTAGGGGCCAGTCAAACACATCATTTGTTCCAATGAAGTTGATCGATCGACCAACTCCACTCGATCGACCGACGAACGTTACGGGGGCCTTAGAATTACCATCGTAATTACACTTGCAAGTTCGTTCAATTACTCCAACAAATGTACTCGCAAGCTCGTGCATTTATTGCATGAATTGATGCGGTAATTCCAAAACGAAAGTGTGTATTGACCGTATATAATTAACCGACTATATTTAACCCAAATATTGGAGTTTAAGGTATGTCCACTGGATCCGTTGCACTAATCATATCTAACGTGTTTACAAAAATATAGGTTGATGCCATTGAACAGACTCAATACTAAGAGGTGCCTTTGTAAGAAAGTCAATTTACTGGGACCATGGGGAATGTGGATTGATTGCAGACATCTGCCACATTAATAATGCAAATACATCGTGTATTAAAAGAGCGTACGTGATGTATACACTTAATTGGTTTTATGCGCGAGCCAGAGATTATTAAAGCATTTGGAGTTCGCGCGTGCGGTAACCCCGGGAAATTTCGAACAAAAAGAACTCGGCGAGTCGACGAAGTAAAGTGATTGAAGTAGTCACTAGTCAAAATCATGGTTTTCATGTTAAATTTTACTTACGTTATCTTGCCTTTTTACAGGCTCTGATCCAATCTTGTACTGAAATTGTTTTGACAATTGAGTAAAGACTAAACATAACACCAATGTATAGTCCAGTGTATACTGTATACAACATTGCACAATGTACATTGTATATAGAATCTAGTACTACGAACACGCATTGCATTAGAAGGGTCGCATGGAAAAGCGGTGACCGAACACAGACCATGTATACTGTACTCAGCAAAATTAGGGGTCACAAACTTAAATAAATAAATACGCCTTTCTAAAATGTTGGTATTTCGGCATGCACCATACCTTGTCATCCAATCCATCGATGATATCATCTATTTCCGTAGCTCGGACCAGTGTGATGTTATTGGTACTCTGGGCAGATATGATTCCTTGTGATTCTATCCTCTTTCGCTCGTCAAATGATGCCTGCTTACGCCAAAGGCCCGGGTACCTGGAATTAAAGATAGATGGTTGCAACTTAAATTATATGGCTGGATTTTTACCAATACCACCTAATTAGTGAAAGAAATTACCCGTCTTTATCAATTCCCAGGCCATTTAAATCATAACAGACGTGATATTAAGCTAGTAGAGCAATACAGAGTGCTTTATGCAGCAGCAAATATAATACCTTACAAGACATATTTAAAAGGTTCGATATTTGAAAATAATTGAGTTATAAAGGGATCTTGTACTGGAACTTCTACTACATCGATCACCTCAGTGATATTGGCCTTTCTGAAGTTCTGATTTATTCCCAAAAAATAACCTTATTCTTTAAAATTTAAAAAATGGGTAAAAATCCCCTTATTTTATTTATGGTACGAAATTCGGGGATTCTTGAAAAAATCTCCATGTTTTCGAACCCCCAAAATTTCGATCCTCGGAGTTATTGTCCCATGTTATTTTATCTTGTAAGGTATAATCCCTCTTGTCAAATAATATTCGTTTGAAACGATATTTGTTTCTTGGGAGATGAATGACGATATTATTTAGGTACATGAACACAGAACATGGTTCGTTTGAATGCCATTTAAGATAACTAACATACACCACAATTATATTGATCCATGAAACGTCTGTGTCTATAAAGTCAAGGTATCAATACGTAAAAGGTTACATATTATATTCATTGGCTTTCTACGCATGGCTAGAATTGGCGATAACTCAGACTGTCGCATCAAAAGCATTTTAAAATGCATTTCTGTTAACAGACATAACATGATTGAAAGCTCTCACCGTTAAACCATTAAAGCATTAAATACTGGGTGCTAGGGTGATTAAATTCTGAATTACTGAGTACTGACAGTTCTAAGAGCGGAGAGCCTGATCAATTTATCAGAACGCATTCTCAATCTGGGAACAAACAGGAGAGGCAAAGCTTCGGCTTTCGAGCTTCCAGCAGCAATCTTGAACAACTCCGAAAACAAAAGTAAGTCGCCCGGCTGTCCAATCGGCAGAGAAATGCTAAATTTTCATAGGCTGTGCTGTAGCTTACTAGTTACTTGTAAAATAATTGTATCATTTTCCAGGCATATTTTTGTCATCTATTTATTTATTTCCCGAACATGAAAATTTTTTAGTGCAAAAACAAATTGTGTCACCTACTAATTGAGTCGTTTTATAAACTAAATTGTGCCTTTACGTATCGATTTTGTCATCACTCGTCTCTTCCACTTCCATTGGGTTGGCCCAGCCTTGCAGTTGTAAGCAGTGAAGGGCCGAAACCTCTTTGTTCTCTACAAATCTTCACTCACTCAGCATCCTACCCACCATACTCCACCCTGACAGCCTCCCAACCATACACATACTATACCCACCATTTTACCCCAAATTCACAAACTAAGATGCTATACCTTGCATCCCACCTCCACATACTATACCCAGCATACCCCATCCCACATACTTCCTGTAGAGCAGACCGCGTGTCATCTTGAGGTGGGCGCCCACCTCACTACCGATCATGTACAGCTCCCCCGAGTCATCTATCACGAATCTGTCCGGCTTTCGGCCCGTCGTCACGATCGGCTCGTCCCGTTCATCCTTGTCCTTACTTCGGCCCATGGCTTAGGTGCGAGGGGTTGCGCAAAACGGTTTCCGACTCACACAACCGCACCTTTACACATAGTTTGATTAGAATTGTGGAAGTGTTATATTACCTACATTATGTAGTATATAGCACAGACATTAATTAAATGAAAGATTGAACTTTGAAATTAGCTTTTAAATTAATGTCTTCAAGTGAACAGAAGTCAACTCAGTAACAATAATCTCCCCCTGTTATAACACCATAATAGGTTTTGCATTTATATGAGTTTATGTTGAGATTCAGCGAAACTGCGCTGCATTGGAATGGATAAATTTAGAAATGTCGTATCGAGCCACCGATGTACTAAATCTTTTTTGTATCCAATTTAATGTTGTTAACGCGTAGATCGCAATATTATATTGAAAGAACATAATATCTTCAACTGGTTCAAAGTTGAAATTAAACATGTTTCCATAGGAATCTACGAATAGCTAAATAGCAGCCTGGATTGTAATATCATTACATTCTAAAATTTTAGGCACTACACCGATTAATATTAGCGCATTTTGTAGGCATTACATTCACCTTGCCTTCATAACAAAACTGATGTTAAGACACCGATGACCAGACTGTTAGGGCATATCTAATCTGATATTGTTACTCTTTCAAGAGATTCCGATCAATATTCACGCCCATTGATGAATTTATTGTATAGAAATTAATCGTGTTGAAATCTTTCATCTATAATACTTTTTTTATAAGTTTATACTACTTTCTTATATTGATATTCAGTGAATTCAGAATTGCGACTCAGTTTTTAATTATATGCATGTTATCAGAGGAGTCTTGTTTTGTTTATTCCTATCTAAATACATTGGAAATTTGGAACTTTTCAATCTTTATTTAAATATCAACAATGATGCATGTCTCATGGTTTGGTGTGTCTCAACGAAAACAGAGCAATTTCTACGGCACACACAAAAAATGAGCAAGAACCGTTGCTAACAATTGATTGGAATTATTGAGATGGAATAATACTCGGAAACTGCAAAAAACAACTTTTGATTGATACGATAAATAAAAAGCTTATAAAAACAATCAGCTTATAAAAACAATCAGCTGGGCAGCATAATCAAATGCTATACAATTAAATATTATATTATTATGATGAAAAGAGTAGAGAAAACCTTTGGCGAAAAATATGAGATAAATTTTTCTGATAACAACGTCTTTTTGTTGTCAGTAATTTTGATACTTCAAGTTTCAAAATTTATCTTAGGAAAATTGGAACTGATTATGTTAATCAGCACTATTTTAAAAATTAGCTAGTTCATCAACAGATTCACATTTCAATGATAAGAAAATCAAAACAACTGAAGGTTCCTCGATTATGTTTAAAAACAATTTCACAGGTATGAGTTTATCATAAAGGTTTTCTCCGTTTATCATTCCTCAAGTTCCAATGAGAATCAAATAGACTGGACATTTCACAATATTATCATCAAGGGATTCTTCAACTTTTAATTAGATTCATATTTTAATCATTCTATACGGTACAAGCATTATATTATCTAAAGTCTCCATTAGATTCCTTGCAAAATCTACGTTAGTTGTTCCCTTGACAATAATCAAAGCGACTCCTACGCACTGGTTCAAACATCAATAAAGCATCATTCAAATCTGGACCAAACAATTTGGCTTATATTATTATTTCATAATTTATTGTGACCCTTGTCTCCAAATATATATCCGTATATATATCGGACATAATGTCAAAGAACATAATTATAATTTATTTGTTAAACAAAATACCGGGAATATCACAATATACCATGTTGACCCACTACAACTCACAGCTTCAATAATTTAACATACCTTCAATTGTCATGCGAAATACTATTCATTGTGAAATATTATTCTGTCTTTCAACGCAGATTTCAAATAATCATGACAATCTTATCTTGGAATCATTATTGTCAGCGGAACCTGTATCAAACGGATTATAGCTCTATAGTACTATCCGTTCATATGGATCGATTAAATGAAGGATCATCGATAGAGGCGCTTATTATCTGTTAGCGGGAACATGTGTAACGAGCGTCTTTATGATCGATCCATCATTCAACTGATCCCGCATGTGCATACACATGCGTTATTTCACTTCACCAGGGATTGTTCACACGAATATCTGTGTCCGGGTTGTTTTAATGTTTTATAACGAGATTTAAGACTCAGGTCATGTAAAATAATCGGCAACGATTCGTGATTCATTTTGAGGGCAAGGAATTATTCCTTGCGAACAATCCCGAACCAAACTTGACGTTATAGAAATGGTTTGCTAATTCCTTTTATATAAATTCCAAAAAATTAGTTACCGGACGATTAGATCTACCCATCATATCGGGAAGTCAATCATAAGCTGCCTCGCTAGTTTCGTATCTTTTTAGATCGTAATATGTTCCTATTGAAAGGAAAAGTGTCGAAAATGTAGCTAGATCTAACATAAATATGTAATTAAATCTCAACACGACATTCGTCCAGAACCTCCTGATCTAAAATCAAATACTGAAACTATACCCTAGAGTTAAACAAAAGAACGAACTTCAATACCTACTTAATTCAAGTTCTTACTAATACCAGGATTACTGTACTATATCACTATAAGTAGCAAAAACGGTAGGAAATATATTCATTAAAATGAGAACTATAGATCATACGGATATAAGAATCAAACAACTGAAGAAAACGAACAGAACTATCAGTAACACAGAACTTGAATCTACAAATGGTTGGGTATTCTGGTACGAGACGTCAAGGGTTACACGGGTGTCGCTACTTAGAGAAATGACAATCAGTCTGAAATTTCCACCTGGCGCGGTCCATGCACGTACGCAGTTCTACTGTTGAATCAATATCACGTACGTACTAATGGTGCAGGGCTGAAAATTTCAGAATCATTCTCCGATGCGGTGACACCTTGGATGTTACTTTCTGCCATGACTTGATACTTTTCGTCTTTTCAGCGGGGGACGGTCTTTTTGCTCAGGGCCGTTGGGGACCTAGGCTTGTAAAATAAAAGGAAGAAAATTCCCTTCCGCAAAATATAATATTCAGTCTCGCATCAGAAAAGAGGAATATTCTTCGGTTACATTCAATGATCGATCTCGTATATAATCAAAAATTTACATCTAGATTAATCGCCTATTGATCTAGTAATCAAAGCTAAACTATTCCTATTATAATCAACTACATACACTAATTTTTATCATCATATAAAAGTTTTATTAACATAAATGTTTATATAGGCAATGATTAATTTCAAGTTCAAGCCAGGAAAATAAGTACAGTATTAGAAAAATAATATTAATAATAAATTAATTTTGCACGGAAAGTGCATGAAATAAACTCATCCTGCTATCATTAAAATATCATTTATTATATAAGTGGGTAAAACACTTTTATCACGTTAAAACTTTGACGCATACATAAAATTAATATTAATAAATGCGTCATATTTGTGATGTATATTTTGTTAAAATAGGGCTTTGATAACCTCAATCTCATCTTATGAGCAAATCAATTGAATCAATATAAAGTCTCCAATCGATGTAGTTGAAAGCTAGGCTTCACGCGTGGTAGCTTTCCCAATGTTTTGTGTGGCGTGCACAAAAATCCAGATTACTGAGCAGAATGCGTGCGGTATTTGCATTTATCACACTATTCACCTTTGATAGCAATTTTGACTTGAGGCGAGAACTGCAACTTGGAATTCTATGCACGACACTGTGAAAACTGCGTGGTTGTTCAGCTATTACTTTCAATCACTGATGTCAGATATAATATGTCATAAAAACTATCATGGAACATGAATAACTTTAGTACCTAGAACATCAAAACTAGGGTACTCATATCGTTATCGATGCAAAATATTTTCAATTCTTCATCATTCCATGGCAATATTTTAATTTTCAATTATGAAAATATGCAGTGGATGGTACATAATTTGGCAGCTACAGACCAGTATTATCATCAACAAGAAATATCTCGGATATATTCTGGTTGCGATACTCAATACTTAGTATTCGTTCTCGAGTTTGTATGTTTGTATTAGATTTTTTTTCTAATGAGCACGGTAAGGGCTATTGATTCATAATTTGCTTCATCAAATTGGCAAGACTTTAATTCAAACATTGAGTAACTTAAATGTATTGGTTCAAATCTTGAGCACCGAGCTACAACCAAAATTACTCGAAATTGGATAGTATAAATCGTACTAGAAGAAGATAGTTGAAAATATTTTTGCATCATGGTCTGTGATTGCGATATCAATTGTATTGAAATAAATTAAATTTAATCATATCATGTAAAGTATATTAATTGATTATCTAGAGTATTTCAAACCCCTACTAGATCATTATATAATCTTCAAAGTGATGTCAAATGTAACGTAGCATTGCACATTCAAACCAAAAGCTCAGCACTGGCACACACTGGTAGTCAATAGTCATTGTCACCAAAACAAACAACTAAAATTAACCTTTATCAACCTGACATGGGCTCCTCAACAAACTCTAATTTGTCAATTTCAACAATGAAATCGCTATAATTTATATAGTCAGTCCCGCAATTGATTTCGTTTTGCTTATCCTGGGTTCTGAAATTGAACTTTCGACGAAAAAGTCGCACACTCATTTAATTAAATTGACAATTTTATGCTTACTGCAAAATTGGACGTTGGTACCAACAAGTGTTAGTGAGACTCGTATTCGTAATATTATTCAAATCTCAGGGACCCAGGAACACCAAAACGATCATTAACACGCGATCTGAATTCTGAAAAAGTTCTGAACACCCAGCAAGCAGTCACACTTACAATGCACAATGTACATTGTACACGCCACGTATAATACATATACAATGTACATCATACAGCAGTACAGGAGTGACCGTTAGCTCGGATATGTCCGTTCCCCATCACAGGGGAGGGCAGCTGGTAGTGGGGCCCTCCCCCTGACGTCGAGCTGTTGGGGGGAGACAGCTGGTTGGGGTCGAAGAGTCTCACGTTCTCGAGTTTGTTAGGTCCCCCCTCCACCTCCTCGACCACCTCCTCCCCCTCCTCCTCGTCCAGCTTACCCAGCTTCCTCCGCAGCCACGAGATCACGAAGTGCCGGAAGCGCAGGTTCGTGATGACGTATATGAAAGGGTTCACCACCACGTGGATAGACTTGGCGTACACCTGGAAGAGTCCGAACCAGATGGGGATGGAGACCCCCGAGGTTTTGAGCACGATGGTGATGAAGATGGGCACGTAGGAGAAGAGGAAGGCCCAGCAGATGAAGTTGACCGTGGTGATGGACCTGATGTGGGGCATGAAGGAGGCCCCTGAGGAAAGGGTGTGGACACATATCGTGTACATGATCTTCACGCTCGTCAGGAAGAGAATGACCATGGGCACCGCCACGAAGATGATGGTGAAGACGGTGGTGGAGGTGTAGGTGGGGTCGTTGACCACATGGTTGGAGGACCAGCAGCTGAGGATGGGGGGCGCGTAGTGCGCGTAGGCCCCCGCGCAGATCCAATACACCACGGGGACAGTCACCACGATCCAGATCATGGAGAGGAGGATCTTCACGTGGGTGACGCTGAAGATCTTCCTGCGCTCCGGGGGCTTCTTGAGGACCCACACTCGGTAGCAGGAGATGGCCATGATCACCAGGATCTCAGCTAGGAAGGGCACGTGCGAGCTGAAGAAGCCCACGAACCAGCAGAGCTCCCTGCCGAAGACCCACTTTCCGAAGCAGAGGGTGAAGAACATCGGCAGGTAAAAGAGGACTGAGATCAGGATGTCGGCAAGGGCAAGGTTCTCTATGAATGCCAGCGTGGTCTCGTCCATTGAGATAGCACCTGCAAGGGATGTTAGGTTAATTCCAATATAAATAATCAGCTCAGCTGATCTTATTCGGTGACTATATTGTTATTAGAAATTAGGGCTGACATTTCGTAACTTTCATTTTATTCAAAAGGTAAAATGAAAGTTTATTGTACTAGTAAGGCTTTACTTCTTTATTAGTTTATTTTGTGACACCGCTGTGAAATGCTCCATACTTTTATACTTTGTAAGGCTTATAAATGATACAAATCATTATTTTGATGAGAACTAAACTCCTGTTGCGAGGGCTGGCAAGTGAACTTATTTGATCCAATTGGGCAACCGAGTTGATTTATCAGTGCCGCAGAGATTTAAAACGTATTATACCCCTCCCAAGCTTGTTTTAGCGACCGTGTAAGTTTGGTTATACGGTCTCCACTGATTTTCAGTGCAAAAAAGCTTAAAAGGAAATTTGATTTTATAAAGGAGCAACCTACTTAAGCGTTGAATCTGGACGAGGGTCGTCAGACCCGAGTAGGAAGAAATACTGTTGTTTGGTCAGAAAATAGCAGGTCCCAGCTATTTCAGTCATGATCTCAGCTGTGACCGTATACGATAATGAACTCGGCACGCCTCGTCCATTATCCATACAGTCTCTCGGCTGTCGCCTCGACCATGGGGTTGCGGTATACGGTCACCACTTCGACATGTAACCGCTTATTATACCCCTCCCAAGCTTGTTTTAGTGACCGTGTTTGGTTATACGGTCTCCACTGAATAACAGTGCAAAAAGCTAAAAATGAAATTTGATTTTATAAAGGAGCACTCAAAAATCTACTTAAGACATTCGAGGGTCGTCAGACCCGAGTGAGAAGAAATACTGTTGTTTGGCCGTAGAATAGTCAATGATTCAGCTGACCGTATACCTACGATACATTCTCGGCTGTCGCCTCGACCATGTAAGTTGCGGTATACGGTCACCACTTCGACATGTAACCGCTTATTATTCAGAGTATTAAAATACGCATAGAAATTTCTGCAAAGCTGCAACTGAATAGACAGGATTCATCGACCAACGGGATTCAATAGAATCGCCATCAAACGATAATTTAGAATAAGGCCCGTCATGATAATTAAAATAGCATGTCGATAATTGCAATTTCCAACCAGAGAAACAGTGACAAAACTACGCTTCCATTAAAGTCCCATGTTGCCGTTTTAAACTAATTCACATTTTCTATGGTGGGAGGTACCGATTTCTTGAGAAATCAGAACGTCCGATTATCACTTCATTACAAGAATGACGTTGGCAACACAAGGTCACCCCTTCAAGTCGGGTTATACTTATAGACACACAAGTATGAATTTTAATTTAAGAGTAAAATTATTCAATATATGCATCGAATAATATGACATTTTATGCAGCGGTTCATGCCGGTTCATCACAAAGTAATGAATTACTTTGAAATATAATTCAGAACAATGACTTGTATATTCCATTGTAGTGACTCGATGCCGGTCATGCTGCACCGTGTTCGAACTGCTGGTTGAGGTCAGCAAGTGATAAGCGACCAGTGACCACCTATCTCCATTCCTCACTAAAAAGATAATGCACTTTACTCCGCTTCCTCATGTTTTTAGAGAGATATAAATGTACAATCAGAAATATAGGGCATTCGTGAGCTGCAAAAACTGTCAAATTAAAATATGAAAGAACTTTAATATGTCGTAAAGTCGTAAATGCCTATTTTGAGTAGAATGAAGAGACGCCTACACCTCTGACCTCGTAACATTAAAAAACACTTGAATAGTAACTGTTGAGTACAATATCTCACCATGTTTGACTGAGCAGTAGAGGACGATGAGGTTACCAAAACATCCGATGATGATGACCAGGGCGTTGTACAGTCCGATGAACACCTTGGACTCCAGAGACAGGATGAGTTGGTGATGTGGGAGAACGGGTTCTTCTTCCATGGCACATCCTAGAGTGAGGCGTGGGTTAATTAAGTTGATGTGAGGTTTGGGTTAATTAGGTTAATGTGACTTGGCCGAGGGGAAAATTACAGGGGACCTGTCAGAAGTCACAGAGGTCAATAGAAGTTTTCTAACCATCAGAAATAAAATATAAAGGGGAGGGGGGATCAGGACTCAGCAACTCAAATAGCTGGTTGCAATTGCTGACAATCAAGTACTGCGATATTATTACTGCCATATTATCGTAATCTTGTCTAAATGGTCTTTAAAGATACAAATACAGGCAAATAGAGGCAACAACTCAAAGCCGAAACTAATCGACATTTCGCTTCCTCGCATCAAATTACTTAATATTTATCTAAAAACATATCAATCTGACGAGCTGTTATTAAATAACTAAATATCTCAACTTCAAGCGTTTAGAAGCCTTTTAATAAGCATCAAGCTTTAAATGAGCCTTTAGACTTCATTTAATTTCGCTGTGACAGGGGAGAGTTCCTGTGAGTCAAGGCATAATGCAACAAATCATGGTAAATGGGACTGGACACAATACCACGTATAAATAACGGGTTCTTTAAAATTTCTATTAGCGAGATTTATCAAATACATGACTATTTATCAAAGTATCAAGTTATCAGAATGTCATAGAACCGTAGCACGCCGAAACGAAAGACACGTGTATATAATGTTCAAAGTGAAACATGTTCTAGATAAAGGCACGGACAGCCTGAAGGGGCTCACGCGTTACGTATCAGATTAACGCGTGGCATCTGCACCCGCGACCCATTAGAATTATTCTTCCTGTTTGACGGAACACATGGTCCAGTGCAATCATCCGACTCACGGCTCACACACAGCAGAGTTCTAACGTGACACTTTTCGAGAACAAGTGAGGGGAGCCCTCGGTTCGGTATATTATTGCAAAGAAATCTAGAAAACTGCTGCATGCATCACGTTGTCACTCTCATATATTTCCATTAATGAACATCAATTTTTACAACTTTCAAAGAAATTTACAAAAAGCAAGAGCTCATTCTCACTAAAAGTGGTTCTGCAGAAGTCAGAAATCTCAAAGTAATTTGAGA
The DNA here is from genome assembly GCA_011033025.1 of Beroe forskalii. Taxonomy (NCBI): domain Eukaryota; kingdom Metazoa; phylum Ctenophora; class Nuda; order Beroida; family Beroidae; genus Beroe; species Beroe forskalii. The sequence continues at coordinate 516,121 of WFMF01000065.1, read as the reverse complement.
TTTTAAATAAGGGAGGTAATCCTATTATCCTATGATCGACTACGAAATAGTACGATGGCAAGGAATTGACCTAGATCGTCGCTATCATTTATTTCGGTCGGGTTAAATTTATTAAGAGTCAAGAGGCTTTTGGGATAAATCTTGATATCCATCTACTGGGTGCGACCACATTGAACAAAAGCCACTTTTTTCTAATTCAACAGCTTTGGCATAATAACATCAAGTCAAAATAAACGTAAATTCTCGCGTTCAAAATATAAATATTGAATATTAACCGCATAATGACAGTAACCGCAGAAAGGCAGAAAAATAAAGTTGCACAATATGAGCAGTAATAACTAGACAATAACAACAATAGTTTGCATTGAAGGAAGGGGAGCACAATACTTACAATATAATTCTACAAACCTTTAATGCTAATTGAACGTATGACAGCTGGCATTATCGCATAACCTCACACTTTAACGTCGCATAGCACACTGGGCTATGAACTTTGAACAAGGAGTAAGGACCTTTGTAAACAGTGTGCTTTACATAAAGACTTGAGTGAGAGTCATATATTTACTGATTTAACACATACTAGGCTCCGTACAATATAATTCTTCATAAGATAAATATAATGACGATGCTATTTCAGTGTTTGCCTTCAAAAACGTTGCCTGATAGTGCAGCCTCAATTTCTATAAGGTAAAATTCTATGAAATATTGCTCAAAATAACAATAAGCATCCTGCATTGTGTTCTCAACAAAGGTATTACACGTGGCTCAGCTTCTAACAATTCCGAGGAAAGCTAGCCCTCTTTACCGCAAGCGAAGAATTAATTAGGGGGAGCCAATGCTTATTCAGGCTATTCAAAGCCATAAATTTCTAGGACCATTCTGGCTGAAATTTAAGCGGGAATTGATGCTAAGCCATTCAAATAAATACCCACCAATCAAAAATACAAAATGGCGCAAGAAATGTCTCGACTGGTTGAAACTTAGGAAAAAAGGCTATTTCAGGCCAAGGTTTCTGAGGCAATTGCGACATTATGACGTATCTTAGATCCAGGAATTAATATAGTGAACAATATAGATAATTATTAAAGGACGAGTAAAGCGAAATTTAAGGTATACAAAATATTTCATATTATGATAGGTATCATAATTAAAAGCACTTTAGTCAAAGTCCGATGTTTCTATTCACTTCCTACCGCACGCTATAGCTAAATCAAAGAGCAATTCTTGGCGCAAAATATGATGCATTATGGTCCCCAGTATCAAATTACACTCTGAGTTCACTATGTAAACACAGTATATATTCCACTGTTTTTGACGGTTTTGATTGATTTTTTCACGCCTCGATTACAAATTAGATGGATTTGTTCGATTTTATTATTGACTCATAGAATTGAGAATTCCACTAGACGAAGCAAAACAGTGTTTAACCACTCCTATGGGATGGATAATTATACCAAAACGCAAGATTAATAACATGCAAAATACATAACATGCAAGGTCGCGTGGATAGGAAGGGGACCAAATTCCGACATCAACTGCATGTTATGTATGATAAATATATGGAAGGGAATATCTCGTCTTGTAGGTGTGGTAGAATCTTCGTTTTTTAACGATTAGATTAGAGAATTGCCCTAGAATCTGTGTACAACGTCTCAGAACAATATTTGAACAAAATTTCTTCGCTTTACTCGTCCTTTAAGTAAAGCAGCAGACAGATTGATTATCAAATAATAGTTCATTACAATGAAAATAAATAACAATTTATTTCTAAGTAAATAATGAAATATGAACAGGGGGACCCCGTCTAATAAAACTTAATAACGGCCTATTAAAGAATTAAAGAATTAATAAACCATTTGGCCGGCACACACGCTCAATGCTCATACACGAGCTATGACACTACTTAAATCTTTAAGAGTAGTTGTAATATTAGACGCAGGAGCATTAGGTTATCTGAATGACGACATCATCATTGTGTAAAGTTAGCAATTGAAGGTGGCGGACTGCCTATCCTTTGGAGCGGCGTGTGCCGTTTAATCCACTCTTTTTAACCTAAATCGATCGGGAGATCACGTTAATAGAACATGGTATTAGGCTCAGCAATGACGACTACTCTGGGTTTTAACGGGGAATGTTAAGTGTGTACTCGTGTATACTACAAAATGAAAACCATCCAAGACAAGCGACAAAGGTTAGAATTTTCAGTAATTTATTCTGACTTCATGATGAGGAACTGAGTAGCGTGATGATAAAACCATACGAGCTTTAAACTTTAGAGCTAAGAAGTTTAGAGTCCAACTAATCGTGACATGACGCGTCACGTCACGCGTCCCGTCATGCGTCCCCTGTTCTAACTAATCGTGACGTGACGCGTCACGTCACGCGTCATGTCACGATTAGTTAGAACAGGGGACGCGTCCCCTGTTCGGCAGAAAATCCTAACTAATCGTGACGTGACGCGTCACGTCACGATCTCGCGCGCGCATTTCTTCCAGATTTTGACTCAGGATATCAATGAGCAGAGCGAGATCTAGTGTCAAATAAAGAAACAAGAAGTATGATTTCTGACAAGTTACAAGACAAGAGGTCTTTAAAAACTCAAGGTGAAAGTGAAAGGTTCAACTGAGACCTGTTTAATTTGCCCAAAAGTACTGCAAAAACGCATCAACTTCATATAATCAAGCTATCGTATCGGTTGTCAACAAAATTGAACGAACAATCAATAATGCGATGGCACAGCCGCAACACACTACACAGAGCAAGGACAAGCAACATATCAGATAGCAACAAAAGAGAAATGGTGTTTGCTGATGAGGTAGGCGTTGACCCCATGCTGTAGGCTGATCAGGTGACCTATGTCTCATATCAACCGCCCTTGCATTATTGCATGATACCTAGGTTACCTGATCACTGGTTAGTCTACTGCAGGGATCTGCAGGGATCAACGCCTACCTCATCACCAGACTCCATTTCTTTTGTGTTGTTTTCTGATTTGTTGCTTGTCCTTGCTCTGTGTTCTGTGTAGTTTCCGGTTCTGCCTTCGCAACTTAGATTTTTCGCACAATTTTGCTGACAATCGATAGCTTGATTATATGAAGTTGATGCTTGATGCGTTATTGCACTATTTTCGGGCAAATAAAGCAAGTGTAAGTTGAAGCCTTCACCTTGAGTTGTTGAAGACCTCTTGTCTTGTGACTTGTCAGAAATCATATGAATTTGAATTGACTTCTTGTTTCTTCATTTGACACTAGATCCCGCTCTGCTCATTGATATCCTGAGTCAAAATCTGGAAGAAATGCGCGCGCGAGATCGTGACGTGACGCGTCACGTCACGATTAGTTAGGATTTTCTTCCGAACAGGGGACGCGTCCCCTGTTCTAACTAATCATGACATGACGCGTGACGTGACGCGTCACGTCACGATTAGTTAGAACAGGGGACGCATGACGTGACGCGTGACGCGTCATGTCACGATTAGAGGAAAGTATTTGATGCTTTTGTGGATAAAGGATGTCATCCGCGTGCCGAGTGTAAATCTTATTTCAGCTTTCAAATCTCAACCAGAACATACAGGATAAGACTTAGGAACTTTGGAATGAAAAATGGGATGGAATATTCTACAAGTATGGTAATAAAAGGAGTACGTGGTCTGACTTACTGAGTCTCCCAGATGATGCAAAAGTAAAATAATGTAACGAATATTAATGCGAGTAACGAGAGGAGAGAAAAGAGAAATCCTATAAATACTATCGAGTACAGTAAAATAAATATATTATATTCGATTCTCGGGTATTCCGACAGGTAAATGTGACCTCTAACTTTTATTTTCCTTTCCAACGCGAGAGAGAATTTGTAAATCAACGGAATTTCTCTAATTGCATGTAGTAACATTCGACCTAGAACACATTAGCGGGTGTAATTGGGATGCACAGCCACGCACCGCAGATTACCGATTCCGCCGTACTTGAAACGGTAGGAAGATCGTACTTCACGGTAGGATCACACAGCGTATTTAATAATCATTTAATAGTTAAATTCCTATCAGACTCTTGAATTTACACCACCTATCATGATGTATGGATGAGTCGTACTAAATCTAGTGTATACAAGGAACGTTTCCATCCATAGACTCATGGAGCTGCTTAGGAAAGTAGGCACGCAGTAAGGAGTACAGCACACGGATGAGCGAGAATAATACAGGCAGTGGCCAAACCAGCGGCATAGATTCACAGCTGGCTTTAGAAGTGTGCGATGTTAATGACCCGTCATTACTTCATTAGGCTATATGGTTACACTGCACACTACACAACTATTGTAAGCACGGGATTCAAAGAAATAATGACAGAAATATGTTTACAAAATATGTCTCCCTATTATCAATACATTACAATGCTCTGCACATTAAATTCCAACTAGAGGGAGCCATCTAGAAGCAGAGAGGCCAGAGGGAAAAATACCAGCCAATATAAAAGACCAAAGTACAATATATAACAACGAAACAGGGTTCACTGTTTGACGTGTGTAGAAAAACAGAATTAGAGAGCCAGTAAATACACAACAACAACGACAACGAGAACGAGAAGTCGTTATACGAAGCAGTACACGTGTGGACACATAAATTATGAAGTTATGATAATGAATATGTAATGAATCATCAACCTTTCCCTCTTTCCCTCTCCATTCGGGGGAGGGGAGATGGTTAACAAGTTCCACATCTTGGCAACTTTCCATCACTGCATTCTTATCAGAATGTGCAAGGAAGTCGTAGGACAGCGCAGAAACGTTAGCACGGTCACCAACGTACGCGTTATACGTGGGAAGACACGTACGAAGGGAGAGCAGGGGGGTGAGGAAAGGAAGAAAGGGGAGGGAGAGCAGGGGGATGAGGAAAGGAAGACATGGGAGGGAGAGCAGGGGATGAGGAAAGGAAGACATGGGAGGGAGAGCAGGGGGATGAGGAAAGGAAGGAAGGGGAGGGAGAGCAGGGGATGAGGAAAGGAAGACATGGGAGGGAGAGCAGGGGATGAGGAAAGGAAGGAAGGGGAGGGAGAGCAGGGGGATGAGGAAAGGAAGACATGGGAGGGAGAGCAGGGGATGAGGAAAGGAAGACATGGGAGGGAGAGCAGGGGATGAGGAAAGGAAGACATGGGAGGGAGAGCAGGGGGATGAGGAAAGGAAGAAAGGGGAGGGAGAGCAGGGGGATGAGGAAAGGAAGAAAGGGGAGGGAGAGCAGGGGGATGAGGAAAGGAAGGAAGGGAAGGGGATGGAGGGATGAGGAGCAGGGGAGGGAAGGGAGAGCAGGGGATGAAAGGGAAAGGGAGAGCAGGGGATGAGGAAAGAAGACATGGGAGGGAGAGCAGGGGATGAGGAAAGGAAGACATGGGAAGGGAGAGCAGGGGGATGAGGAAAGGAAGACATGGGAGGGAGAGCAGGGGGATGAGGAAAGGAAGACATGGGAGGGAGAGCAGGGGATGAGGAAAGGAAGAAGGGAAGGAAGCAGGGGATGAGGAAAGGAAGACATGGGGAGGAAAGGAGAGCAGGGGATGAGGAAAGGAAGACATGGGAGGGAGAGCAGGGGATGAGGAAAGGAAGACATGGGGAGGAGGGAGAGCAGGGGGATGAGGAAAGGAAGACATGGGAAGGGAGAGCAGGGGGATGAGGAAAGGAAGACATGGGGAGGGAGAGCAGGGGATGAGGAAAGGAAGACATGGGAGGGAGAGCAGGGGGATGAGGAAAGGAAGACATGGGAGGGAGAGCAGGGGATGAGGAAAGGAAGGGAGGGAGAGCAGGGGATGAGGAAAGGAAGACATGGAAGGGAGAGCAGGGGATGAGGAAAGGAAGACATGGGAGGGAGAGCAGGGGATGAGGAAAGGAAGACATGGGGAGGGAGAGCAGGGGATGAGGAAAGGGGATGAGGAAAGACATGGAAGGGAGAGCAGGGGATGAGGAAAGGAAGACATGGGAGGGGAGAGCAGGGGGATGAGGAAAGGAAGACATGGGAGGGAGAGCAGGGGATGAGGAAAGGAAGACATGGGAGGGAGAGCAGGGGATGAGGAAAGGAAGACATGGGAGGGAGAGCAGGGGATGAGGAAAGGAAGACATGGGAGGGAGAGCAGGGGATGAGGAAAGGAAGACATGGGAAGGAGAGCAGGGGGATGAGGAAAGGAAGACATGGGAAGGAGAGCAGGGGGATGAGGAAAGGAAGACATGGGAGGGAGAGCAGGGGATGAGAGGAAAGGAAGGGGATGGGAAAGGAAGACATGGGAGGGAGAGCAGGGGATGAGGAAAGGAAGGAAGGGAGGAGGGAGGAAAAGGAAGACATGGGAGGGAGAGCGGGGATGAGGAAAGGAAGACATGGGATGAGGAGAAGCAGGGGATGAGGAAAGGAGGACATGGGAAGGGAGAGCAGGGGATGAGGAAAGGAAGACATGGGAGGGAGAGCAGGGGGATGAGGAAAGGAAGACATGGGAGGGAGAGCAGGGGATGAGGAAAGGAAGACATGGGAGGGAGAGCAGGGGATGAGGAAAGGAAGACATGGGAGGGAGAGCAGGGGGATGAGGACAGGAAGACATGGGAGGGAGAGCAGGGGGATGAGGAAAGGAAGACATGGGAGGGAGAATGAGGAAAGGAAGACATGGGAGGAGAGCAGGGGATGAGGAAAGGAAAGGATGGGGAGGAGAGCAGGGGATGAGGAAAGGGCGGGAGGAGAGCAGGGGATGAGGAAAGGAAGACAAGGGGAGGGAGAGCAGGGGGATGAGGAAAGGAAGACATGGGAGGGAGAGCAGGGGGATGAGGAAAGGAAGACATGGGAGGGAGAGCAGGGGGATGAGGAAAGGAAGACATGGGGAGGGAGAGCAGGGGATGAGGGAAAGGGGCAGGAGGGGAGTACAGGGGATGAGGAAAGGAAAGGGAGGAGAGCAGGGGGATGAGGAAAGGAAGACATGGGAGGGAGCAGGGGATGAGGAAAGGAAGACATGGGAGGGAGAGCAGGGGGATGAGGAAAAGGAAGACATGGGAAGGCAGGGGATGGGGAAAGGAAGACATGGGAGGAGGGGATGAGGAAAGGAAGATGGGAGGGAGAGCAGGGGATGAGGAAAGGAAGACATGGGAAAGGAAGACATAAGGAGGGAGAGCAGGGGGATGAGGAAAGGAAGACATGGGAGGGAGAGCAGGGGATGAGGAAAGGAAGACATGGGGAGGGAGAGCAGGGGGATGAGGAAAGGAAAGGGGAGGGAGAGCAGGGGGATGAGGAAAGGAAGACATGGGAGGGAGAGCAGGGGGATGAGGAAAGGAAGACATGGGAAGGAGAGCAGGGGGATGAGGAAAGGAAGACATGGGGAGGGAGAGCAGGGGGATGAGGAAAGGAAGACATAAGGAGGGAGAGCAGGGGATGAGGAAAGGAAGACATGGGGAGGGAGAGCAGGGGATGAGGAAAGGAAGACATGGGAGGGAGAGCAGGGGGATGAGGAAAGGAAGGAAGGGAAGGGAGAGCAGGGGGATGAGGAAAGGAAGACATGGGGAGGGAGAGGAAAGGAAGACATGGGAGGGAGAGCAGGGGGATGAGGAAAGGAAGACATGGGGAGGGAGAGCAGGGGATGAGGAAAGGAAGACATGGGGAAGGAGAGCAGGGGGATGAGGAAAGGAAGACATGGGGAGGGAGAGCAGGGGGATGAGGAAAGGAAGAAATGGGGAGGGAGAGCAGGGGGATGAGGAAAGGAAGACATGGGAGGGAGAGCAGGGGGATGAGGAAAGGAAGACATGGGAGGGAGAACGGGGATGAGAAAGGGCATGGGAGGGAGAGCAGGGGATGAGGAAAAGGAAGACATGGAGGACATGGGAAGCAGGGGGATGAGGAAAGGAAGAAAGGGGAGGGAGAGCAGGGGGATGAGGAAAGGAAGAAAGGGGAGGGAGAGCAGGGGATGAGGAAAGGAAGACAGGGGAGGGAGAGCAGGGGGATGGGGAAAGGAAGACATGGGAAGGTGTTAGGGGTACTGGCTCTCCTTTATCACGAGAATGTCAAATGGGGGCCATAGCGGCATAGCATGACGGCGAAATAGCGAGCGATGGAGTGAAACATCAATGCGATATTGCGATCAAACATTGAAAAGAGAGGTTAAGGTGGTTTAGTATTTGCTGTTGTCCATGAATTATGAATGAGTACATGAATGACACAAAATATAGAGTTGAAACCTTGGTCCAACTTATCCAAAAGTCCAAAGAAGGCATTATTAAGTCGATTTGGGTTTAAGTTTTCGTGATGCCGTTCCATGGTAACACGCACACGCGCCCGTGTGAAAAATTCAAACAATTGTGAGAAAGTCATTATCAATTTCAGGCTGTTATATTTTGCGTTCCTTTGCATTCGATTTATTTCTTCAGAAATTGAAGGTCTTTGATTGCAGGTTGCTCGTAATTGAACAAACTTGAAACTAACAATGATTGAAAACCCCGAAGGGCACCGCAATGGGCTTCTAAATATATTTGAAATATGATTAACTTCAATCTTGACATTGAACACATCAATTTAATATCTTCAGCTTGTCAACTTCTGGTATCACTCATGCAGTCAAAACGTGTATGAAACTTAAACAAAATTAACTAAATGAAATCAATACCGCGAAAACTGTTCAGTTTTGTGTGGGCAATGACAAACATAAGAACTGTTCTAACTGTAGATTACACGCATCTGAATAACATGAAATTATCAAACTTGGGCTAATCAAATCCTTTACAAAATTGCATTTAATGGATACATAATTGTGTAATGAATATTCAAAATAGAATGATAGGATCATAGTAATGGGAAAATTGATACAATGATCTAATTCTTATCAGTACTCAATATGTGACCGCCTTTTATGAAATGTAGTTTGTTGGGTTCAGCAGTTCTTTTCGCTTTGAGTTGTGTGACTAAATCGCGATGCACCTCACGTTCCTCCAGTGTCCTATCCGGGCAGATGAAGACTCGCTTGTACTCCTCCGAATCTCTTAACAGCTTTGCTTTCCTGAAGATCTGAGTAACAATGTCTGAACAAGAGACTGCTACTTTGACTGGCCGCGGAGTTTTCTGTTTACCCTTCACTCCGATCCTGCATGCTTCAAACTTCGGCTTCTCTCCGACTGCCTCTAGAACTTCGCTAACTCTCTGTTCGACATTCTCTTCTGGTTCCTCTGCCAGACCAAATATTACCAGGTTACGGCTCCTGTCTTCTTCTGCAACCACGTTCTTCACGACTGATTTCAGTACTTTCTGATCCAAAACACCTCCATTATTCTTTGAGTCCTGCACTGCCTCACTGTATGACTTCAGCTGTGTCTCAACGGTGTTTCCAACAGACGTCACAACCGAGTCTTTGAACTCCTGCAGCTGAGAGTCCTTAGAAGTAATCAGCTCCGCTTGTAGCTTAATAACCTGCTCCTCACTGTAAGACTTCAACTGTGTCTCCAACTGAGGTTACCACCGAGTCCTTCAGTTCCTGCAACTGAGAGTCCTTAGCAGTGATCAACTCCTCTTGTAGCTTAATAACCTGCTCTTGTTTCTTGATCACTTCTGATTTCTGCTGCTGTAACTCGCTCTCCAGATGCTCAACTAGATCAGTTTGTGCGGTGACTATTCTCAAGGCAGCTACCAGCTTTGAAGACATCTGCTCCCGGCTGATCTCTCTTCGTCTGGAATAAGATTCAGCGTCCATTCCATTTGGGTGGTTTTCTTGCGGAAGAAGATACCTCATGCCCCTTAGCCATTCTCTACAGTCGATTTTCACTTTCTTGAATCTATCAGTATATCCTGCCATGATACACAGTGAGTATACCACAGCACAGCACGTTGCGATTAACAAGCAGCGATAACGAGCTGATAAGAGAGGTGAGAAATGCAACGTATGTAAAAGTATAAAACTAGCACTGAAAGTATAAAACTAGCACTAACTAACAGAGTAACGAGACGTGGGTCACACAACCTGGTGAGGCTATGCTGCATGTAACAATGACAAATAGAGTTCCCTCACAAAACAGCCATTGTTTAATGAACTCATTACACCAAGTGCATACAATAATAAAGTAATATGTGTTATGGCACCACATAAACACATGTCAAGACTCAAGAGAAGGGGGAGAGTGAGAGCGGCCAGAAAGCCCAGAGCAACGTGACAATGTGACATTGTTATCTGGAAACGCAAAGCAAAGTATAACACACACACACACGTCCAATGTGGACGTGGGGAATGATGACAGTTACTTACTTTCCTAAGAACAATCTATGTTACAAACCAATGACAGAAGACACGGTTTCCCCAAATAACGTGGTAAATTGCCCATAGGTAAACGGCAGTAATATATGTCGCATAAAATGTCTTGATTCCCGGCTATGAATATCTATAACATGTATTTGACACTATATATACGTAACACTCTATTAGACTGGTCGGGGTAAGTTGGTGCCGTAGACTGATGATACGATGTGTTTCACATGATGTTCTGCTAATCATATACCCCTTTATTGGGTGCCTGAGAGGGACTGGAGATGATGAAGGTATTATCTAGTCTAATAGAAAGGTTACCGGTACTCAAGTGCTGTCACGTGCAGTGCTGGGTTGACGAACTCATGGATGATAAACACAAGATCCATGAACATGTTAATAACATAAGAGAATAAAGAAAATTATTCATGTTAACATAACCTAAGGTTTACATAGTACTTATCTTAAAAACCACGCTTTACCCCTTCTTAGCCTGATGAAGCAGTGGCTTTATCACTGCTTTGATATCTTAATAATTAAATATAATACTTATCTTAAAAACCACGCTTTACCCCTTCTTAGCCTGATGAAGCAGTGGCTTTATCACTGCTTTGAGAGATATGCTAATAAGTCACGTACAAAGCCACACAGTCCAGCTCAAAGCCACACACAGCTGCTTAAACTGGTTAATTATGCGAACACAAGCCTAGAAGGCTACGTGTTAATGTGGATATGTTTGCATATATAGCCCCATTTGTAGGTTGTAAGTACCCCATGGCTATCACTAAGTGCATGGGATATTGTTCAATCTCAATAGGAATAGCTCTCAGAGAGTTTATTATTCTGCCTACGGAGGCCTCCTATTTCAATGTGCAGAATTATCATGTGAGTGAGATTCCTGAATCTTGAGAAGGATGGGAAACAATCATACACAATATTCAACTGAAAATTATAAATGTTAAAATTCATTAAATAATGAACGTGAAATATGCGGTGGTTTTCACCTCAATGAAAGCCTCTTAACAGTGGTTAATGAAAGTATTTACCACTTATGAGAGCTCTTAAAAAATTTATTTATGGATTTATTTCACGTTAATGGACGCTGCGTAACTCAAGGTCTGATATTCTAGCTCTTTTCACACTTACAGTAAGCGATGTCAGACGTCCTGAGAATGGAATAATTGGTATGCTTTAGTGGTGAGGAAGGTTACAGCAACGTCGTGTCTCTGTGTCTATAACTAGTCTTAACAATAGTGACTTTTGATATAAAGTTTTAATAACGCAAACTAACAAACTTCGTATCAATGCTAGATGGATTGTATAAGTTTGATATCAAAGCGTCATGAAATGACCACGCTTCTTGAATCTTGCATAGACTCATAAAGTGTGGACTGCAGAAATATCACGAAATTATGATCGGTGCTTCGGCAATCATCTTATAGGTAAGTCTAATTACGAGCTAAATAGTTCAATACCCCCGTTAATTCCAGAAGGGGCACCTGACACGCCAATAGACGACTAGCCAATAAAATGTGCAATATGCCAGCTCGAGGCAATGATAATTTTGCTATTCATATTCTGCCGTTCCAGTTCATACGTGAAGTGTCACACTAACAGGACTCACACGGAGCGAGTAGCACTGAGAACACCCGTGAAGCATACAGGAAATAAAACATCTCAAATACGCTCTACACGAGAGTGAAGGAATGATATGCACACATAATATCATGACTAATTTCATGCACCACTTCTGTGTACTGCTGCTGTTTGAATATATCACTATTGTACTACTGTAGTTTGAGGATCTAGCGAAAATAATCATCTCTGTTACACCTGATATCTAATTCCCATAAACTGGATATTAAATGCTTAACTGGTTTACCGTCCGAAGGGCATGCATTGTTAATGAGTGCAATTAATAACAATGAGGCTGGAATCAGGATTTCTTATTGGCACAGTTAATGCATAAAATTCTGTCGAAAGCATGGTTCATTCATGACACTTGGCAGTGTCTACTGATCTATATACACTTATTGTATAGCCCACAATGAACAAGGAGGGCAGAGTTTGAAATCTCTGCTTCTCATTTCATTTGGATACAGAGAGATGAGAAATAGCACCTCAGAACTGAACAATTCCCTTAAATTAACTTTGCTAATTGATGTGTACCAATAGTTTCATCCTTTCATCGCATGATATTATGTGCTAAAATCACTCCTAAGTTCCTACAATCCCGTACGACGTACCAACTGCAGAATTCAAATGAGCAAAGTTTAATAAATTTGATAAAGCAGTTCCTAACTTCCTACTGTCCTACGAAGGAGCAATTATCCACAACTCCCAGTTCCCACAATAACTTGCTTTAATTTGAACGATGCATTGTAATCAAATAGTCAAATTATAGTTTGATTGTAAATTGACAGCACTGCCTTTGATAAATGTTTTATAAGATAATCGGTGCAGTGTACACAGTGGTCTTCAGGTAATTGCGGATCAAACACAGAATGTCGAGATTTTATTCAATCAAATACACATGAAAAACAAAGTAAATAGGATACCTTTGAAATTTGAACAAGAGTATTCGAAAGAATCAAATTCCTGATCCAATCTAAAGAGGTTATTGGTTGCACAATTCGAGGCCGCTATAATAAATGAGAGGTAAATTGAATCGATACAACAAACTACGACAGCACTATTTAAATTTAATGAATTAAAAGTAACGAAGTCCTTCTAGCTTTCTAGGTAGTTAGTTACTTAATAAAACATAAAACGAGCACTATAATTTATGGATATCATTTTAAATATCTAAATCATTATCACCGTCAATCATCATTCGATAGCGATCCATCACTTAATAATTAAACACCACTTCACAATTCAACATCAGTATTACACATTTCAGAAAATACTGAATTAACCAGAATTTATGCAATATACTGAAATAAGGGATAGCCAACGAAAGACTGCGGGGATAAATTTATGCGCACTTCCCATACCTATTTAGCAACTTGTTAAGATTTAACAAAAATTCCAGAAGCTCATCAAATAACAATTACAATGCCATACGCTCACAGGGTACCAATATAATATACGCATATTATGCGAGACAAGAGGACTCGTGGAAGTATATTACAAGATTATTAATCCGGCACAACCGTTTAATAAATGCCATAGCCATACGGCATAACCTCTAATCTTTGTACTGACTAACTTCTAGTCTCCCTCAATGCCGATTGGTTAGATACTTAGCTCGCTAAATGTTTCGATTTAACTCAAAGATCAAAGTTAGGGCAATAACGCGGGGCCATATTTGATGCTGCCTCGGTTATTAAATTTTATAGGGTTGCAGGTCTACGGTTGCAGGACCTCCTCAATGATACAGAAAAAACTAAAAGAAGTCCGGTGACCTCTCGGTAGACGAACTCGAGAAAAACCTGGTAACCATGACAACGCACTCCGACTGACTCGGTATATCGACAGTTTACAGCACCGACAATTCGATAATAACATCTCCTGTAGCAGATAGTAAGGTCGGCAACAAATGGCGAACAAGCGGCAAGAGCATTTAACAGCGTTACAATGGTTTGCCACATACAGGGAGTCCACTGATGTTAGATGTATCAATTAGTGTCGAGTGTCCTTTCAGCTACCGAGATACTCGGTGTTTTTCATACTTTACTAACGGAATAACGCAAGCCAGTGAAATTTTGAGCTTTAGCAAAATAAGAATCTTAGATGTAGCAAAAGAAGAGCAATATTACACCCGGTTACACAAAAAATCTGACTACATCGAACTAACAGAAGTGTGCCTGGCAGTCGTTGAAACCGCTAATTAACTGACACAACTCATTAATAATATAAGGGTTGACTGACTTACTGGGGGTATTTTGTTGCAAAGTTCAAAACAATTTGATAATTTTTGCACAGAAAGGAAAGAATATACCCACCGTCGAGCGTTGCTAAAACAACAATATTTCGCCCACAAGTAACATATTTATGCTTTTATGCACCCGCCCTCAATAGCGTGATCGCGAGAGAAATTTAACAAAAAACAACTAGCTGCTGCTTTGATGAGGTGGATCTTTTCAAATTACAAACGCGCACAAAAAGTAGCAAAATTGCAGATTTTAATTATGCGTCACATCGCAAACAGAATAATTCTGATTTTGCAACATGTCGCATTCTAAGGTCCGTATACATATAATATTCTAAGATATTAAATCACTGAGCTGCAAGGGGACCATCTGACTTTACATTGACGAGGTAACACTGACGAAACATATATATTATAACAACAGAAGAGAGGAAAGAGAAAAGGAGGGGAGGGGAGAAGAGAAGGAAAGTAATTACCGCGAGCTGATAACAGATGAGGGTCGTGTGTGTTCACACGGGGAGCATAACACACATAATATAAAATATAAACGGAATGTATGCGCAGACCAACGGAAGTGTAATTAATATAAAGAAATTTCGTCTTATCAGGCAATTTTTAATATTATGTGAAGGGGAATATAAAATATATATTTAATTTTTAAATATATATTTATTAAACTTTGCTGCGCAGGTTTCCAATTTGAGGTTTAACCTCCCGAAATAGCATTATTAATTATGAAGAAAAAAAACACGAGCGATAAGAGAACGATAAAAGCTGGGCGATGATTATGAAGAATCATGTCCGATTTCAAAATGCTTGGCATAGGGTCCGAAGTGACGTTAAAGACAATATTATTATGTGAAATCAGGAATCAGAGTTATAATTTGGCCACCCGAAAACGACGTTTTCCTCAGAACCATAGCGAACCTCAATACGAGGAATGGAACGCCCAAAAGAGTGGAAATTCCCGAAACTATGTGGGGGAGTCTTGGTTTTTATGCACCGAATTTTTTTAAAATATTCACATTTTATATACAGCAATGTCGGACATTTAGCCAGGATAAATGTCGACCGATAATCAGTTCCCTGCCCTTAACATGATTTACCATTCCAAATAAGGACCAGCCTTCCGTACAGTACCGAGCACAAGACAGAAAAAAACTGAAATGCCACATATTTTAATTCACGGTCATATAAAATAAAATCTGAGTAACGCAGCAGCGAACAAGCGTGATTATAAAAAGAACAATAATCGACAGTTCCACTTCCTATGGCGGTGATAAGAAAGCCGCAATTCATAAAAACCAATAATTTCAAATTTAGGAAATAATTTAGGATATAACGAATGTGGATAGGTACTGGACAGTGAAACTGCGCGCAAGAATCGTTAATTTTCTTATCAAACTTATCTTGATGTGACGCGTGAGCCATACGACGCGTTATATTGAAACAACAGTTTATAGGATTCGTTATACATATCATACATATCATACACGATGTTAACTTGTATATTGTATACAAGTATACGCCATACACAGCACCGAAACTATGGTATATTTCATAGAAAAAAGAGCAGGGAAATTTCGGAATTATTTATCAATTTTCAACGTAGACCAATGAGAGAATTCTATTCAATTTAAAACGAGTAATACGATGAACGATCGAGTAAAATATTTACACAACTCAATATTATATACCTACTGCAGTCTATAATGCGTCTCGTAAAATAGTATTCTGCGTCGAAGTGAGCAGACTGTGCAAAGAGCACACGGTTCAACATGTACTCGCTCGGTGTGAATTACCATGGTCGTCTAATGGAGATGAACTTTGCAAGCATATGTAGTGGTGTTAATGAATGAAGAGAAAAAACGTTCGTCAATTCAATCTCTCGATAACCAGCTTAACAAAAACGTGATTATATTTTATTTAGAACGGTAGCGAACCAACGTAACTAGACACTTGAATATTATTAAATTATGAACGACTCACATTCGACAATTTCCAACGCAAGAAATTCAAAGTATTTAAGTATTTAGTTGACAATACGCTAACAGGACAGCCGACAGTGGATAATTATTCGATATTGAACAGACTTTCTTATTTATCATTAAAAAACTTCAACATTCTAGACCAAATTTAATGTTACGTAGTACGAGTGTAAACTGCAATATCATGTAGTACACTGCTCCGACAGGTTCTGTTTATCGTAAAAACCCCTCACAATTTCAGTGTTTACGACGCCTTGTGAAGCAGGAAATCCAGGAAAGCCCGTCGAGACAAGAGACTTGCGGAGGCCGGAGACTTACGAATCCTCCTGAAACCACCCGGAAATGTGACGTAAGCAGGATTTACACAGACTCCTCGCGATTGTCTGGATATACTTACTGTATAATAGCAAACGTGTCGTGCAGGACAAGGAACAAACAGGAGAAACTATTGGGCTGCATTCGAGAACACATTCCTCTAACGGAATCCAGAGAGGTGTGTGTGTGTGTGTGTGCCTATCAATTCATCAGATAATTAAAAATTGGCGATTGCGAAAACGTCACCGTCATAGCTCAAAGTGGAACGTTACGATGCGTTTACAATGCATTTATTTTCTAGCGGAGTTTTATAAATACTCTTCTTGACATAGAACACAGAGCCGATATACGTGTTTGAAATGACAAAGTACAAAGTGTGTATTTTAAATTATAGAGACGAATACCAGTTAGAATATTCTCAAAGAATATTCTCAAAGAATAGCCAAACAGGATTAAGGATTGAAGTACAGCAGCGATTAGCCTGCTGAACAATGGTCACATACAACGTCACATAGACGCTTGAGCTGAGCCTTAGGGCACGAATTTCATAACTTGATCTAATCATTATTTGACTATTATTTATTATATAACGATCGTTATATAATTCTTGCTTCGATAATTTTTGTTATATAACGGCTTCAAAAATGGAGTTTAGGGGTCAATTAATAGTTTTCATAAGATTTTAAAATTTTCGAAATTTTGGGGTGTGATAATTTTTCCAGGTGTGTGATAACTGTACAGTTATCACACCCCTCAAAGAACAGTTATCACATCTTTGAAAATTATCACACCCCAAAAATCAAAACTTTTTGAATTTTGTGATTAGTATTTATCTACTATGTAAGATCATTTAAATCTAACTTTTTAGAGTTTAAGTTAATGCCCTCACCCCCAGGGCGACACCGGTGTATACATATTACGTTATCTTGTTTTCGTTTCATGTGTCCACTTTAGTCGTTATATGAGCCGCGCATGCACGTGCCAGTAAAACCTGAAGACCACTTGCTCTCTCTCTCCATTACAATACATCAGTGAATACATTATCATGTTATCTTGTTTTGATTTAATGAGTTTATGTATACTCAGTAGTCGTTATATGAGCCGCGCACGCACGTGCCACAAGGACCACTTACCCTCACTACTTGCTTACTTGTATAAATAACGATACACGAGCATATACAAATTTATTCTCTTGCTTTGGCGTTAAGGTTTCTTGTTTTGGTTTTTTTTATACTTGTTGTACACGTTGGTGAAATTTCGCTTGTTTGAATCATGTTTCCCTTCTTACATCTTTATACATTTTAAACAAATGCCACCGCCCGCAATTTGCCGATACATTTGCGTCCGTTACGGCGTTGCACACTACACGAAAAATGTCCTTTCTATTTTGTTGTTGTACATTTCAATCGACAATCACTTTATAGTACCTTGTTGAATCAAAAAAGATACGACTAAAAGTTTATGAATATTCCGACTTGCGTTTTATTCATACTTTCTTAGGCAAATTCAAATATACATAGCCACTCTTCACCAACTAATCTAAAATTACCGGCCAATTCAAAGCTTGATATTTTCAAGATTCAATTTCAGGCCTTCTAGTTCAAAGGATTTTTATATTTAAAGGCTTCTAAATTCGCTTTCTTATTGGAAAACTAGTGTAAATATCCGCCCGTTTCTCACGTTATATAATAGATTAATCAAACACCCTAAGGATACGTTTATATCAATTATCACACTCGCCTTCGGCTCGAGTGATAATTGGAATTATTGCACTCGCCTTCGGCTCGAGCAATAATTCGAATTATCACACTCGCTTCGCTCGTGTGATAATTCATATAAACGTATCCTAAGGGTGTTTGATTATCCTATATTATCATACGCAAATAATTTACAACATCGTACTATTTCATGACAAATCTTACAATCCCAACACCAACTTATGCAGCACATCAGTTAGTCTAAAGCCCTCAAACAGGTTGAAACAGAATGATGTCGCGAGCCAACAAGTCATTGTTACTTTGTAAACAGGTAATTAACAACATTGTTCAGGCTATATTACTGTTGTATATTGGTCGAATTGGGTCCAATCAAATTGTCTCACGAGATTATTAAAGTACAAAGGGGCAAATGGATTGCTCTTAACTTTGTGATTTGAAGGCCCCATTCTATTTTTATCAAGAAGATTGGTTTTTTGATAGATTAAAGTGACACAGTGTAATCGGAACAGTGATTGGTAAAATCAGAAATTCAGAACTAACAATAATAACACCGATTCTCGGTGCACGCAAGCAGTAGTGCCTAAGACGAAGCTGCGGTAGTTCAAGAGAAGTGACAAAAATGCTGGAGCTCCCAGACATCAAAAAATTAAAAAAGATCAGCTCTAGTCGGAAGGTATTTAAGTCTGTTCAAATATTGTGTATTGAGGTCAAGTATTTTAGTAAATAGTATTATATCCGTCCCAAACTTCAGTGGTGTAATTAACTTAAAATAAAGGTTTCATTACACGAGTTGGGAATGTTTGTAGCGGTAAAAAGAAACTTACATAATAGTGGTGGACCGAAATTGGTGGACCGAAACTAGAATCTACCAGATATTCGAAATAAACGTCAATACCAAGAATGGAAGTTGCGAGGATACGAGATTTAATAGCTTCTGTGACAAGATATCTTTTAAATTGCTAAACGGGATATCTAAGTATCTATCATCTATCTGGGGAAGTCTGTGGTTACTGTCAACATAGCAGTATCCAAAGTGTTCGCTGTCCAAAGTGTTCGTTGTCCACATAGAACTTTTATCTTTTTATAATATGTTAATAATATGTAAGGCAAATATCCGTATGATGTAGTTAGGAATTAATATAGCATTTGACGTATTTGAACTGTCTTATCATATAAGTCTTCGTCAGCCAATAATTAACGACGTAACAGAAAGATTCGTTAGAAACTCCTCCATGTAACTCCAATAAGTCATTAGACATTGGCGCATCTGCGTCGGTTGCTGTGGATAATGGTGGAGTTCACAACGACAACCACGATGTTTCAACGGGAAGAAATGAAGTGAATGGAAATAATGAAAACTTTTCACAAAGCTAGAACTTACTATGACTATTTTATTAAGACTATGGCAAACTGAAATTATCGTGATACGATTTGATTTAAGAAACTAAAACCTAAAGAAAATAGTTAAGGCTTTTGGTTTTGCTATTCTCGTTGTATTGGAAAATGTACACTTTCGTTATTTGACGCAATTGTGACCGTTAAAAACGTAGGACTTTTAACCGTACGTTTACAAAATATATAGTATGATAGTAGAACTATAAACTGTTAGCATTGTCAGTGATTATGATTGATACTTCAACATAATTTTTACAGACATATTCAAATATACGAAAAGAAGTTACTTTGAGAATATCTTCCTTTAAGAGATTTTATGATCATATTTTGAAATTAATGCATCGATGAATCGATTGGAATTGATTCCCATGGGCTATAATTCGAATGAATAAAATCATTTCAAGTATTTTGAAATGATTGACTTAGATGTAAGTGATTGGTTGTTCTGTTTGGTAACAGCACGTATAAGTTGACTCGTGTTGGATCTTTCTACTAAGTTAGAGTTAAAGAGTTTGGTACCTTAATGGACTTTTTATCATTTTGACCAATTTAGGTAAGTTCCTTGAAGAGCAATTATTAATGTTTTTTTGTTTTTGAAATTGTCAATTTCATGTATATAATTAATCTAAAATTTCTCAATGTAAACGTATCTTTGAATTTTCAGCAAACATTATTATTTTTCAGATGTAAAATAAACATTCCAAATTAATAATTTAGAAATATTGTATTAGAAATTAGAGATAATAAATCTAAAATTTATCAATTATGTAAAATCTAAGCTGCAGTGCGGCGTTAAATTATTTTCGAATATTATTAGATGTAATCTTATGAATCCTTTACAGCGTGTTAAAACTATTATGAGTATTATTATGAGTATTGTTATGAATTATGAGTATCATGATGCTTTGTAACATCTTCTTGAATATACTTTATTGTGAAATTCAATTGTCATTCAGCTATATTTCATCTGAAGGCATCACTGTGATCATATGAGCTTCATTTTCATCTCATGTAAATCATGAGAAGTGCCTCTTGGATGCTACCCGTTATATATTTCACATTTTATAATTCTATATTTTCCCTATTGAAACCAAAACAACATAATTTTCCTCATTTCATTTGACTAAACGTCTAATTATTTGAGCTCAGGATGAAGCGCAAGTCATCGGAAATCAACGACCCAAAAGAAGCGATTGGGAGTCAGTCGGAGAGGAAGAAGAAAGACAAGAGGATGCGGGGCAGCGTCAAAAGTACGTATTACGGATATGTGGGGCGTGTGAACTGTGTGCGTAGATTGAAGAATGTAGATTGCTCAATTGACAATTAAAACGCGCAAAATCATTATATTTTGCACGTCAACTTGCGCGTCTTTACCAATCCACCCATCGATGGAGCATCCTGTACACATGTGTTATCGACAGCATATCTAGCTTTTGCACATACTCGCTGCTGATCCCAGTGGAATAATTTTTAAAAGTGGCTGGGAATGGGAACTTGAACAAAAATTGGCTTTTTTGACTTACTTGTTTCACTGCGATACCAGAAGCAGATTTTTTGCTAGGGAACATTGGAGTCCCATTTTTCGAAAGATATCAACTAAAATTGCCTCGAATGTGCTTCATTTAGTGCGAAACACGCCATAAAAGCATAAAATATGATTTATCGACATTCTTCAAAAAGTGCGTCGTCCTGGATTCGAACTCCCATACTCTGCGCGCATTCCGCAGATTAGACCACTCGGCTAAATCCTCATGGCATGATTAACAATTTTACGCGATATATTTATAACACGGCACGTTATTAGTGAGTTGCTTTAAAGTGACTCAAGAAACCATTTCAGACACTTTCTAGCAGAATATTGTGTATTGAGTGTGTGAGAGTGTGTTTTAAGCAGCCTGGAAGCAAAAGTCATGAATCATGACATGTACAGGGTGTTTAATATCTATCTAGTATGAAGAATCATATTACACAATGTATTGCACAATATCTGCCACTCTAAATCTGTCTTCCGTAGTTTAAACCATGCTAAAGATTTGATAAATCCATGAAAGCTTTAATTTGAAGTACTTAGTAAGCAGGGGCTTCGATCCATGGCAAAAAAACCTTTCCATTTCCTTGAACTGCCCAAATTTCAGACTGGCATATAAAAAAAGTCACAAAAAGATCGCAAAAATAGTCTGCCCACACCTTCCAAATCGTTAAAACAGCCGGGAAGTTTATCATATGTCGGGATTTTTAGGAATCTGTAGATTCCCCAAACCAGCCACTACATTCCCCAACCAGCCGGCTGGGCTGGGAATTAATGGCTGGTTCGAAGCGCGGCGTTCCGCTAATTGGAAATTGGCGCAAAAGGCTGCTCCTTTATAAAATAATTTTTTTCGAAGTCGATGAGTCACAGTGAGGCAGTACTGCGCGGCGTAAAATCGAACAGTCACTTTAATAAAAAAATTATTTAATCTGATTTTCCGTGAATTTGGCTTTTTGAGTCCGATTTCACAGATTCTTTCCCAAAATTTGGCTAGGCTTGCCATTCCCTCATTCCCTACTTTATGCCACTGGGCTGCTGATAGTTCCACGTCAATTCGACTGATGATCACGCGCTTGTCATTACATATCACGCGTTACATGTTACATGTCATGCGCGTTACACTAACTAGTCGGTTCCCGTCCTACGGACGGCGAATGATGGCAGCCGCATGAGCTAACGGCCACATGTCCCTTTGACAGTCATTTGACCGTGCAAGTTTGCAGTTAAAATTACTTTTGAATGATGATTGCAGGAGAGGAAATTCAAAACTTTAATTTCTGCGAAAAAGCTTCCCACGCCCCCAACGGTAACCCAATATTGCCGACAAAATTCTCAAAACCTTTACTCATCATAAGCAACTCCATAGCGAAGGAATTTTGAAAAAATCGAAAAATCTATTTTTTTGTGAAAAAGGGCGTGGCCTCCCACGCCCCTTAGGGTGACCCGATAATTCGGACAAAATTCTCAAAACTTTTATTCATCATAAGCAACTTGATGGCGAAGGAATTTTGAAAAAATTCGAAAGTTTAATTTTCGCGAAAAAAAGGGCGTGGCCTCCCACGCTCCTCAGAGTGACCCAATAATTCGGACAAAATTCTCAAAATTTTTATTAATCATAAGCAACTCAATGGCGAAGGAATTTTGAAAAAATTCGAAAGTTTGATTTTTGCGGAAAAGGGCGTGGTCCCCATGCCCTCAGGGTGACCCAATAATTCGGACAAAATTCTCAAAATTTTTATTCATCATAAAAACAACTCAATGGCGAAGGAATTTTGAAAAAAATTCGAAAGTTTAATTTTTGTGAAAAAGGGGCGTGGCCCCCACGCCTCAGGGTGGCCGAAAAATCTCTCATAATTTTTCTGATTCATTATAAAGTTTTTGCAACACGATGAAAAAAGAATTTCGTTGCCTACTTGAAAACGAATCGCCAGCCATAAATAAATAAATAAATAAATAAATAAGTATATATATATTAACAACACGCATTATATATAGTAAGATTCCTCGCACCTTCAGAACAGAAGCGGAACAGCACAGGCACAATGAGTGCTAAGTCAAGTTCAGTGTCATCGCTAGCGTCCAGTGTGATGTCTTGCGACAGTGTTATGACAGGTACTTGCAGAAACTTGATTTGACCAAGAATTAGGTTTTTTCCAAGTTTCTCCTTCAATTCGAATGAATTTTGGAATTCTTTAGTAATTGGTATGATCATTAACTTGAAAGATGGGATATCATGCAGGATATTGCAACAAAACGTGCAGTTTTTCCACCTTTCAGCCGATGAGAATGTTCCAGAGAATGTACTGGATGTTACTGCTACCGTCTCTTCTACCAAGAAGCCACCCCCTCTTACACCCAGGCTAGTGTCCAAATCCTCAGTTTAGTGAATTAAGGATTTGAATTTAATTTTAATTTTTCACTTGACGGGATTGGGCACAATTTTGTTGCCCAAAATTACCTAAAATTGACATTGCCCCCCCATAACATCCCATGAAAGGATTGGGATATTTTTAATACTTTTATGTCCTACTTCAGAACATCTAGTTTGTCACAAAGCAGTGCTTCTCTCATCAAGAAAAAGAAGAAGTTGTTGCTCGCAGTTGAGGAGGACTTGGACACTCCGACCAACTCTCCCCTCCCTCCTCCGCCCCCTTCAACCACTACCATCGGTAGGTCTTGGGGCTCTCTAGGACTTAAGTCAAACTTAAAGTCAAAATTAAGTCTAACTTAAAGTCAAAATTTTAGTTCAAATTTGCAATAAACTTTGGTTCAAGGACCCCCACCCTAATTGTAACTTGATCCCCTCTTGCGCCCCTTCACGGTTGCCTGACCCCTCGTTCACCCCTCATGGTTCCTTGACTCCCTCGTGCACCCCTCATGGTTCCTTGACCCCTCGTGCACCTCTTCACGGTTCCCTGACCCCTCTTGCAACCCTCCATGGTTCCTTGACCCCTCTTTTTTCCTCAGACGAGAGCACAGCTGAACTGCCTCTGCCCCCGCCCATAGCAGGGCGGTCTTACACGGTCTCCGTGGCTCTACCGGGTTCTATCTGTGATAACGCCCAGTCTCCAGAACTCAGGACGTACCTTGCTGGTATGTGAAATGAGTGTATCTGTATATAATCTGTGTTCCTTTCTGAACCATATCTTTATTGTATAATGTGTAGATCTAGATACCTATTACCTATGTATCTGCCTAACCCTATGGATGCAGAGAGGCCCTCTATATTTGTTTCTGTGTTTCAGTCTATTGTTCATTACTTTGAACGTATAGAATTGTTTGATGACTTTGGATATCACGGTTACAATTCCCGGCCCGAGAGATTGACTCCCAGTTGAAAGCCGATCAAAAATTCACTGCTCTTTATGTCCAGGTCAAGTTGGCAGGGCGTAAGCCGGTCAAATATTCACTGCTCTTTATGTTCAGGTCAAGTTGGCAGGGCTCTCTCCATATTTAACGTGGACGAGGTGGTTATCTTCAACGACAACCCGGGGGTCAAAGTGAAGGGATCTGTGTTCGAGGGGGTCACCAAGAGGACTAACGGAAATGTGGTTCTAGCAAGGATACTGCAGTACCTGGAAACACCCCAGTAAGTGGGATCTGTTCTTTTTTCTAAATTTAAATATTTGACATTCAAAGGGATTTTAGTCTTGCCGGGTTTTATATGGCAAGCATCATTTTTGGATGCTTTTCTTACTATTTCTTATTTTAAACGAATCTTTTGATAAGTTCAAATAGTTGTAAATCCACCTATATTTCCTTCTAACCCTACCTGGAAATCCTCCGTTCCTCCATAATTCTACAGATATCCTCAACAACCCTCCATTTTGCCAGGTATCTCCAGATCTCTCCACTGAATCCCTCCATTCCCCCAGGTATCTGCGTAAAGCGTTGTTTCCCCACCACCCAGACCTGAAGTTTGCAGGACTACTGAACCCCCTGGATTGCCCCCATCACATGAGGGCCACCGAGCAATATCCCTTTAGAGAGGGGGTGATTGTCAAGAGGCCTACCAAGAAGGGCAAGGGTTCCTTCGTCGACTGCGGCATTGACAAGGTTAGTCAGGGGGCATTGACAAGGTTAGTCAGGGGGCATTGACAAGGTCAGTCAGGGTTGATGTGGCATTGACAAGGTCAGTCAGGGTTAATGCGGCATTGACAAGGTCAGTCAGGGGGCATTGACAAGGTCAGTCAGTGTAAATGTGGAGACTGGAGAGGGCATTGACAAGGTCAGTTAGGGTTATACGCCGCGCAAGATAAATAGGTGGTTCAACCTCATCGACTTGCTACGTTACGCTATGATAATGACGTCATCTCAACCGCCTATTTATGATATTTATGTGAGACATCGTGAGACGTGTCTTTGCTGCGAAACAGAAGATGGTTCGTCTTTTTATATCAAATCTCGGATTGAAATTAGGATTATTTTTCATCCATGTGCAATTTAAGTTGTGGTTACTCTGTAAATTTAATTATGACCGTACACGTTAATTTGATGAGAGACTCATTTTATTTGGGCTAATTGCACTTTGCTTAACTCAATATTCACTTGCAATTTTATACATTCTGTGTACCTTGCTTTTTTATTTTCGAATTATTTTTTTTAGATTTTTTAATTAGCAATTTAAATTTCTCAATTGAATTTTACTCCAGGAAGTGCAGATAGACAAGGAATTGCCTGCTGGAATGAGGGTTACAGTAAGGATGGATCAGGAATGCACCGGTTAGAACTGAACGCCGCGCACGAGAAATAGGCGGTGTGACGTCACCAACTCACTACATAATGATATGATAATGACGTCATCTTGCCCGCCTATTCCTCGTGCGCGGTGTCTAAGTAGACTACGTGCGACTCTTCACTACCAGTTACACCGGATTTTACACAAGTTCCAGATCTGAAAATCATTGATGTTATAAGCCATAATTTTGACCCTGAAGATTCTAAATAGTGGTATTGTTATCAAAGAGTCTCCTTACATCCCCTGCAGGCGGTAAGTATTACAAAGGAGTAGCTGTCTCTCCAGACACACCACGCAAGGAACTCGGCACCTACTGGGGCTACAAAGTCCGACTAGCGGACTCCTTCAGCGCTGCCTTCACTGAGTGTTCGTACCAGGACGGGTACGATCTTACCATTGGAACCTCAGACACAGGGGACTGTCTCGATACAGCTCATATCAGACACTTCAAGTGAGAGAGAAAATCCAGGATCAACAATTTGTTTATATTGAGTAACCCCAAAATAACAAAATTCAACCCAGTTTTTGATATGAATTGAAAGGAATTCTGTAAATTTAGCACATAAATCCTGCATTTCTCTTCGTACTCAGCTTTCTGCAACCAGTTTCTATATATCCCTTGTCTCCCTTCAGACACGCTATAGTGTTCCTCGGAGGGCTACAAGGCCTAGAACCAGCTATTGAGGCGGACGAGTCGCTGGCTGAGTCGGAGCCGAGGACCATATTCGATTACTACCTCAACACATGTCCTAATCAGGGCAGCAGAACTATACGGACTGAGGTGGGTGCAGACTAAACGCTGCACACGAGAAATAGGCGATTCAAGGTCATCAACTCACTACATCATAATATGATAATGACGTCATCCTACCCGCCTATTTCTCGTGCGCGGCGTATGCCGTATAACATTTGTTTGTAAATTCATCATTTTAGTGCATCCAATAGGAAAAAGGAGTTTTTCATTCATAGCTGCGGACTCTGAGAATGAATGTACTCTCGCACAGCATGTTTGTCTGCGTGCAGTAACACAATCTGTCACACGTTCCACTCAAATGCATCACTTTTCAGTCCTGAAATAGTGAAGTACATTGTACATTGTGCACGCTGTTTTCGTCTACATGAGTTGTCGAGCGTTGACATGAGCATGATGCAACGATCATTCATTTGCGAAACGCACGCCAAAGGCTTTTTTAAGCTTTTAAGGAAGTTTTGTTAAACGTTATGTTAAAGAAATTTTATTACTGTGGTGTATCGACAGATCGAACTTTTGAGGAGTGGCATATTGCGCCGCGCCTGGGTGCTTTTTGCTGGCGTGACAGCGTTAAGAACTTTCAATGAAAAGTGCATTGAAAAGCACCCAAGCGCGGCGTAATACGACCTTCCTCAAAAGGTCAAGACACCACGGTATTAAAGAAATGTTGTTCATTTTCAGGAGGCGTTGTTCATCACGCTGGCAGGACTGAGAAGGAACTTCTCTGAAGGAGGAATGAAGTGAAACCCTGGAGAATGGAATGCTCTTTACCTCTTAAATTCATAAGTCCCAAAGGGATTCATTCTTATATCACTCTCCCGAGGTAAGACTCTCACTCAGTTTGCTGGTTCATTCGGTCAAGTACATGATTTAGATCACGGATGAGAGATGCCCATTTTTTAAATTCAGTTTTAACCTCGAATATTTTATTTGGAAGCATGGTGGTTTTAGGTTACACACCATTTTATTATTACACACCATTTATTTTGTCTGGTTTATTACGGGTTGTAGATTTTAATCCATTACCCTGCAAATTATGTAGACGGTATTAATTTTATTTTTATCTGGACAGTCTATGTCGGGCACATAATTTTAGAATTCTCTTTTTTTGAAATGTCAAATTTCAAACTATTTATATCCTATAATCTGTGTTTACTATTAATTAAGTGTTTAGAGTTGATTATGATGATTTGTGTAGAAAATTATGAAAATTCTTAATAGACTTTCCGAAAATAGCGAAGGACTAGGAGTTAGCACTTAATCAATTTTGTATGTGCTACTAAGCCAATCTTTTTATTATCTGTAATCGCTTCTTTTGTAAGATCAAAATTTGAAATCAAAGTTCTTAATTATTTTTTTATCTGCTCAAACTTTTTTTATCGCTTTAAAAGGTAAACATGTATTATTTCCTACATCAATGCCATGAATTTTTTTCAAATTCTTTAACTTATTTATCGCATGTCAACTATCTGTGCAATAATGATTTTGAATTATAACTTCTATCATAGGAAAAATATTTCATTTTCAAATAAAATAATGATATTTTTAAATTTTTAATCATTGTGAGAGGAGCTTTGAACGTTTATAAACGGTTTTATCCCAGAAACCCTCTGAGTCTTTCAGTTTCCTACTATGCATATGCAATATGCATAATGATATGCATAAGGCAGTATTTTATGCTTTATAAAGTTCTAAGTGAATGATTCAAAATCTGAAATCGCTATTTATATTTGAAGTCAATTATTTATTGATACTTGAAATTCTGAGATTTTTCTTTAAGAATAAAAAGACCAGCGTTGTTATTGGACAAAGATGTTAAAACTAAGTTAAAGTTCTTGATTTAAATCTGGGTAAAAATGTAACTGTCAGATCAATCTGTATATTTTTTAACTACTGCAAGAATAATAATTTAGCCAACGAATCCATAATCTAATGATCTATTAGCATTGTAGCAGTAAAAATTTAGCCCCAATCCACTATAACCGATAATATCCCCAAATTTGAGGATGACTAGTGAAGTGATTAATGGCATTGAAGTGACGGACTATAGGCAGCAGGCACAGCTAGAGCAGCCCCCTGATACCATTGAGGAACTCAGAGGATACCTCAACAAGTGAGTCTCGACAATCCCACCGGACAACAAATTTCCTGCAGGCAGGAATTGTGGAAATCTCCAAATCTCCAATTGAAAGGAATTCTTGAATAGAAATGGAAATTGGATTATACAGTTATCCAAAACTTAATTTGCAAGTGCTGCAAAGCAGATCACTGAAAAGTCCCTATTTCATTTAAGTAGACCACTGAAAAGTACCTATTTTGAAATGCAGACCACTGAAAAGTCTATATTTCCGCAGACTGAGTGAGGAACGGGACGGTATCCAGAAGGACATAGAGCATCACAGTGAGGTGTTAAGACGGGAGAAAAACGTAGGTAAGCAGCTTGAGGACACCAGATAGTACTCGAAGATAGTTCTCTCTTAGTCTCCAGTAGTTTCCAGTTGATTCTCAGTTTTGTGGGGCATTGGGCATGTAGTATATCATTTTATTTGGAATCTAACCAAAGGTGATAGAAAGGGTGCAGTGAAAACTGAATACTGTAGCTATGTTTATAGTACTTTAGTAGTAGTTCATTTGATTGAAAGTTACTCCGGACGTAACAGTGGCAGTTCGAACTGCAGTTTTGTGTTCGTGACGTAAGTTTCTCTGTGCATATGTCTTTACGCCGCGCAAAGTTACGCCGCGCACACGAAACTGAAATTGGAACTGTCATCGTAACTCTACTTTTCCATCCACACTACTTCCCCCCTCCACCAGGCATGGATGGACCACTCGTTGACGAGGAGCAATTTCCCCGTTCTGACATTGACCTCGTAGCTGTCAGGACCTCTAGACAGCAGATGATATGTCTGACGAATGACATGAGAGGCGTCATGGAGAGGATTGAGGTGGCTCTCTTCAAACTTCACCAGATTTCCTTGTCTCAGCTCCATCCACCAAGTGCTCCTCCACAGGAAGGTAGAACTCAGCTTTTTTGACCAAGTCAACTATATATGGGTATGAATCAATGTATACCTACTTAACTTAACTTTCAATATGCGTAGGATAGTCGGTTTTCAAGTAAAATTCTAACAATCACAATAAATAAATAGAATTAGTCGGGTTCAATGTTTTTCAGTATGAGGATCAGTTGTCTGAATTAACATCATCTTGGAATCAAAACGGAACAAAAGTCACATGGTTTAGCACGCCAGTATGAGAATCAGTTGTCAGAATTAACATCCCCTTGCTATCAAACCGGAACAAAAGTCACATTGTTTAGACCCCAATAATCGTGACATGATGCGTCACGTCACGCGTCACGTCATGCGTCCCCTGTTCTAACTAATCGTGACGTGACGCGTCTCGTCACGCGTCATGTCACGATTAGTTAGAACAGGGACGCGTCTGTCCGGCAGAAAATCTAACTAATCGTGACGTGATGCGTCACGTCACGATCTCGCGCGCATTTCTTCCAGATTTTGACTCAGGATATCAATGAGCAGAGCGAGATCTAGTGTCAAATAAAGAAACAAGAAGTATGATTTCTGACAAGTTACAAGACAAGAGGTCTTTAAAAACTCAAGGTGAAAGTGAAAGGTTCAACCGAGACCTGTTTAATTTGCCCAAAAGTACTGCAATACGCACCAACTTCATATAATCAAGCTATTGTATCGGTTGTCAGCAAAATTGAATGAACAATCAATAATGCGATGGCACAACCGCAACACACTACACAGAGCAAGGACAAGCAACATATCAGATAGGAACAAAAAGAGAAATGGTGATGAGGTAGGCGTTGACCCCATGCTGTTGGCTGATCAGGTGACCTATGTCTCATATCAACCGCCCTTGCATTATTGCATGATACCTAGGTTACCTGATCACTGGTCAGTCTACTGCAGGGGTCAACGCCTACCTCATCACCAGACACCATTTCTTTTGTGTTGTTATCTGATGTTGCTTGTCCTTGCTCTGTGTACTGTGTAGTTTCCGGTTCTGCCTTCGCAACTTAGATTTTTCGCACAATTTTGCTGACAATCGATAGCTTGATTATATGAAGTTGATGCTTGATGCGTTATTGCACTATTTTCGGGCAAATAAAGCAAGTGTTTAAAGTTGAAGCTTTCACCTTGAGTTGTTGAAGACCTCTTGTCTTGTGACTTGTCTGAAATCATATGAATTGACTTCTTGTTTCTTTATTTGACACTAGATCTCGCTCTGCTCATTGATATCCTGAGTCAAAATCTGGAAGAAATGCGCGCGCGAGATCGTGACGTGACGCGTCACGTCACGATTAGTTAGGATTTTCTTCCGAACAGGGGACGCGTCCCCTGTTCTAACTAATCGTGACATGACGCGTGACGTGACGCGTCACGTCACGATTAGTTAGAACAGGGGACGCATGACGTGACGCGTGACGTGACGCGTCATGTCACGATTAGTTGGGGTCTTAGTATAAATTAGAAAACATATATACATTATATATGCATTACACTTCACACGTGAAATATAGTTCCCCGAGTGCAATAATTTGGTATTGTCGCACTCGGCCTGCTCCTCATGCGACAATATACGCTTAGAGCAATAGAGCATGGCTGGGAATGCGCTTATAGGAATTATTGCACAAGTTCAATAATTCCTATTAGCGCATTCCCAGCCATGCTCTAAGCGTATATTGTCGCACGAGGAGCAGACCGAGTGCGACAATATGTCCAATTTACATGGCCATGTTTGCATATCGAAAGTAAATATGCGCACTGTCACACGCCGCTTTATAAATACCTTATTGGCCTTTATTTAGCCGGCCTTTTTTTAACCGGCCTTTTCTAACCGGCCCTATGGACAAAAAATGAAACATTTTTGAACCGTTTTAACCGGCCCCTTGGACAAAAATTTTTCTAGAGGTTGCCAGATCAAGGATTTTTTGCATTGAAATGACCACGTAAACCCTTTTATACTTGATAAATTGCATCAAAAGACCCAAATCCAGGTCTGATATTATGATTAAGCGTCGTTATCGTGTTATGTAATGACGTTTCAGTAAATTTTACACTATATAAGCCAAGTCATAAAAGTTTTATTTGACCTAAATTAACTGGCCTTTAATTTGACCGGCCCCATTTTAACCGGCCTTTTTTTAACCGGCCCTTTGGTCAAAAGTTTCAAAGTCGTTTTTGTCCTTAAGGGCCGGTTAAATAAAGGCCAATAAGGTAATAAAAGTATGATTGCGTGTTGTATCACGCGGCCATGTATGGAGAATCCTGGGACCTGGATCAAACAGATGGCAGATGTCAAATTATTCGGAAGTGCGGTAGAGAATTCAGTTTACACCTCCTCCCAATGTCGATGGCTCATGTTTTATTCTAAGACTTAACTTATTAGGTTATCCACAAGTCCATTTGCTCATTTGGCATCGAATCAGCGCGAATTGAGTATAGAAGTAAAAGTGGCGATTGAACCAACGATGTTACAAGTTTCCACCTATGTTTTAGTGGCCGAGCAGGAACTCGTATTTCAAAAGCATAATTAAAAGAAAAACTCGGTGTTTGCAGATTTTCAGATAATTTGGAAAAAAAAACTCAATTCCATCCAATCCTTATTCGCTCAAGATTTCTAAATAAAAGAGTAAGACCATTATTAAAAACAATGATTATTGACACGATAAGTTTTAGGCTTGATTTCATAACTGTTAAATATTCAAAATTAAAACTATGAAATAAGAGTCTTTACAGTAATTGGTAATTCATCGTAAATTAGCAATCCAACATGCAAATAATACTCTCAAACTTTTAAGTAATTACATGAAAAGTAACCTACTCCATATCAACCTATAAAAGTGTTGCTTCATCCACTTTGAACCACCACCTGAAATACGAAAAAGGACAAGTGGAAGCTGTGCACGAACCCGTAGCTATATTCCTAAATCTAAGCAGCCCAAACTTCTTATTGAAAACACCGAGATTAAAGAAGCCAATTCAGCTAAATTCCTCGGGGTCGTTATTGACAACAAATTAACCTGGTCAGACCACATTGAATACCTTACAAAGAAACTAAAATCTGCCACTGCCATACTCAACCGTCTAAGGCCAGAGATACCAGCAGAGAATCACAAAATGCTCTATCACTCTCTTTTCGAAAGCCATATGAAATACTGTTGTACTGTCTTTGGGGGAGCATATAAGAACCTAACTGAAAAAATCACCCGTATACAAAAGCACTGTGTTAGGGTCCTATTTGGTGATCGGGAAGCATACAAACAAAAAATAGATTATATCAAAACAGCAAAGGAGAATGGAGAAGCTATAGATCCAGAAATGTACAGAAAGGAAAGTTCAAAGCCACTGTTCATAAACATGACATAATAGCATTTACCAATGGCTACAATTACAGCTTATGCACTGAAATATTCAAACTTATCAACTCTGAACAGCCTAATGTAATATTTGATAAAACTGAAAATGTCGAATAGAATCATAAAACATTACTCATACTGCAAGACATCCCTAGACAGAGCTTCACCTACCGTGGAGCACTGGCATGGAATATTGTGGCTAAGTCTATTATGAAGGGCAAGAAAATCGATGATATATCGATTGAAACCCTCAAGACATCTCTGAAAAAATCCATCTACAAATTACAAAGTGAAAATGATCCTAATGAATGGACTCATTTAAACACAGTATTCAATAACATAGCCCTAGCAAAAGATGAATAATTTAAATCAAATACTTTTTGACCCCTATGCAGACTTCTCTAATGGAATTTTTTTCTTTCCTTGGCTTGGTAGCTCTGATAAACTTGAAAACTATAACAAAACTTTTCTATTTGAAGAGTTCATTAGGCTACGACCAATTGTGTGAAAACATCACTGTAACAAGGATCTGATTCAGTAAGGTTACTGTAGATCAGCTAGGTCGGTTGAGGATATAGGTAGGTATCTAATGCCACATGTATTAGGCAGTCACAACGACTGCAGTGTGAGTGTGCTGTGTGATACTTTTTATAATACTTCAATGATTTATTACATCTTTTTTATTTTATACTATAATATATGTATATTATGCTTTTTCCTTTACAACTAATAAAACAACCACAACAAACATTAAAACATATAGAAATAGGTATTTCACTATGCACTTTGAAAAGATGTGTAATGTTTCTTTTTGTTAAGCTTGTGTGTGTGAGCAAAAATCTGCAAAGTTGATGTTTTTTGAAAAATTGTAATATAATTTGAGAAAATCGAAAAATGGATCCTATTGAAGAATCCAAGCATTGCTAAATTTTTTCCTTGCAATACATAATTAACGAATCAAAAGGCCCTTACAACCTAACCAGATGAATGGTGGGTGCAGAAGGCAAGAAATTGCTCGTAACTCTCCATACACAACATCATGGCTAGCAAAGATTGTAATTTTAACGTTATTCCTGTGTCTTAGACCTTACCACTTTAACCCAAATATTTCACTTTGAAAATTTTAAATAAGCAGAAAAACTCATCACACTAATTGAAAATATTGTTATTTAATTTGAAGTTGAATGGAATGCATGTTTTTATTTATATAAAAATGTATTTATTATATCTAGTCTATTGAACAATTCACTGTTGTTATAACCAAGCAATATCGACAATATCATTGCTGAAAACAGTATTGGCTTGATTAAGAATTGTAAGTTATTACTCAGAATAAAGGATTTGATATGAGATTTGATATAAGGTCAATGTATTAAAACAACGACCCCAAAAGTGCCTCGTTGCCTAATTGTCTATCTAAGTATTTAAAGTGAATTCCCATACTCAATCAGTTCCGTGCAAACAATTGAGCTCAGTTACATGTGCTAAACTAAATTTCAAGTTTCAAAATGACAAGGAATATAATTTTTTAGAACAGCTTCAGAGAACAATTTTCAACATTACCACTCAAATCCTTTACCACCTGAGTTTTTTGGAATCATCTTTATCTCTGACAATTAATATTTATATTTATTTTGTTTGTGTAAAATAAATTTTCTTGTTTTCCTCATTTTCTTGTTTTCCTCATCCATGCTGCTACTATATAATACCATGGTAACGTGGCTTGTTACCATGGTAACGTAGCTTATTGTTGATACAAGTGGGCTATAAATAGACGGGTGCTCGGAGCACGTTCATGGTGCTCGGAGCACGTGACAGGCTTTGTAACATATACCTCTCACGTGGGGTATCTTAATTAGATTGACAAGTACCCAGGGTCCGGGTGACTTCCTGCAATAGATGCGCGCATAATATGCAACGTGCATATAATTTGAAATTCGCTGATCTCTTCGCGGTTAGAAGAAGGCTGATTCAATTACTGGCTCAACGTACGTCGTACACCCATGTAAACACTACATTGTATTTACTGTGATAAACTTGATACCTACACACTACATCTTTTATATGATAAATTTCACACTCATGTAACGCAGAGCTCAACACAGCTTCTTTGTACACCGTTCTGGAAGACAAGTCCTGCAGAAATACGAAAAATTTTGAAAACAAAATATCCAACTATAAAATAATGGACGATAAAAACCTCTGGCATTTGGTATTTATACTAAATAACACCCGACAGCGAATATCACATCATGCTCGAAAGTCGAAAGTGATTTTGACGTCTATATCATTCGTTTTCAACTTATCTTACTTAAGCTCTTATGATATGATACCAAGATCCCTCGAAATCCCGTGCATATGGAGTGGTTTTGGGTACTTTGGGACCATTTCGAAACAATTTAGACGTGGCGACAATTTTTATTTCAATGCCGCCACCCATTTTGGGCCCTTTTGCATAGCCCAAAACAGAAAACGACAATAAATCCGAATTCGGCATATATAGTCTAATGCGTTACATTTATGGTAAATTGCTTCGAGAAACACGATGAACCAACTATTTTTCTTTCCGAAAGCGGCCTTCGGCCACTTCACCATTGCAAATTTCAACATTTGTATGTTCACCTAATATGTCAAAGTGGGTTAAAAAAAGCAAGATCAAAGTTATTTTATAAGCAATTTTTTGTTTAAAATTTCTTTTAAAGATCATATATGAAAAGATTTTTTTCTTGGTATAATATATCAAATACATTTTTCAGTGATTTCTGGATAAAAATATATGATATTTAAAGACCCAGCTGTTAGATCATATAATCTCAATTTTACAACGGATAAAACAACCAAAACAAAGTTGGATGAAGCGAGCTCGATAGAAATTAAAGCTCTCTTTGACAAGAATCACCGTTATATGCGTATTTTGCAAAAGGTGCAAAAACGAGTTGAAATCATAATAATATTTGATATTATGATGTGATAAATAGCAGTCAGAAGGAAAACCAGAATATAAAATAGTGTTCTGGTAACAAAAGCCGGGTTTGGTCAACCAAATATCGTAAACCGATCCAGTTGACTTCTTATTGACAACTGAAAATAATATACAGTAGGTAGCGACATTGATCACATTCGGCACTGCCATTGATGCAGCGCGTTTGTAGTATGCGGATAAAGATACTGGTGTCTGGTGTAAACCTAGAAATAGTGGTGACATAGTCGCGCCTATGTGTCTGAAACTCAGAGGACGTTACATCACGGCTATAATCAGTAAAAACAGTTACGAGCTGTAAAGACTAAAAGTGGCGAGTTTTGTGGTACGAAAACTTCTGATTCAGCATAGGTGTGTACCTATGATATTCAACATGTGCAGTAAAAGGCTTAGTTTCACGCGCATTACGTATCCAAATCTCAGAAAAAAACCTAATTTATCCGATTATCCCCGATTATTATGTGAACAAAGGCAGCAGCACTACTACACGAGTACGACAGATATATAAACCACGCCCCTTACAAAAGAAGAGGAGAAACCACGCCCAAGAAAGAGTTAAGAGAGAGAAATGAAATATATGACGTAATTTCGTGAGTACTACACACTTTGATTTCGAGGATGACGTCAGACTTCCACACGACACGACGAGTGATATGAGTTATGAGTAACATAAGCACACGACTGGTCTATATCAACACACACTGGTCTATATCCACACACTATACGCCACGCACGAGAAATAGGCGGTTCTTCGTCATCAACTCACTACATTGAGATATCATAATGACGTCATCCTAACCGCCTATTACTCGTGCACGAACTATAGTCCATATCCATACACTCAGCTCTTCAGCTCACATATCACAATGCTGTCAGTTAGTAATATTCCGACTTATGACAATATACGCTCAGACTACAGACTATAACAGTTGTGCGACTTTTCAGGAGAAAAGTTTAAGTTTAAAAGGCAAATCAGTACCCACGTATTATTATTGAGTTGTTCAAACTTGAGAGTGACAGCGTAAATATTGAGATTTATACACATAGTCTGCATACGTGTCGAGATAGCATGGAGCGGGACGTATAAGAGATGCGCCAGTAAAAAACGAGGCAACTGGAAACTGAAGTCGATCTTTCGATCAATAACAGATGGTCCATATTCGACAGGTTTGGGGTAGTTGAGGTACGGTATCTACAGCACTACAGTACTAGAACAAACTTACAAAGAAAATAAATTGATACTCAAAATTGAAAAACATGAGTGAAGCAGGCTTGCGCCACATAGAAACATATCGAGTATAATAATATTATATTGATAGGGATACGCGTTGAGGCCTATTATACCATTTAGGTGCAGAGCTTATATTGTGCCTCTGAGGTCTATAAGAATGGCTCGATAGTTCCCCGTCATATATTTGCAATAAAAATCTCATAATCGCAAACATTATTATATCATACGAAGGGAATATATATCATCTTTAATGGTCACTATATTATGAGAACTGTAGTTAAATATTATAAATGTTGTGATATGTATATAATGTGGTTGTAGCAACACACTTTGAAAGATTTTGCCAGAAGCAAGTGACTTGGAATGTACATAGTATTGTTATCACTCATAGTCATGGATGGAACATTAGTATCGCATAGAAATTATTATAGACGGTTGGAGATTTCGTCATTATCACGGATTAGAATGGAGCATTTCTGACATGGAACGTAGGACTGTATGTTATACGCGAGCTGCTGTGATATGACGGAATCATCAAAGCGCAAAGTTATTTGATGGTGATTCGAACTATAACTCTATCTTTTGCACGCAAGGTTTGGGACAGACTGGGGAGAAGTGAGCAACGAAACTCAATTCCATTGCCTCTCACGTGATCACCTTTATGTACGGTCAACAAATCAATCAAACGGTTAACAGATGAACAGATCTGACGCTGATAATTTCCAACACGCGGAGTATAGATACATCGGTTTGATATACAAACTATTCAGCTATTCAATATTGAGACATGTGAACTTTTTCTCAAATTCTGCATACAAACTATTCACTATTCATTATTGAGACATGGATTCATCAGATTGCAGCACTTCTGTAGATATAAAGATTAAAGGTAAATAACAAATGCGACATAGATGCATTTCATCAAAAAAAAGATACGAGGCAATTAAGTTTAATTATGTATTTTTGAGAAAGAATCATTTGAAAGTTCAGAACGTTCTACGGACGGGGGTACACCACAAGTTCTGAGAAAAACTGACGACGCTCAATCATTTTGGGGTTCGGAAATTTGGGGACTTTTTCCGTATAATACCCAAATTTCGTTCCATATAAATATGTCTCGTAAGGTATCTAAGTGATGCGTTCGTTGCTTGTATTGTTCTTCATCAACGATGAAAACGAAATGAAATTTAATAAAATGGGGAACAATCATTCTATCAACTTGACGAAGACCAATTCACGTTTAATTAACGAGAAGGAAGCAAATTTTATCTTATTTTTTGGCAGGCGAAAAAAGAAAAAAACTGCAATTTTCCGATTTAACTGAATTATCCGATTTACGACAAACTATCCCCAGAAATGAACTTAGAATTATCGAGGGATGAAATTAATTGTCAATTCATTATGGTGGCTACTGGTTCAACTATGATTTTTGACAACTTTCGAATTTCTATTGACAAATTATGAAATTCTTGAAGCCGAACAGCCGCATTTGACGGGCAAGACGAAACAGCAGTAATATAGTAATATGTTTGAAACCTGACGAAAATTGAAATATAAATTGATGACAGGAATGGCAAATTCCGTGACTAACATATTATATGTGTTACATAACTCAGCGGATAAAATAAAGGTGAACACGTAAATGCAGTTTATTTCCAAGTTACAATTTAATATATATAGTTATATAGCGCGTATGCCGTAAACTGCGACAGTAAATTATAAATGAAACAGAAATATAATCAAATAATAATATGAATGAAACAGTTTTAATATAAATGAAATTGACTGAGATTGAAAACAAATTATATCATGAAATGCGCTTGAGTTTATGTTCAACTCTACACGATTTCCTGCATGTGGATTATGAAAATATTCACTGAATTTCATGTAAAAGGTCCACAAAAATGCCGGCGATTCATCGTTATCAATTCACCATTTTAAACCATGATTCTTACGAAAAACAGTGTAAAATTCACAAAATCGCAGAAAATATTATTTAAACTTACCATCTCACATGCATAAGACTGTACATAATTCAAAGTAGTGGTGCATGACGCCATGTTAGTGCACCCTATAAGTTTTTTACAATGATGACTCACGAACTCAATATGCAATTTCATCACGATATATAAGAAGTTTTCTTTGCTCGGCATATACAATATACATTTTCCAGACATAGGGTATTTATGATGTCGCAGATCAATCAATTGATGGAAGTTGTCTTTTGTTTGCGGACCATAAAGACGCGCAATTTTGCTGTACTTTCGATCTAAAAACCACACTACAATTTTGTGGTATTTGAGACTCCAACAGTGACGCCGTTACTGCAATCTGATCAAATATGCATTCCATCGACACATGAAATGTTAGTAAAACTAGAAAAGATGATCAATGATGGCCAGACGATAATCATGATAATGAATAATGAATTTACCGTGTAGTACAAAGTCATTTGCAGGGTATAATAATGATGACACAGCCATCATCATTCTACGGTCATTAAATCAGACATATATCTAACATAATTAGGGTAGGATTTCAGGTAGAGATATAATACCAACAAATATTCATTATTCAGCAAGGAATATAATATTCATCGATTCCCTGTGACGCCACTGGGACTCGGATGGAAAACGCAGCAGAAGCAGCAGTGCAGTTATCGGGGAAAAGGCTTTTCTTAGAAACTGGAGAATCATTATTCTGTTATCAACAGAATTGCAAAATTTGAAATTATCTAACCAACCAAAATTCTTATATTGAAAAAAATTTACTTTCGTATTATATTCATTAATTTCATCAATCCCGAACTCTACAATTCTTTTTCTTGTAAGGGATTCTAAGGAATTCCAGGTTGGTTCTAATATCTAACATATTCAGCTCAGGTGAAATTCATTTGAGCTGACAAGACAACGATAGACAGTTAACTTATTATTAATCTGTAGGAATTTAGCGATATCGTCAACTGCCTAAACGCTCTAATGAGAATTCCAATTTGAACAATAATTTCAACTTTCAAGCTCTACAGACCAGTCAACCGCGTAACTTATACGTTTGTTCTAGAAAAGTCAAGGACCACAAACCAAGACAACAAATCACACATAAAACCAAACTACAACAAATTCCGCAAATACTTTCAACCTCTCGAACTACTATTTTTAAGCAAGGTTCTCAGTTGGAACAGATACCTTATTGTAACAAATTTAGTAAGCAACTAATTAATCGTCAGGAAAATAAGAAAGCATCAAATTAAGAAACTTTTTAAAGGTTGAACATTAATTAAGAAGCTTTTAAGAAATTAAGATGCAGTTTATTAAGAAACTTTTTTGCTCGGTTTCTTAATTAACTGCTTTCTTAATTTCATGTAATAAGGTAGTCAGAACCAATCCGTTATATATGTTTTTACTAAAAATCTCGAGTCTACAGCGTTAAGTGCACCTCAAGTATATAAAACGTATGGGTTCACTGTCACGGAGCGCAGCTGTGCTCTGACGGAGACACTAAACTAGCTCTTTCGAAATATATGTAAACGCCGGTTCAAATATAAGCGCTTCAACGTCATCAACTCACTACATCACGCTATGATAATGACGTCATCTTAATCCACCTATTTCTCGTGCGCGGCGTTGAATATTATGTGGCACGCATATTTTATGACAAATATGCAGGAATATTATTACATTATATATGTTCTCTGAATATATTTTGCAGCGATACATATCGTGATGCTATTGAAAGTGTGACCCGCATCGAGAGACTGTTATAAATGAAGCAGGGATTCTGTAGAAGCACGCCATGTACACACATCTATACACGCACGCCAAATATGCACGCCAAATTTGCACGCCATTACGTTGAACATAAACAATTGAATGATGAATATATTAACGGAGCTGTGATTTAATTTTCTGTAATTATCAGTCAGTTGACGTTTAATAAGCTTTGTAATATAAAATGTTACTTTCAACAATTCTACGCAATTATATTAGCGTAATGAAGTATTAGAATATTTTCGCGCAGTGCTGAAGTTTTTTTACGGAAAAGTTTGTAACACCTTCATACTGGTGCATATAATATGTTTTGCATATATAATTTAAACTTGATACAAAATGAAACGTTAGGCGCATTGACCGTTGGTTGGCTCGTGCTACAGTAAAAATGAAAATAAAGGCTGTTGGCAAATGAAAAAACAGAAACTTTCAGTCACTTTTCTAAGAAATAATTCTACTAGACCAGAAAATAAAACCATAGAAATCTAGACAACTAAAGTAACCGATTTAATATAATAATAAAACTCCGAAAAATAGGAAGGAATGTGCTGAAGCCTAAGACGCGAGCTAGCATAATTTCATCACCAATATACTGAGGAAAGTGAGCCGTGTCCCAACTCCCAACTACTGTCTACAAAATATGAACTGACTTGGGTATGAACCGACCCCGCAATATAAAATCTATTAAATAATATAATATTACAATAAAAATAGGCTCATACAACTGTTCTAGTGACGTCATTATCAAGATTCAAAGCGATCAACTGAAGACGATGAACCGACTATAGTTCGCGGCCGTGTGGCTGCAACTGTTAATTTTATGAAACGAGTCCGCAATTAGCTAGCATTTGGTGACCATTTCACGTGCTATAACACTCGAAGAGGGCTAATGACAACCGAATTCCGGATGAGTTTTAATGAGATTATGAAATAGGACGAGCACAGCTCCGCGATGTGACACATGATTCTTCATATAGCTCGTTGGAGCACATACATCATGTAATGTTAGACTTCTGAGACTTACGTCATGATCATGGTTCAGAATGGTGTGAAGATGACGAGGAAGGGTCTGTTGAACGTGCGATGCATCATGGCGCAGTCCCATGTCCCATGGGACTTGAATAGGACTGTTATATGGAGCAAAGACTATGATCTTTTAAGACATATGCATAGTAATGGTCCTGATATACTACTGATAATTAGAAAATCATTGGATCATTGATCAATAAGTGCAATGTCATTTCTTCTTATTCAGATTTTATAATTTATCAAAACTTGAATAAATTTATATACTTTACGCGCTAGACCTAAGCCTCTTGAAGGGTCGAAGGAGCTAAAATACATAATAATAAAAGTTAAAACCTTAGTTAATCATATCAACTCCTATATAATAAATCACCAATCACCATGACTACAGCCGTAGTTTCCACGTCCTTTGCCAGGGTTATTATTTGCTATAACATGCCTGCACCTACCTGGTAAATTCATTATTATTTTTATATGTTCTTATGCGATTGGTGGAAAATTCGTCTGAAGATATCCCTGATTGGTGGAAAATTCGACTGAGGATATCCCTGATTGGTGGAAAATTCGTTTGGAGTGTTCTGTGATTGGCTGGAATTTCCCAAAGTCAGCAGCGATTGGTTGGCTACGTTGGGAGACATAGGGAACTACTCAAACTAGGACACTCGGCTGACGACAAAGCGCAGGGTAGACGCGATGCAGATCGATCAAATAAGGGACCCATAAAGACGCGCTATTACCTATTTGCGCGTTAACTTTCAACAGAATCGAAAGTAAACGCGTGAACGGTGTAACAGCGCGTATTTATCGATACCTTATTTGATTGATCTATATATTCAGTCTGAACACAGATAGATAGAAATTACACTTTTTAATAAGTGTTTCAAGGATATCCTAGATTAATTGCTCGGTGTCACAAATAACGAAGATAATAAAAACCACTAAAAAAGTCACACAATTATGTAAAAAAGTTATGGTTTGAACTTGAATGATTTCTTACTTGTCAATTTGAACATTATGAGACAAGTGAAGCAAATTACATGATTAACACTATAATGGTTACTTATTTGACAATAATCAATGCACGTGTGGCCTGTATAAAATTATTCAAACGAAATATATAATTTTATAATTATAAGTCAGATTGAATATCATCGACAAATCAAGAAAGTTTTATAAATGTACTAATCACACTCACAGCATTTATAATGATAAAGACCTGATCACTGGTTATCATATTTCTGAAAGAACCCTGGCATTTTCAGGAGGCTACTGAATGAAGAGCTGGCGTCTGACAGAGCTCTTGGAAGCGGCATAAGCTCACTATAATATATAGGTGATGCCATATTACGCATATGTGTGTGCAGATCGCTCGATACGGAGTGCTCGATAACTTTACATACTAGCACTTGCGCGCGCAATTCTTTTATACAGGGTGTTTCAAGACTCGTGTCCATATTTTGAATAGCTACAATTTTCAAACTAAGGAAAACGACAGTTTCGTTTTATGTTCAAAATGCTGTCATTGTATCACAATTTAGGTTAGTAAACTCAGATTTGATCAATACTTCAATAATTTCTCGAACCAAGCCCCCTTTCTTGAGGCCAAGTTTTGCACTCTTGGTAGCATGTTATCCATAGCTGTTTTCACTGTATCGAGAATTAGCTTCCTCACCTCTCTTCTGATGTTCTCTTTCAGCAGCCCAGTTGTTCTGGGGATTGGTTCAGAGTTGCAGAGGGTCTATCAAACATGATTAACCATATGCGGTTAATGAGGGACCTAAAACAACTGAAAAATTCAGTTTGGATGGGTCTCAGTCATCAAGGGGTTTTCGGACCCCATCTTTGAAGATGGTGATGGGAAGGCTGAAACTATCAAAACAGCTAACTACTTAGCCATGCTTCGGAATAAGTTCATCTCACTGCCAAAATGGAAGAAGATACTTGACTCTTGCTATTTCCAGCAAGAGGTTGCTCCCCCACATACCAACACAGCAAGTATCACTTGGCTGAAGGGGCAATTTGAGGATAAGGTGATATCCAGGCCCAGTGGCATAAAGTAGGGAATGAGGGAATGGCAAGCCTAGCCAAATTTTGGGGAAAGAATCTGTGAAATCGGACTCAAAAAGCCAAATTCACGGAAAATCAGATTAATTTTTTTTTATTAAAGTGACTGTTCGATTTTACGCCGCGCACTGCCTCACTGTGACTCATCGACTTCGAAAAAAATGATTTTATAAAGGAGCAGCCTTTTGCGCCAATTTCCAATTAGCGGAACGCCGCGCTTCCCGAACCAGCCATTAAATTCCCAGCCCAGCCGGCTGATTGGGGAATGTAGTGGCTGGTTTGGGGAATCTAGATTCCTAAAAATCCCGACATATGATAAACTTCCCAGCTGTTTTAACGATTTGGAAGGTGTGGGCAGACTATTTTTGCGATCTTTTTGTGACTTTTTTATATGCCAGTCTGAAATTTGGGCAGTTCAAGGAAATGGAAAGGTTTTTTTGCCATGGATCGAAGCCCCTGCTTACTAAGTACTTCAAATTAAAGCTTTCATGGATTTATCAAATC
Source organism: Beroe forskalii (assembly GCA_011033025.1). NCBI lineage: Eukaryota > Metazoa > Ctenophora > Nuda > Beroida > Beroidae > Beroe > Beroe forskalii. The sequence goes on along the minus strand of WFMF01000065.1, from coordinate 471,613 downwards.
TTTAGCATGCTTTAAACTACGGAAGACAGATTTAGAGTGGCAGATATTGTGCATTACATTGTGTAATATGATTCTTCATACCAGATAGATATTAAACACCCTGTACATGTCATGATTCATGACTTTTGCTTCCAGGCTGCTTAAAACACACTCTCACACACTCAATACACAATATTCTGCTAGAAAGTGTCTGAAATGGTTTCTTGAGTCACTTTAAGCAACTCACTAATAACGTGCCGTGTTATAAATATATCGCGTAAAATTGTTAATTATACCATGAGGATTTAGCCGAGTTGTATAACGTTCCGACTTGCGCGCAGAGCATGGGAGTTCGAATCCAGGACCACGCACTTTTTGAAGAATGTCGATAAATCATATTTTATGCTTTTATGGCGTGTTTCGCACTAAATGAAGCTCATCTGAGCACATTCGAGGTAATTTTAGTTGATATCTTTCGAACAATGGGACTCCAATGTTCCCTAGCAAAAAATCTGCTTCTGGTATCGCAGTGAAACTAGTAAGTCAAAAAGCCAATTTTTGATCAAGTTCCCATTCCCAGCCACTTTTAAAAATTATTCCACTGGGTATCCAGGAGAACTGATTTCGCATGGCCAAATGACAGCCCGACTTAAATCCTTGCAACTTTTTCTTGTGGGGCTACCTTAAAGAGTGTGTTTACGCCAACCCCATGATCCCCAGAACAACTGGGCTGCTGAAAAATAACATTATATGGTAGGTAAGGAAGCTAAGTCTCGATACAGTGAAATCAGCCATGGATAACATGCTACCAAGAGTGCAAAACTTGGCCTCAAGAAAGGGGGCTTGGTTCGAGAAATTATTGAAGTATTGATCAAATCTGAGTTTACTGACCTAAATTGTGATACAATGACAGCATTTTGAACATAAAACGAAACTGCCCTTTCCATTGGTCTGAAAATTGTAGCTATTCAAAATATGGACACGAGTCTTGAAACACCCTGTACAGTAACTTACTGCATAAAAGAGTTGCGCGCGCAAGCGTTAGTATGCAAGGTTATCGAGCCCTCCGCATCGAGCGGTCTGCACTCATATGCGTTAGTTAACCCACAGAACAGTTCAACCAATCAGCAGGCAGTATCACACGAACCCAGTGCGCTGATTGGAAAACCATCATGTCATACGGCATGGGTAAACTAACATTCTCCTATCTGTCCTTTGATAGAGCACGGGACATGGAATAAACGCAATCAAGGTATAATGTTTTACCTTTGGAATGAGAGGTAACGAGGTCTGCTCGTACGTTCAAACAGCATGACACAGGAAATAGTCATTAACCTAGAGTGTAAAATGGGGGTTCAATATACTCAGTGATTGATATAACAAAAAGATGATATATTCGAATACATTAAAAAGTCAAAAGTTCAAATATACTTGGCTAGATATGAAATTTCTTGTTCGTGATCAATCAACAAATTAAATTCTAATCCAGCCACTCCTTAATAATAAGACTTGAATAGGATCAACAATTTCAATTTACAGCACTCCTTCGAGGACTTTACGGATTGAGACGTCCTTACAACAGACAACTAACTGACATATAAAATAGAGGTGAACATTCGACACAGGTAGTCTAATGAATCCGTAGTAAACGTAAAATATAATTGACTATTAATTTTCCTAATTATTTAGTAAATTATGGGTAAATTGATGACATTTTGAGACTGTGCGTGCACGTTCTAAATAGTGATCACGTACGATATACGTGGCTGGAATTCTACTGGTACGGATTCATATATATTCTTGATACAGCTATTCAATAAATCACTTTTGAAATTATTAACATCAGACGATGATTCATTTGTTCGAGAATAATACTCTATCTTACGTTCCAAAAATAGTTTCATTAGCCATTATAGAGAACAGCTGTACTGTATCAGCTCTCAGTATACCTCAAAAAAAGGAAGCAATGAAAAACGTACTAGGAGAATTCATACATATGACAATATAAACATATTTTCATGAATTCAAATCACAGGCTAATCTAACTTACGTATAGATCTTGCTATTCACGTCAACAAACATACGATGGATTTAAATGGAATATGGTACAATATTCAAGTCGGTTAAAACATAATCATGTGCAGTACACATATTATTCAAGTCACACTCACATAATATGGTTAAATAAACCCCGTGAAAATTAGGTTGTTCAATACGTCATCAACTCACTACATTTCGCTATGATGATGACGTCATCTTAACCGACTTTTCCTGGTGTGGGCTCATGGAAATAATATATTCGGAGTGGTGTTATGCTTCACCACCAGCTAGACTGTCCTTCCACGGAAAAATATAAGATAAGTTGAGCAGTGAAAGTTTGAGCAGTGAGCACGAATACAATGTTGTTTTATTGTAGAAGTGATGTGGTAGAGTTGATGGAGTTAAATGATGTGGTGAAGTTGATGGAGTTTCAATAGTCAATACTGCTGCAAAATGCGAGCTTTTGATCATGACAGTGAGATAATTTCTTTGAATAACAACACGTACAACAGTTTGCTCTTTGAGAAAGTCTCTTTTGAGATTATGAACAATAAACTTTGAATTTGACTGTTCAAAGAAGGGCTGTAAAGTTTAATTTAATTGACGTTAATAGCAGAATTTATTTAATTGAGTTGATGAAGTTCTCATCAGGGTTTAGAATGGTGAAATAGTTTATGAATTCATGAACTAGACATATTATTGAGCAGTGTGCGTGCATTCTGCATTCCTTTATATCAGATTGTAATAATCAATCAAATAATCATTATCCTAGGTTGCAGAAACAATTAAGTAATTAACAGGAAATTGGCACAATTAGCTTTCCATATTATATCATATCAAGTCGTGCTTTACTGATAACCAGAAAAGCAATCTCAGAGGTTAAATGGATAACATTCCAGACTCACCAAATTGTTGTACTGGATATAATATGAAAGCCAGAATGAAATGAAAGTCCGGACAAATTGTGCCCATAGTCAAAGGACTGAGTAATTAGCGGCAATAAAACAGTAAAAGCACGGTAATTCTAACAAATTATTTGCAGTAGATTTACAAAAAGGAATGCAAGTGATGGTTCAAGAAAAGCATCCTACATAATTAAATGCCTTGACTACAATAAAACAGTGGAAAGTATATCAAGAATTCCCGGGACGAATCTCACCAGTTATCCAAACAGCATACAAACAATAGAACAATGCTACATACTAATAAAATTTTTCTTTTCTGGACGCTAAAATGCCAAGAACTTAACTGGAGACTTTCTTCATTGAGCACAAGAAACTAGCATCTCAGGGTGGGTGGATCCCCAGCTGCCGACTATAATGAATATTCGTTCAAAGGCCACAGCTCAAAAAGGGAGGGGATAAGAGGGCATGGAGCGAGAGTGCTCACCCGTAAAAAGGCCTCTCGGCAGCTATGGGTGTGCCTGTAGCGTCCCGAAAAGAAAAACCTTGAGCTTGACAGATAACATAATCTGTCGGGGGAATGAATTTCCACCGATTTAATGATAACTGTACATAAGTTGCTTAGAAGCAACTTTTTGCATGAAAAGTTGCTCGTAAGAAACTTTTTGATTGAACTAAGCTGTTGACAAGAAGGAAACATCAAATTTCTGTTCACCTATTACTATATCAAGTCCAAACATTATTGAAACTGGAAAAATAAATGGATTAAGCCATGCATGCTTGGTTTTCCAGTAATGGTTCGTCATTTTCAGCATAGTTTACCGAAAATCATGGAAAAATGAAGGTTATTAATGTGGTTAACCTGAATCTGTTGCTTTATTGTGGCCCAAAATGTTTGTGCCTATCATTTTGTAAAACGTTTGGCTCTATTTTAAGGCAAACTATCCTGGCTCTAGACATCAATTGATTATTTTTTTGGGTTTTTGAACTAGAAAATAAAAGGAATTTTAAAAAAGGGGCTATTTTAGTGGCCTATAATTTGGTTTTGGGATCCAAGGAGCCTATAGAAATGTCTACGGCCAATTTTGAGCATACAAAGAACCAGAATCTATAAGGAAAGGGAGTTCAGTTGTTGTATTTCTAAGCTACACTGCTTTTTTTGATAAATATCAAAAAGTTGCTCCAAAGCAACTTTTTCATTAAAAATGACAATTGAGCAATATAAATTCAGAAATTCAATCAAATTATGCATTCTGATAACGACTTGAGCGACTTTTCTACATCACTGTGATAAGTGGTTGGATAAATGGAGCAAATCATGAGTTTTGACTAGAGAAACATGAAAAAAAATAATAATTTTTATTCCAGTAGGGGTAATTTTTTGGTTATTCATACAAAACAATTTATTGAACATCAATAAACCTTAAATTGCAATTTCTATCGACTGGCAACAATTATTTCAGCAGAATCTGCCATGTTTTCTATAATTACTTCAATTCAGAGGCCAAAAAAGCAATATTTTGTTCAAAAAGTTGCCCTAAAGCAACTTTTTCTATCAATTTCTAGCCGAGCATGATGTTTGGTTCATAAACCATTGATATATGGCATGCAAAAATTTTCTAAACTGATGAAAACTGTGCTAATTTCAATTATTATAACATATAAAGGGTTTCAGTTTCATTATTTTCACTGCTGCATCATGGAATTAATTTCGATTAAGCCAGATTTTAGTGGGATCAAAAAATGCATAGAACAGTAAATGGACACTTAGATGATATTGTACACCTTCAGCAGTATTTACCAGAGTAGTGGCACAATTATGTTTGAATATAAAAGAAATTTACATGCATTGAAATTGGTTATGCTGGAATGACACCAAAAAGTTGCTTAGGAGCAACTTTTTCCTGTAAATTGAAAGTTAAGCAAAGAAAATTGTGCCATTTACAGTGAGATATTGTTTTCTCCATTTAGTACATAAGAATAGTTTATATTATAACATTTCCAGCCATAACTAAGCATTCTGAGGGAATTTTGGAACATTCATTGAAAAAAATATGAAGCTCAAGAAATCTGATCAAAACAACATGTTTAAAAGGGAATGTGGTCGGGAATGGGTCTAAAATAATCTTGTTTCGTCTCAATTACTTCCAATAGTGACTTAGGCATGACTACAGTCGTACCTAATGATGGTTCTGACGAATCTAAGACGAAATCCGAAAAAGTTGCTTTGAAGCAACTTTTTCTTTTGCTCTCAAACCCAGTTCTACTCATTCCAGGTAGCTAGAAATGGACAGTAAGTTTTTGAACTTGCTAATTATTGATGGAGTTAACTTATGGGCACAAAGTTTTGAATCTGAACAGATACAATCACAAAATATTATCGAATTCCCATTCTTCTTAGGTCAGAAAATATCCTCTGACACTGGAAATCACTTCACCGAGTTAGGCAGCCAGTAACATTTGATTTTTCTGAACATTCATGATACATGCAACAACTTCATAAATTGATTCGAGATTTTGGCAATATTGATCGAATAAAAAAATTACAGCATAATGGAGGAACTAAAAAGTTGCTTAGAAGCAACTTTTGTGTATGGTAGAAAATGGCGTGCAACAATAAATATAGTTGTTCTTAGTGCCCAAAACTCCTGGCATAGCTCGAGGATAGACCAATTGACATGATCAAGAAGTTTGGTAGGCTCTCTTACTTTACTTTGATAGAAATCGACAATTTACGAAGAAAATTCAAATTTTTGAAAATTTTTGAAAATTTTGCAACTTTAAAGAGATACATGATGCATTTTATCAGTGTTCCACAATAAAATTGTCCTTCAATGCTGAGGTCAATCTATTGTTGATATGATTCGCCACATTAAACCTGAATAGATATCTACATTTTTGGTTGGTTGCCAATCTACGATGGGTTACAAAACGTTGCCTTGAAGCAACTTTTCTTGGTACAGTTATCATTAACAATCACAACAATTAAAACATTCCCAATTCCCTAGTGTACATAGTAAAAGAGAGATAAGCCTCATCTATATTACCAACAGTATCATATCATAAAATAGATATTATATTACATTCATATCTGGTTGACCCTTTACAAAATTACAACACCAATCACTCATCATTATTATATTGTTATATCATCACTCGTGTACGAATCACAATTTTGTGTATAAAATCTCAATTCAGTAATCTCTTAGAAAAAGCAACTTTACAACATTTGAATCGATCATGAAAATTATACAGATCAACAGAGACCATAACATCAACGCACAAAATAGAATTCCCTAAGGCTGGGTCCGACAGAAAATGCGGATTATACCTAGATAATTGACGTCATTACGACACGATTCCTGTCGTGGAGCAATATTTTGCATTTTGAAGAGCACGTGCATGTATTCATGTATAGGGGGGCAACCCTTTCAAAACCCCTCCAATTATAGCTCACTACAAGCCCTTGCGCGCGCTGAGCGGGTGGTTGAATACCCAGTTATCCACCTCCTTGTGAAACAGGCTCTGCTGGTGCACTTCACCCGTCTCCTCCCTCTCCCTCCGCAAGTCCCGTTGGTGCTCCTCTATCAAGTGTTTCTGCTCACTCGCCACGTCCACATCATTATCAGCCAGTGCTTTAGTGACGTGTCTCCAGAGACGCCTGCTCTCCCAGACCCCCTGCTGGGAGATGGGCAGGCACTGCTTCTTGATTATGGGCAGCGCGTGGATATCCACGAACTCCTCCTTCTTGCCCCCCTCCATCTCACAGAACATCACGTTGTTCCACTCCCCACTCAGCTTACAGAACGGCTTAGCCTGCGCCACATGGCTGATGCTCCCCGAGATGAGGTGCCGGGAGCCGCCGTAGAAGGGCTTGCAGAGGAACTCTATCTCGGCCGTGAAGCCGGTCTGAGGGCAGGTGATGAGGCACTTGCCGCCCAGCTCCACCCAGGGTCGGGTGAGGATGCTCCTCCCGTAGCCGTTAGGGAACTGGATGTGGTACTCCTCACCATGGTCCAGCAGCTTCATTACCGTGTCCCCCACCATGTGCACCCCAATGGAGAGGCCCAGGAACTTGGACTTGGTCCAGATGGACGCGTTCACCTCGATGTTGTGGTCCGGGTGCTCCACGTAGAACGCAGAGATGGGTGGGTGATGTGAGACCTGCTCCGCGATGAACACCAAGCTGCTCGAGGACTTAGCCCACGGACACGGGCCGTCCTTCACCACCGGCGAGCCCATATCTCCACAATCCGTCATTCCGGGCACATCAAAGTAGCACTTGAAGTTCTCACCGAGAACAGGGTTGTAGAAGACTTCTTGGCGACACTGCCGCCTCCCCGCGTGGAAGGCGGTTGCTATAATAGGTATGCGTGCACCTACCTGGTAAATTCATTATTATTTTTATATGCTCTGAATTTATAATATAGTCCAGGGGTGCGATTGGTGGAAAATTCGTCAGAAGATATCCCTGATTGGTGGAAAATTCGACTGAAGATATCCCTGATTGGCGGAAAATTCGTTTGGAGTGTTCGGTGATTGGCTGAAATTCCCCAAAGTCAGAAGCGATTGGTTGGCTATGTTGGGAGCAATAGGGAACTAAGATACTCGGCTGACGACAGAGCGCAGGGTAGACGCGAGGCAGATCGATCAAATAAGGGATCGATAAAGACGCGCTATTTGCGCGTTTACTTTTGACACAATTTCTATCTAAGGTAAACGCGCGAACGGCGTAACAGCGCGTCTTCATCAATCCCTAATTTGAACGATCTATCTGCACACAGATGTGTTAGAAATTACACTACGCTACTTAGTGTCATCAAGGACATTAGATTTATTGCTCGGTATCACAATATAAAAGAATAATGAAGAAATGTATCGTATAAACGCCATGATTTCTTACTTTGTCAATTTGAACATTATAAGAAAAGTAATGCCAATTATATGCTAAACGTACCATATTATTATTTGACAATAATCAATGCCCTTGTAATTATGGCCAGTATTTAATTATTCAAACGAAATATATAACTTTTATAATTATCATTCAGATTGAATATCATCGACAGAATAAGAAAGTTTTATAAATGTACCAATCACACTCACAGCATATAATGATAAAGACCTGATCACTGGTTATCATATTTCTGAAAGAACCCTGGCATTTTCAGGAGGCTACTGAATGAAGAGCTGGCGTCTGACAGAGCTCTTGGAAGCGGCATAAGCTCACTATATATAGGTGATGCCATATTACGCATATGTGTGCGCGGGCAGACCACTCGATACGGACTACGGAGTGCTCGATAACCTTACATACTAGTTTTAGTAATAGTATGTATTTACTATGTAGAGTTATCGAGCACTCCGTATCGAGCGATCTACATACATATATGCGTTAGTTTACCCACTGAACAGTTCGACCAATCAGCAGGCAGTATCACACGAACCTAGCGTGCTGATTGGACAACCACCATTCGGCGTTGGTAAACTAACATACTCCTATCTGTCCTTGGATAGAGCACGGGACAAGGAATAAACGCAATCAATGTTTTACCTTTGGAATGAGGAGTAACATGGTCTGCTCGTACGTTCAAACAGCATGACACAGGAAATAGTCATTAACCTAGAGTGTAAAATGGGGGTTCAATATACTCAGTGATATTGCAAAAAGATGGCATATTCGAATATATTTAACAAAAGTCAAAGGTTTAAATACTTGGCTAGATATGAAATTTCTTGTTCGTGATCAATCAACAAATTAAATTTCAATCTAGCCACTCCTTAATTTAATAATACTTGAATAAGATCAACAATTTAGATTTCAAATATATCATTACAGAACTCCTTCTAGGACTTTACGGATTAAGACGTATTTAGAACAGACAACTACTGACATATAAAATAGAGGTGAACATTCGACACAGGTAGTCTAATGAATCCGTAGTAAACGTAAAATATAATTGACTATTAATTTTCCTAATTATTTAGTAAATTATGGGTAAATTGATGACATTTTGAGACTGCCCGTGCACGATCTAAATATTGAGTACGTACGATATACGTGGCTAGAAGTCTATTGGTACGGATTCATATGTTCTTGATACAGCTATTCAATAGAAATCACTTGAATCTTTTGAAATTAGTAACAGTACACGAGCAGCTGATGATTCATTTGTTCGAGAATAATACGAGCTATTTTTGGCTATTATATTTTACGTTTCAAAAATAGTTTCATTAGCAATTTTAGTGAACAGCTGCACCTACATATTTGAATTTCCTGATTCCTCATGTATCGTATTTATGTAGGACAATAATTCTGGGGATCGAAATTTAGAAATTTGGGGAGAAGAAAATATCGGTTCTATGTCAATATCATCAATGATCAATTTTAATGTATGATGATGAGGCCTCATTGAAATTTTATGCGGTGCGAAAAATATTGTTTTTTCTTGAAAAATCATCAAGTTTCGTTCCCACATAAAAATGTCTCGTGAGGTTAATCAGCTCAGTGTACCTCGCATAAAAAAATGAATCTAAAAGGAAGCAATGAAAAACGTCGTGGGAGAAGAATTCATACATATGACAATATAAACATATCACAATTTCATGAATTCAAATCACAGGCTAGTCTAACTAACGTACAGATCTTGCTATTCGCGTCAACAAACATATACGATGGATTTAAATGGAATATATGGTACAATATTCAAGTCGGTTAAAACATAATCATGTGCAGTACACATATTATTCAAGTCACACTCACATAATATGGTTAAATAAACCCCGTGAAAATTAGGTTGTTCGATACGTCATCAACTCACTACATTTCGCTATGATAATGACGTCATCTTAACCGACTTTTCCTGGTGTGGGCTCATGGAAATAATATTCGGAGTAGTGTTATGCTTCACCACCAGCTAGACTGTCCTTCCACGGAAAAATAATGGAAAAGGTTGAGCAGTGAGCACGAATGAAATTCTGTTATGTAGATCGTAGAAGTGATGTGGTAAAGAAGATGGGGTAAAATGATGTAGGTAGTAAAATTGATGGAGTTTCAATAGTCAATACTGCTGCAAAAAGCGAGCTTTGATCAAGATAGTGAGATAATTTCTTTGATATTCAACACGTACATCAGTTTGCTCTTTGAGAAAGTCTCTTTTGAGATTATGAACAATAAACTTTGAATTTGACTGTTCAAAGAAGGGCTGTAAAGTTTAAAAGTGACGTCATTATCAGAGTTCAGATAATTGAGTTGATAAAGTTCACATCAGGGTTTAGAATGGTGAAGTAGGTTATGAATTTGTGAACTAGACTTATTATTGAGCATCGTCCGTGCATTCTGCATTCCTTTATATCAGATTGTAATAATCAATCAAATAATCATTATCCTAGGTTGCAGATTGCAGAAACAATTAAGTAACTAACAGGAAATTGACGCAATTAGCTTCCCATATATCATATCAAGTCGTGCTTTACTGATAACCAGAAATCATAAAAGCGATCTCAGAGGTAATATTAAGAGCATTTTATCAGACACAGAACCTATAACATGAAAACCAGAATGAAAGCCAGAGGTCCGGACAAATTGTGTCCATACCCTCCATAGTCAAAGGACTGAGTAATGAGCGGCAATAAACCAGTAAAAGCACGGTAATTCTAACAAATTATGTGTAGTAGATTTACAAAAAGGAATGCAAGTGATGGTTTATGTAAAGCATCCCTCATAATTAAATGTCTTGACTACAATAAAACAGTGGAAAGTGATAAGAATTCCCGGGACGAGTCTTACCAGTTATCCAAACAGCATACAAACAATAGAACAATGCTAATAGAACAATGCTACATACTAATAAGGTTTTTCTTTTCTGGGCGCTTAAATGGTGATAACTTAACTGGAGACTTTCTTCATTAGAGAATTGAGGATGGGGTCACAAAAAACTAGCATAGCTAGGCGTCCGTGGCTCTGGCTGCCTAACTTTGAATATTAAAAAAGAGGGCATATGAGAGAGTGCCAGCCCGTAACTTCGTAAAAAGGCCTTTCGGCAGCTATGGGTGGGTCTGTAGCGTCCCGAAAAGAAAAACCTTGGGCTTGACAAATGACAGAATCTGTCGGGGGAATGAATTTCCACCGATTAAACAATCACATCAATTAAAACATTCCCAATTCCCTAGTGTACATAGTAAAAGAGAGATAAGCCTCATCTATATTACCTACAGTATCATATCATAAAATAGATATTATATTACATTCATATCTGGTTGACCCTTTACAAAATTACAACACCAATCACTCATCATTATTATATTGTTATATCATCACTCATGTACGAATCACAATTTTGTGTATAAAATCTCAATACAGTAATCTCTTAGAAAAAACAACTTTACAACATTTGAATTGATCTTGAAAAATTATATAGATCATCAGAGACCATAACATCAGCGCACAAAATATTTACATCACAAATTAGCGTGATGCAAAACCGTCGATTCCTGTCGTGCAGCGATATATTGCATTTTGAAGAGCACGTGCATGTATAGCTCACTACAAGCCCTTGCGCGCACTGAGCACGTGCATGTATAGCTCACTACAAGCCCTTGCGCGCACTGAGCATTTTGAAGAGCATGAACATCACTACAAGCCCTTGGGGGCAACCTTTGAAAACCCCTCCATGTATAGCTCACTACAAGCCCTTGCGCGCGCTGAGCGGGTGGTTGAATACCCAGTTATCCACCTCCTTGTGAAACAGACTCTGCTGGTGCACCTCTCCCGTCTCCTCCCTCTCCCTACGCAAGTCCCGCTGGTGCTCCTCTATCAAGTGTTTCTGCTCGCTCGCCACGTCCACATCGTTATCAGCCAGTGCCTTGGTGACGTGCCTCCAGAGACGCCTGCTCTCCCAGACCCCCTGCTGGGAGATGGGCAGGCACTGCTTCTTGATTATGGGCAGAGCGTGGATGTCCACGAATTCCTCCTTCTTGCCCCCCTCCATCTCGCAGAACATCACGTTGTTCCACTCGCCACTCAGTTTGCAGAACGGCTTAGCCTGCGCCACATGGCTGATGTTCCCCGAGATGAGGTGCCGGGAGCCGCCGTAGAAGGGCTTGCAGAGGAACTCTATCTCGGCAGTGAAGCCGGTCTGGGGGCAGGTGATCAGGCATTTGCCGCCCAACTCCACCCAGGGCCGTGTGAGGATGCTCCTGCCGTAGCCGTTAGGGAACTGGATGTGGTACTCCTCACCATGGTCCAGCAGCTTCATTACCGTGTCTCCCACCATGTGTACTCCAATGGAGAGGCCCAGGAACTTGGACTTGGTCCAGATGGACGCGTTCACCTCGATGTTGTGGTCCGGGTGCTCCACGTAGAACGCAGAGATGGGTGGGTGGTGTGAGACCTGCTCCGCGATGAACACCAAGCTGCTCGAGGATTTAGCCCACGGGCACGGGCCGTCCTTCACTACCGGCGAGCCCATGTCTCCACAATCCGTCATACCGGGCACATCAAAGTAGCATTTGAAGTTCTCGCCGAGGACGGGGTTGTAGGGCTTCTTAGCGACACTACCCCGCCTCCCCGCGTGGAAGGCGGACAAATACCACCGTACGGTAGCCACCATGCGTTCCTTGGGGGTGGGCCGCTTAGGGATGTCCACGAAGATGTCCGGGTGGGCGAGGAACTCCGCGTACATCTCCAGCAGGGACCGCTTTTCCAGGATGAAGGTAGGCAGCGGGATCCGGGTCAGGTCCATCCCGATACGCACCTGCAGGTTTCGAGGGAGTTAGTTGCGGGTTTCACTGTTTCAGGTTGTTGTGCGGGAATGGGGAGTTGCGGGGTTTGAGTGTTTAAAGTGTGTAAACTGCATGCTATTGAAAATCAGTGGGGAACTGCAGGTTTGAGACCATTCTAAAGTGTGTAAACTGTGCATTCTTAATTGAAAATCAGACTCGGAAAATTCGAGAACTCGATTGTCTCAATCAGGACTACTCAATGGGAAATACTAAAGTTTTACTTGATTACACATATAACAAACCTAATTTGAGAAAATGGGAAATAACAAAGTTGTTACTTGGGTCAATAACAAACCTGACTAAGTAAGTGAGTGATAACGGAGTTGTTACTTGGGTCAATAACGACATCCCCCTCTTCTTCTTTTCCGTCGTAATACTTGTTATATTCGTCCAGTGAGGGGTCCCCTTGGGGCGAGCTCTGAAGAAAGAGAAAATGTAAAATTGTGAGGACAAATCGAATAAATAAAGTGGATGAATAGGAAGGGATAAAAGATGAAATAAATGAATGATGAAGAATCTGGTATAGAAGAGATAATTCAATATATGTATTGTACAATGAATATTATTATGTACAGATTACAGTGAACTATGTACAAAATCCGCACGAATTTCATGATATATAAATATTGTGAACTAAGGTATTCCAATAACTTCAATTAAAATTTTACGATAGAATAAATGCCAACACGTTCATTCGTTAATGATATCTGACAAAACTAACCATCTACGAACAGAAATTAGATTCAAATCTAAGATCTTCTAGGTAATCTAAGATGTGCACACCAAGATGACGACAAAAGCAAAGCATTATCCCGATTGCGAACTCAAATGTGGCTGAGAAATCAAGTTGGCCTAATGACTGATGAATAACGTTTAGATAATTTATATCAAGCCAAAATGCCAAATTTGTACATACTAATCTCTCTGCGATTTTCGAGACTTGACTTCGTAAATTGCTGATTTGCTGAACAATCCAAAAACGTTCTTGCCAAGTGCAATTTAAAATGAAATGGACGACCTTTTTGACACTTTCAACTCTTCAATGGTCAAATGAGGTGAATTTGCTCCTCTATAAATTCATTAACTATAAATTATTTTGTTATTTCGAACCCGAGCCTTGCAATATCATGTTCCTTGTAAATGAAATTTCAAATTAATAAATACAACAATTGAATAGGGGTGCAACAACTATAATACGTAATAACTTTCATGAGTCAGGTGATAGATTCACCACGCTGATATCAACTCGATTGATCAGCAGCTCGCTATCTGATGAACGTGACAATACGAAGCAAATTCCGTAGAATAATATCGGAAAGCACAGGATGAGTTCTCCAGAACTCAGAACACATAAAACATGGGAACGTTTGTACGGCACTGATAGAGAAGGTATGCGAACGCGAGTCTGTTGAGATCTAAGACGGAAGCTGACCAGACGCACCAGCTTGATATATATGTAAGATGCGAGAGAGATGTGCACTGCCGATCTGAATGAATATTTTATATATATACAAATATATTTTAATACATAATATTTTACATACTATTACTATGTTATGCAGCTAGAACATATTATATTTATGCCTGAATATTCGCGGATAATATATTAGAATATGCATCGTATGTGTGTGTGTGTCAGTGCGTTCGTCAGAAGACATTCAATATTTCGGAAACAATTAGATATATCATACACACACATGATAACTTTGACAGAACTGTCAGAGACCAACACAGGTTTGACCAACACAGGTTTGATATGTAAAATAGTGTGTAATGTGTGTACACACATCACTTGGGAATATATAATATATGCAGTGCGTGAGAGTCATAAATATGCGTGTACATCGCATAAAATATGAGCATACGAGAATATACATCCCTCATATAAAACATATATAAAACGTTGCCTACACCCATATAAATAGTCTACTAAAGCTCAGTGAGGACTCATGATCAACTCTCCTATTGTGCAGCTCCGCACAGCGCTGCCTTTTACCCTGCCCGTTACACCATTAGGCTATTATTTAATTAGCAACAACTGGAACCGCGGCAGGGCATTGGGCAGGAAACTGGGAAGATCTGCTAAGAAAGAGGAAGAAGAGGAGGAAGAGGAAAAGGAAGGAGGATTCACTCTTTTTATATTATTCAGGCAATATGCGGCTTAATAATTGCTGGTAAGAGGAGACTTCTCTGTAAAGAATGTTACAACCATTTAGAACGCACTAAGGACCACTCTGAAAGAATAATAGGATGGTGACATTATCAGGCTTTAAAGAGATTGAAGAGATGACGCAAATCTAAGGCTTTTTCGCATGCCAAAATCTTATCTTAATCTTGATATATATGTAGGTCAGACAAGATGCACGGTTGAGTTAGTGAGTTCAAAGTTACCTTCGAGTTCGGATGCACGTTAGGAGGACTTGGTAAATATTATCGAGTTCTCGTTGGGAGAAGTTAATGTGAGAGATAGCAGGACTAGGAAAATGTTATTAGGACAAAAGAGAACGGAGAAATTTAGAGAAAGACTGCTAGTGGGAGAAGAGAGATTGCGGAGAAGACGCGGAAAGATAACAAAACTTTGAATAGAGGAAATAAGAGTGAAATTTTGTGGGAGAGAAAGACTCCAGGTAAACAGAGAGCAAATAATAGGAGAAAACAGACAAAATCTCTTGGAAATGATTAATAAGCTTCTACGAGTATTAATGTTTTCTGCCGAGTAGCATTGTACTAGCTGAAAGGTTCTTGAAAATACGTCGGTATTTTTTTAAAATTACGACAAAAAAACGAAACGTATTTTTGGCTGAAACTGCCGTATTTTTCCTCTAATTTTGAAATTTTGATCAAATTTCAAATCAGCGGTATGTTCCCGTAAACTATCGCGTATTTAACAACCTCAATCGAAATGTTTCTTTTTCATAGGTAAGTAACCTAGAAAAATACGCGTATTTTTCTTCAGACGCAAATACGTCGTATTTTTGACGATATTTTCACGCATTTCGCAGCCCTGATTGTGATTTGTGAGTGCGTTGATTTTCAAATCACAACTATTAATGAAATTTTCTTTCAAATGCAGACATACAGAGAAAGATTGGCGGACATTTTCCCATGAATCAGCCATATAATAGCACGCTTAAATAATAACACGCTTAAAAGTGATATTTACCTGCGCTGCAAGAATCTCCTTGCTGGGCACGCTCTCCAGAACCAACAGGGTAGGTTTCTCACTGCACACAGACTCTTCGAATTCCTCATCAGCCGAACAGAACGCATCACTCCCATCGCTCTGAAATTCCGAGTACTACAAGGAGTTAGGAAATGGGCATATATATTGGGCAGAGATCAGAATAGAGGCACGATGGGAGCAAGGCAATATATCAACAGGAATTTAAAGTTTAGACATACGGAGATATGTTTTAGGACATCACAACTACGGACACAGAAACATAATTTATGTACCTCTGAAGCACTATCTTCATCTGGCTGGTCAGGAACATCCTCCTCAGCATTGCTAATAAGAGCATCTCCCGAGTCAGAGACTTTAACTCCAGTGGCGTTTGTAACCTTACCTGGAAGTTATGTTAAATACCATGATGATCCCTAATCATAATAAATTTCTTTTGAGATTCATATCAATCCATTCCTTTACAGTTCATTGGCTAGTCATGTAGTCATCTAAATTCTAAGATATAAAGGAAAATGCTAAAAATGAATTGAATGAGGTAGTAACCTGCACTAAACTCCAGTTTGTTCATTTCTCCAATACAGTCGCTGAGTGAGGATATCATTGCATTATTACACATCTCAATCTGAGCTGAGTCTGATGGGTCCTGATCATAGATTACCTGAATTAATCTATCGTAAGTTGTCCTTAAATTGATCTTACATCTATCAAACATATAATGCTAATATGCAATATGCATTTGGGAAACAGTTTAAACCAGTTAACTGAAATTGCTTGGTGAAATTGCTTGATATTAGCAGAAGATAAATACTAACCTGTTGCACCATCCCTGACATGGACTCCTCAAGTAAACTGAGGTACCCATTCACTTCAGCAAGTTTTCTCTGTAAGTCATTAATGTTGTGCCGAGGTGAACTGGAGGTGTTGATATAATTTAGGCTTGGTTGATAATGTCTCCACCTCACCATATCATGAAGTAAATAAAAAAATTATTGTTTAACTCAAATTATTGTTTAACCACAGATAAACAAAACAAGGGTGATTCTGAGAATTCTGACTTTGGATCTTATTAACAGTGCTTTCAAATCTTTGTAAAGACTATCAGCTATAAGTAGGTTTTTTTCAATGTTAACAAAGTTTGGGAAGTTTTTAAAGTCTCATTACAAAGTTTGTTAAATTCTCCAGTAATGTGAGAGTCAAAAACACTCTTATCACAAATTATGAATGAAACATGTATGTTATTTTCATTCATTATTTGTGATGAGAGTATTTTTGACTCCCACATTGCTGGAGAATAAAAAAAAAAGAAAAAAACTTCCCAAACTCCAAAAACTTCCCAAACCTTGTTAACACTTTAAAAAAAAACGTTTACTTGAAAAGTGATGAAATTGAAGTATCAAGTAAGAAAGTAATAGCAAGAATATTGTAATAATTAATTAAATAGTTCTAATTGTAGTCTAAAACTATTCTGATAATAATCAATTTGGTCATTCAGATGATTTTAGTACATCAATTCTAGATAATGATTAATGAAGCTGGTCAATAACCAATCATTCAATTGGAGTACCTTACTTTTCACTATGGTGCAATGTGGGAGGTCTGTAAATAGTCTCTTCAAGGGAATGCGCCCATCTGTCACGATCCTCACCATCAGCAGCTCTAAAATGGAAAGTTTTCCCTTCTACACTAATTGTAAATGTACTGTCATCTGTATCATCTATGCCTGAAAATATAATCCACTCCATAATGATGATAAACAAGCACAAATTATAACCTGCTTAGTACATAAAAATGTGCATATGGATTGATTAATTAAAAAAAACATGTAAATATGCTATACTTTCAGCAGATATTCTTGAATAGTAAATTGCTTGCAACAATTCAATTCAATTCAATGTAAATTTCAAGCTTATTAATTACCAAAGTAGATTCATTTATTTACCAATAATAGCTCCTTTCAAGAAAATCTTTCCTCTTTTGATATCTTTTCGAACCTTTTCTTTACTGGTATAGTAGTTCAGACATAGAGTGTGTTCATCTAAGACAAAGAATCTTAGTTGCCATCCTTTCATCATATTGGTCCATTTTGAAAGAGGTCCTTCCATAGACCTAGAGTAACATAACAGATAGAGAGCAAATATAGAATATCAATTATAGTGTTTTATGTTTGAAGTGATTGATCATTTCAGTGAAACATGGTTGGTTGGTCTAATACCACCAGTAAGTTGACACCACCTGTCCTCCTTCCACCTCGTGGTTTGTGTGACTAGTAAATACCATCAATCATCATGACAACTAAACTTGACTCAGTAATGAAACATATAGATGACTTATGTAGTTCTGTATTAAAGCTTGGAGGAGATGATGGGGTGATGGCCAAGGATATTGAAAAGTGATTAAGGCACTGATGGCAGAATTGACATATGATCTCTTTCCATGCCTCATAGACACCAAGAAATTACTAGCAATACATATCTAAGAAAAAAAGTGATTGAAGAAGAGAGGCAGAAAATTGATTCACTGAATTTGAGCATTGAAGAAGGGTTGACTGTTCAAAAAAAATTGGCCCATGGCCAGTCAGTTAACCAAGCAGTACATTCCAAAAGACAAAAGAAGGCTTGCCCCCAGGAAAAGCATACTGCTAAAAGCATCAGACAGACGGAAAAATATAATTTTACACGGCATAGAAGGAACATATGACAAGACTTATAGCTTTGACTATAGTGAACTGGACTTGATGGTAGAGTTTAGGAGAAGAATTGGGTTTCCAGCTAAAACTAATTATGATGAGCTGCTGCAGTAGTCAGAGCACAGAGGAGAACTGCTACAGAGAAAGGCAATATTGGTCAACTTGCACACTCTGTGTGCAGTTTCAGAGCGAAGATATTGAAGATAGCTAAGGAACTGAGAATCACACTCTCATTCAGGAAAGTCTATGTTGTCCCTGACAAGATATTTGCAGAACTCAATGCCAGAACTAAAAGCTCAGTAAACTCATTGACAAATTAAAAGAAAAAATCAGGATGCAGCCAGACTCAGATTTGTTTGGCTTAAAAAATGGGCCTGACTTAACGTCTGGCAAGTGTAGCACCTGATTGTCTGACGTCGTCAGACCCATTATTTAAAAGTCGTGGCGCGCGCGAGGGGGTCGGGCAACGCCTGACAAGCACCTGACCAATGGAATTAATTCAGCTTCAAATGTGAAACCTCCCAGCGGAAAAAGTGCGCGGCGAAGGCTCATCCCGACATCCCACCAAATGCTTATGCGCTTGCAAAATACGGCTGAATTGATGGATTTCTCCCATCCAGCTGCGCGCAACTGCAACACTCGGAGGTTTGGAGGGTCGTGTTGCATACGGAAAACCTTGCGT
This sequence comes from Beroe forskalii, assembly GCA_011033025.1. Classification (NCBI taxonomy): domain Eukaryota; kingdom Metazoa; phylum Ctenophora; class Nuda; order Beroida; family Beroidae; genus Beroe; species Beroe forskalii. The sequence continues at coordinate 452,357 of WFMF01000065.1, read as the reverse complement.
GCGCGGCGGAGGGTAGGGTAACATCCTACAAACGGCTGAATTGATGGATTTTTCGATCTCCCATCCCTGCGCGCAACGGTATGTGTCCCATATAACGCCGGCTGAGTGACGTCACATATCTAAACGTCAACTTTTCTGTATCCTAAACCTAACCATGACCCTAACCAAAACCCTAACCTTAATCCTTACCCTAACCCTAACAAATCCTGATCCTAATCCTGACCCTAACTCTAATCCTTAAAGCGCTAGGTGCGCTTAAACGTAATTTTCTGAGTGACGTCATTATCATAGATAATGAAGAGCTCAGCGTTATATGGGACACTAGCCCGCGCAACACTCGGAGGTTTGCTGTTTGCGCGGAAAACGTTGTGTGCGCGGCGGAGGGTAGGGTAACATCCTACAACGTATGACGACGTCAGACAAGTTTCGCGCACGGATTGCGCGGCGCGGCACCACTTGTTAGGGGAAAGATTCTTAAGCCCGCATAAGTGTGTGTACGCGCCGCGTGCTGGGGAAGCGCGCCGCGCGAGCCACACAGGGATATACGTGTTTAGCAAGGGGAAAGAAGACTTTAAAATCGAGCGCTATTTGAAAATTTAAAAAGGCTTACACTGCATAATCATTAATGATAATCAATAATATCTTTTTGTCTTATCTGCAAGACTTTTCTCCATCTTAGATTATGTTGTACAACTATGTAATTGAAAGACTTTTGCTTATTGCGGAATTCCAAATTCAACATACCTAAAAATTCTTTTTGCTGTGCTTTTTTGAGATATTGATATGACAGTCATGTATTGCATTGATGCTCCATATTCTATTTCTTTTTGCACCTATTATGCTAGCTTTCTCGTTCAAACCATTGGTATTGAATGTGCTTTTTCAACCTTTTGATGTATTAAGTTGATGGTATACATATTGATTCGTTATTCAGAAGCTTTGATGAGCTGATGGCTGTTCATTAATTCGTTTCACTATTTACTCACCAGTTCTGCCAACAACTAATAGTGTAAAACACTGTTACTTATTCAGTTGATGTTAAATATTGATGGCTCCATATTTTAGCATATCAATATCTGACATTATTTCTGCTTACCTGAAGTTGTGTGAAACACTGTTGCTTGTTGTGGACCATTGTTGCTTGTTGTGGACAATGCTATTTTCAATCTTTTCAGTTGATGTTAAATAATAAATATTGTGGCTCCCTGTTCCATATTAGCATATTAATTGTTGCCACTAAATGTCATTTCCTCTTTAATTACCTACCATTCTGTTAGCTCCTTAAAGTGAAACACTTTTGCTTGTTGTGGACCAATGCTATTTTCAACTTATTCAGTCAGTTATATTCATATCAACTATTGATTGCTCCATTATATATAAGCATATTAATTCTTGTTAATAACATAATAAACTTGTTAAGTCAAATTTGTCAACCACAAGGAAACATTTCAAAAATACAGAGGGTAAAAATTGCAACTTATGTCATAGTACTAATGGGTGTCTAAGTGCCTAACCATGGTGAACTCAGTGTATATCCTTGCTGTACGGCATGTTAAGGAATCGAAGCTGAGGGGCTCTGTACAGGACATTATTATTGCAACGTATGTTATTATACAGATAAGATTTAGATTGTCCTTAATGACTGGTTGATTAAGAGGCAACTTACTATGAAAAACGTGGTATCTACAGATGAGGGACTTACGAGGGCTCGACTTATGTTGGTTCACACTGTCCTATGTTTTTTGGGTTTATAAAAATGAGTTAGGACGATCTCCGACCATAAACCATAGTAGGTTCTATTTGAGTTGAAAATGGCAAATGCTTCTTTTGTTTTTTATGTCTTTCTGTTAAGGTTTAAGTTATTCAAAAACTTTAGAAAACAAAATTTATCAATTTTTGTTAAAAGTCTTCAGAAACTCTGTAGAAGCAGCCTCAAACATCTTCAATTAAATCAATGTGCTGTTTATTAATAATAAATGAGAAAATTGTTTACCAATCCAGTGAAAGGATAATCTTTTGTCAAGGATATGGGACTGACATTTGAAGAAACAGTTGAACACTCACCACTGTTCAAAGTAGCACTCCTAAAGGAAGAGGTTTGGTTTTTTGTGATTTACCAAGTTACCAAGTTTTTAATTAAATATAGTGATATCATGTGGGGTTACATTGTCCATTTTGTCCTCAGGTCCTACTTTTATACGTTTTTCTGCTATTCAAAAACAAACAAAACAGAAATACCCCTTTGGACTTTTGTCCAATTTCTCCATTTTGTCTGCTTTTTAAAAGTACAGCTTGAAAATATAAAATTCTATTCTAAATTTGATATCAAAATTCACCCCTGAGGGATTTAATCTGACAAATTGAATCTAACTTCAGGACTATGCTTATTAAATACTCTTATAGTACTTATTAATTAGCACAGTCTACAGCGAATTTGACATAGATTTTTTGACCAGGCCCAAGTAAGTGATGTGGAGAAGAAGCTCAACAGATTATTAGATTTGCTGATAAGGAGAGAAGAAGAGAACAGAAGAATAATTAAAACAAGTAGACTCATCAACATGGAGGTAGTTTCTTTTTTGAGATTTTCAAGAATGACTTTATATATTAATCAATCTAAATTTGAAACAGAATATCATTAATTTTGACAATTGTAATTAAATTTTTCCATCTTTTAGTAGTTTTGATACCAAGCTTATTGTTAATATGTTTTTCAGTTTGAACAGCTGATGTCAGCATCGTCTACAATGCCTCTGAAGAATTCAATGAAGATGTACACTTCAGCGATGGAGCACTGGGAGGAAAGCAATGAGAGACACAATGAACAGATACGAATGGTCCTGACTGAGCCACTCACGGACTTTATTCAGACCGACTTCAAGTACATTCAACCCTTAATAAGCCTGGCTATTGTTTTGCTCTATGTTCCTCTCATCAACAATAGTACAAAGTGTTTTTAGTATTCCTATAAAATACATTTTTGTATGATATATAAGTATGATGTTATATCAGACATTATATATTTCAGGAAGGTGGAACTTCGGAAGCAGCAGTATCACAATGCAGTGAAGGAGCACACAGCATGTAGCACTGAGTATGCGGAGTGTAAACAGGTTAGTGCAAATCACTTCCTTAATAACCTGCATGACAACTTAAGTTTACTAACTATAAAGACTTGGTGAACAGACTTCAGCACTTCTGTACTGTAGTTTGTAGATAAAAATACAATATATCAACAACAAGAAACAACCAACATTCACGAATAAATCTGTATTTTTCAGGACGATATTCTACGTCTCCACGCTGCCTCTACGACCCTCTTCAATGCACAGTATAACATGACACGTTTAGCTGCTAGGTTGGTGAATTTGGGCTCCTTTCTCCTGTATGATAACTAAAACACCAAAATTAACAAGATTTGTGTTCATGGCGATTGGCGATTTTCAGCGATGGCCCTGAATTTGAATGTGATGCAGCAACAAGTAATTTTGTTCCAGGTATGTTCTTCAATTGAAGACATTTCCTCAAAAGATGGATATTTTCTTGACAACTCAGCTCTCTGAACTGATAACAACTTACCTGTCTCATCACCAACTGGGATCCAACATAGCACTCGAGGTGAATCACCTAAAGTAGCTTATTCAACCTAACTACAATCATTGCCAGATTCTTCTATCGCTGCCATATATTAGATAACCCGGGAACCCGATAGCGTCTCAACATTGACCAATCAACACACATACTGATGATTGGTGAATGTCAAGATGAACGGTGGGTAAACTAATTATACATTACAGCTTTACTAAAGCTAACTAGCAGAGTACCTTACGAAATAGATTAACATGGAACAATAATTCCGGGGATCGAAATTTTGGGGGTACGAAATTTGGGGATATTATTGGGAATTTGATGATGACGTCATATTGAAATTTTGTGGGGAACGAAAATAAGAGGATTTTTTCGAAATCCCCTAATTACCCAGGTGGAAAGTAAGCGGGACAGCTCCACCACCGCCCTGGAAGACAGCAAGAAATCCCTGGAGGAAACCACCAACTCCCTCCGGGACGAGCTGCGCACGGTGCTGACACGTGCAGAGCGCGCGCAGACCCTCAAACTCCTCAACTTACAGCTCTACGATCTGCACATGAAGGAGGAAGCCACAAAAACTGCCGCCAGATTAGTAAATTAGTAATCCAATGTCTTATCTATAGAGGTGTATGGTATACTACAAACATAACAAATTACTGAATATCGATTTTCTAATTCAAGGATTGACATGAGAGGTGGAAGAGACTAAACTGTGAATCATCAGTTATTTGTAAGTTTGTAAGTTTTATTTATTCTAATCGATTGCCAGGGTAGTTCGTGATCGGCAGTGCCGCAGTGACCCATGATCGGCAGTGTCATAACGAATTTAACATCGTGTACTCTTTGCTTAGGTACCTGATCTCTGTTCTCAAACAGTTCAGATGATCACCAACGGAATCATAATATCTTAATATTATGAACTGTGAAAATAGCGTCAAATTTGTCCATTTGTTATGAGTTTTGACCTATATAATAAGTTGAAACTTAAAAATTTGAATCGCGTGACAAAATCAATCGAAAGCTGACTTTCTTTTCTGTAATCATTAGATTGCAGGTCACAAATTTAATAAAAACGGTCCGACACAAAACTGTGCTCCACTGATTAATTATCACTCAAGGCGTTAAGAAGTTAAAGTGCTCACGGATAAAGAGGCTTAACATCATGACGTTATTATCACAGATTAAAGTGGTGAATTGATGACTTCAAACCAACTTTTTCTTAATATGCAGCTTTGATCAACAATTACTGATAATGTAACCTGGCATCATCGACCTGTTCTAATGCTATCTCTAAGATTTTGGTATAATTTTCTGGGACTCACACAACCTGAATTTTTCTGACTCCACTTCAACTTCCAAAAATTTTGAAACATAAAACGTATCATAGGCATGGACACTAGGACCTTCACCCCTCCCGCTTTTCCCCTGATTGAACGACTATACCCCTTTTCCCCCGATTGAACGACTACACGAACATTGAGGAGATAGCACCGGCCACACCTCCAGACGAGATGACAGGGTACCTTTGGGTGGGGGAGAAGTCACCAGTGTTCGGGTACACGTGGTACCTGTGCTGGTGTAAGGTACAGAGGGGCATGCTCATACTGCAGGTACTACCCTCATACTACGAATATTACCCTCTCATCTTGTGTTGTGTCCACTAAAAGGTCGTAGTACCCCCTCATATTACCCCATACAAGCCTATTGAGGCGTTAAGATGTTTTGCCCATGATATAATGCTCCACCCAAAGGCTCTTACTTTTGCCACCTACGACCTACGTCTTTCAATTTAGAGTACAGAATAACGATTATGATAATTACAGACATTAAAATTTTCAATTGATCTCAGTGAAAATTAAAATTTTGCGTGGTTTATGCGCTTTATGGTCATATATACGTAATCGTTACATCACCAGAATGAAGATAAGGGAGAACAGCGAGTAAACTTGAAGTTGTGCCAAGTCAAGACTGATTCGTACAACGTTAACCGAGCATTCGTATTCACCCTCTTTTCTCCTGTCAAACCACTGGTGCTGCAAGCGCAGTCATCTCAAGGTAGGTCGTTATATGTTGCTTCTATATTATTTCTTACTTTAGATAATTTGATAACACAAGGAAAAAGGTGTGCGGCAGAACCAGTTCATTCCCGCGACAGAACGGTCAGTTTTAGTACCGCGACAGAACCAGTGGGAGAATAAGCAGAACTACAATTTAAGATTTGACACAATCATAGCGCAAACTGATATGCAAACAATGTGACTTAATCGACAAAATAACTGAGTGGAAATGAAGTGAACAGCACCTTGTGAGAGTTGCCTGACACCATGTCAAATTAGGTGTAGGTTTGGTAAGGCTGAACTAGATCTCAACTTCCTTAGGTGTAGTCCCTATGCCATTTGCAGGATTACAGTACGTCACACTACGTAGTTTCCTAACTACAAAATCGTTTGACCTTGTCACCAGTACGCCAAATTATAAAGAAGTTGGATTAGATACACCATTGTTTCTGGTACATCTATAGTACAGTCAATCTTAGAGTTACACCCGCGCAGCTTGCGCGCAAACATTGACAAAACTGTGCGTAAATTGCTTTGGTTTGCGTAGCACGCGGGACGTTTTATCCTTGATAGCACAACGATGCATTGCAGCGGGATTTCTATTTTGATTTTTCGCGCGCGTTCGGAAATTACCCTAAAATTGGTTATTGGTGTTGGTTGAATTGGCGGGCTCTTCTTAAATTTACACATAATCACACATTGTGCTGTTTAGTGTGCCACTGCGGCGAGAGATTTGAATGAATTACTGGTGGTAGTTGTTTGATTTAGAGTTTACTGTGTAGTTCAAAATTTGTGGAATCATGTGGTAGTGTAAATTATCCTTAGTTCGCCATAAAAGTTTTATTTCATTTGATTCTTTCTACTGTTTCTTTTTAAATCTTTTCTTGTTTGACAATGTCTATATCTTTCAGAAAAGGAGACGTGGGTAATGATTATCCACAAAGCCATCGCTAACGCTATATCTACGCTGCATACCCAATATTCCATCTCCGACACAAGTAGTGGGTATGTACTGTATCCAAAGTTGTGTGATTTGTGCCCAGTTTTTAGTTTATTTCTATTTTCAAATGCGTTATAACACACATTTTATTGTTCCACTAAGGCATCGTCTTCTTTAGTTTAGTACATTCGAATGTTTTCGGAATGCATTCATCCAACCGTTATCATTTCCCGATACCGCAGGACGCGAGAAAGCCGCAAGGACGCCGTCATGCCGCTATCTGTGTTAAAGGAGCTCCAGGAGATACCTGGTAACGAGATCTGTGTGGACTGTGCTAAGAAGAAACCCACCTGGGCTAGGTAAGAAAATATAGGGTCATTTGTTTATTGCGCTTTCTCTCAGCACAACCAAGAAGCTTCTTTATTTAACTGTGGAAACAGTTATATAAAGAAGATTCAATTTTCAATTCAATTCAATTCAAAACTTTGGGACCAAAATCCAGATTTGAATTACTAGCCGTCATACTATCAGGTGATCGGTAAATTGGCATTGTGTAAATTATGTTGTTCCTTTTGATTGTTTCGTAGACCATTCCTATTACGAAGCAAATCACGAAGTTTGTTGCTTGAAGCACCATGACCACGGCCAGCATATTATTGTAACTTGAATCCAATGTTTCAGTTTGAATCTAGGTGTGCTGATCTGCATCGAGTGCTCTGGTGTACACAGGGGACTTGGGGTTCAGATTTCTCAGGTACGATAGAGTGATTGACACATGGGGGGATTGGTATATCTCAACTGTCGCAGTTTCAGTTGACGTTAATTATCTTGTTTGCGTCAATTAGATCAGAAAATATCGCTTCCATCCATTATCCATGATTTCAGGTTAGGTCCCTCACTCTCGATGCATTGAGTGATGAACAGATTGATGTATTAAAACGAGTTGGGAACGCTCTTGCCAACGAAGTGAGTGGTTATTCTCATCTTGAGAGTGTTATGAAAGGTTTTATTTTGCGTTTTAGTTCGAAGTTAAAAGCGACTGACAACCATGGAAGCGACAAAAAATGTTAAATTTTACGCGAACCATCAATGGAATATTGCAATTGGTTTGAGTGCAACTCTCACTTTTGCCTATAAAACCATCTGTTTGCCCAGATTTACGAAGCTGAACTAGACTCCGGTAAGAACTTATCCACCAACGCTGAAAGGAAGGACTTCATTTCCAGGAAGTATCGGGATCTGACCTTCACTTCCTCCAAATTCCATGACATCATCACCGAGTCAAGTACGTGGTTTTTTGTCTTTTTTTGTCTTCTTTGTCTTTTTTGTCTTTTTGTCTTTACGTTTTTTTTTGTTTTTGTCGTCTTTTGATTTTTATGATTTTTTTGTTTTATGTTTTTTCTTGCTAAGAGCAATTTTATAAATCCGGCCTATGATATTTGCATGTATTTTAAAGTAATTATACGAAATTTGTTTTTGATTTCAGAATAATTTCGGAAAATTCGTGTTTTTGATGCCAGACTCTACCGTAGCAGTCACAGTATAGAATTTCTGTGATTTGATCCGTCCATAAAACTGCAGTTCGAACTTCACCATAATACTTACGTTTTATGCACGTTTTATGTACGTTTTATTTAAATGCTACTCACAACACAGGGAAGACAGGTTCACAAAAGACACTGGCTGCAGTGCAAACCTTGCCTGGCCGGGACGCTGCTAAATCACTTAGTCCAGAAACTAAACCACTGATTCCTGAAACTAAATCACTGATTCCTGAAACCGTCCCACCAAATAACACCTCTGACAAGATGGCAAATAACTCTTCCAAGTCTACGGAAAGCCCTCCAAATAACTCCAATATGTCGTTAGAAACTCCTCCATGTAACTCCAATAAGTCGTTAGACATTGGCGCATCTGCGTCGGTTGCTGTGGATAATGGTGGAGTTCACAACGACAATCACGAGGCTTCAAGAAATGAAGTGAATCGAAATAATGAGAACTTGTCACAAAGCTAGAACTTACTATATGACTATTTTACTAAGACTATGGCAAACTGAAATTATCGTGATACGATTTGATTTAAGATACTAAAACCTAAAGAAAATAGTTATGGCTTTTGGTTTTTGCTATGCTTATTCTTTTGGAAAATGTGCACTTTTAGTAGCCCTTCTTTCGTTATTTGACGCAATTGTGACCGTTAAAAACTTAGGGCTTTTCACCGTACGTTTACAAAATATATAGTATGATAGTAGAACTATAAACTTTTAGCAATGTCAGTGATTCTGATTGATACTTCGACATAATTTTTACAGACATATTCAAGTATACGAAAAGAAGGTACTTTAAGAATATCTTCCTTTAAGAGATTTTATGATCATATTTTGAAATTAATCCATCGATGAATCGATTGGAATCAATTCCCATGGTTTATAATTCGAATGTATAAAAAAATTTATAGTAATTTTGAAGTAATTGACTACTAGATGTAGGTGATTGGTTGTTCTGTTTGGTAACAGTGCGCATAAGTGGACTCGTGGTTTGATCTTTCTACTAAGAAGTTTGGTACGTTAATAGACCTTTCATCATATTGACCGATTTAAGTTTCTTTAAGAGCAATTTTGTAATTTTTTTGTTGAACTTTTCAATTTCATGTATATGATTAATCTAAAATTTCTCAATATTGTAAGTATCTTTGAATTTTCAGCAAATATAATTATTTTTCAGATGTAAAATAAACATTCCAAATTGATAATTTAGAAATATTATTATTGTATTAGAAATTAGAGATAATAAATCTGAAATTTATCAATTATGTTAAATCTAAGCTGCAGCGCGGCATTAAATTATTTTCGAAAATTATTAGATGTAATCTTATGAATCCTTTACTGCGTGTTTATTATTATGAGTATTATTATGAGTTATGAGTATCATAATGATTTGTTTTGTCTTCTTGAATATACTGTGTTGTGAAATTCAATTGTCATTCAGCTATATTTCGTCTGAAGGCATCATTGTGATCATTTGAGCTCCATTCATCTCATGTGAATCATGAGTATTGCCTGTAGGATTCTACCCTTATTATTTGTGAAAAATTTACAGTATATATCGTACACTTTCCAATTCTAAATTTTCCTTAATTTGACACCATAACAACCTAATTCTCTTCATTTCTTTTGAGTAAACGTCCAACTAACTGAGCTCAGGATGAAGCGCAAGTCATCAGAAATCAACGACCCAAAAGAAGCGATTGGGAGTCAGTCGGAAAGGAAGAAGAAAGACAAGAGGATGCGGGGCAGCGTCAAAAGTACGTATTACGGATACGTGGGACTCGTGAACTGTGTGTAGATTGCAGATTACTCAATTGATTGAGGGCTCGATAAAAACGCGCAAATTTATTACATTTTGCACGTCGACTTTCGATTTGAATTCAATCGTTATTAATACAGCAAAATTGCGCGTCTTAACCAATCCTTCCATCGATGGAGCAGTCTGTACACGGCATGTATCGACGGCATCTTATAGATCATTTGGTATTGACTACATACTCGCTGCTGATAGTTCCACGTCATGACAATTTGACTGATGATCACGCGCATGTCATACGTGTTACGGGGTGACAGTTCTAACTGCAGTTCTGTGTGCGCAGCGTACGTTAGCGCGGCGTTTAGACATATGAATAACATTCCTGTACGCCGTGCAAACGAACGCCGCGCACACAAAACTGAAGTTCGAACTGTCACCGTTACACTAATTCCTCCCATCTTCAGAACAGAAACGGAACAGCACAGGCACAATGAGTGCTAAGTCAAGTTCAGTGTCATCCTTAGCGTCAAGTGTGATGTCCTGTGACAGTGTTATGACAGGTACTTGCAGTAACTTCATTTGACCGAGAATTAGGTTTTATACAAGTTTCTCATTCAATTCGAATGAATTCGGAAGACTTAGTAACTGGTAGCTTTAAGTTGAAAGATGAGATATCATGCAAGATTTTGCAATTTTGCAAGGAAATGTGCAGGTTTTCAACATTTCAGCCGATGAGAATGTTCCAGAGAATGTACTGGACGTTACTACTACCCTTTCCTCAACCAAGAAGCCACCTCCTCTTACACCCAGGCTAGTGTACAAATCCTCTAATAGTGTCTAAAGGACCTCTAAATGAAATTAATTAGGCAAAATGTCCAAATTTGTCCAATTGTAGACGAAATTTTGTAGCTCAAAATTACGTAAAATTGCCTAGAATTGGACTCATTCCCCTATAGCACCCCATAAAAGGATTGGCACTAATATTACTAACACTCTTACACCTACTTCAGAACATCTAGTTTGTCACAAAGCAGTGCTTCTCTTATCAAGAAAAAGAAGAAGTTGTTGCTCGCAGTTGAGGAGGACTTGGACACTCCGACCAACTCTCCCCTCCCTCCTCCACCCCCTTCAACCACTGCCATCGGTAGGACACTAGGTCTCGGGGCTCTCTAGGACTTAAGTCAAACTTAAAGTCAAAATTAAGTCAAACTTTAGTTCAAATTTGCATTTTGCAATAAACCTTGGTTCGGACCCCCTTCCGTGGAACCCTAATTGTTCCTTGACCCCTCTCTTTCCCTCAGACGAGAGCACAGCTGAACTGCCCTTGCCGCCTCCCATAGCAGGCCGGTCTTACACGGTATCCGTGGCTCTACCGGGTTCTATCTGTGACAACGCTCAGTCTCCCGAACTCAGGACCTATCTAGCTGGTTTGTGATATGAGTATATCTGTGTTCCTTTCTGAACCATATCGTTATTTCGTAATGTGTAGATACCTATGAATCTACCTACCCTATGGATGTATAGATCCCTCTATATTTAGGTCTGCGTTTCAGTCTGTGTTTTATAGACGTGGATTGTTTGATAAGTTTGATAAGTTTAAACTTGGATTTCTTGATAAGTTTAGATATCACGGTTACAATTCCTGACCCCCGAGAGAGTGATCCCCAGTTCAAGGTTCAATACTCTATAGTCCATACTACGGACTAATACGCGCGCACGAACAAACAGGAACGCAAGCATGCGGTGTGCCGGTCAAAAGTTCACTGCTCCCTCATGTTCTGGTCAATAGTATACTGCTCCCTTACGTTGCGGTCAAAAGGTCACTGCTCCTTTATGTCCAGGCCAATATTTCACTGCTCCTTTATGTTCAGGTCAAAAATTCACTGTTTCCTTTATAATCAGGTCAAGTTGGCAGGGCTCTCTCCATCTTTAACGTGGACGAGGTGGTTATCTTCAATGACAACCCGGGGGTCAAAGTGAAGGGATCTGTGTTCGAGGGGGTCACCAAGAGGACTAACGGGAATGTGGTTCTAGCAAGGATACTGCAGTACCTAGAAACACCTCAGTAAGTGCGACCTGTCTTATTTCTTAATCTAAACTTTTGACATTCAAATAAACTCTAAGACTGTACAAGTTTATACGGCAAGCATCATCTTTCGAGGCTTAAATTTAGTAACTCCTTTGGATGCTTTTCTCTCTGTTTCTTATTTTAAACGAATCTTTTGATTAGTTCAATTAGTTGTAAATCCATCTCTATTTCCTTCTAACCCTACCTGGAAATCCTCCGTTCCTCCATAATTCTACAGATATCCGCAACAACCCTCCATTTTCGCAGGTATCTCCAGATCTCCCCCTTAAAGCCTCCATTTTCCCAGGTATCTCCAGATCTCCCCCTTAATCCCTTCTTCATTCCCCCAGGTATCTGCGTAAAGCGTTGTTTCCCCACCACCCAGACCTGAAGTTTGCAGGACTACTGAACCCCCTGGATTGCCCCCATCACATGAGGGCTACCGAGCAATACCCCTTTAGAGAGGGGGTGATTGTAAAGAGGCCAACCAAGAAGGGCAAGGGTTCCTTCGTCGACTGTGGAATTGACAAGGTCAGTCAGGGTTAATTTGGCATTGACAAGGTTAGTCCGGGTTAATGTGGCATTGACAAGGTCAGTCAGGGGGCATTGACAAGGTCAGTCAGGGGGCATTGACAAGGTTAGTCAGGGTTAATGTGGCTTTGACAAGGTCAGTCAGGGTAAATGTGGAGAGGGCATTGCATTGACAAGGTCAGTCAGGAATGTACGCCGCGCAAGAGAAATAGGCAGTTCAACGTCATCGACTTGCTACGTTACGCTATGATAATGACGTCATCTCAACCGCCTATTTGTGATATTTATGCGAGACATCTTGAGACGTGTTTTTGCTTCAAAACAGAAGATGTTTCGTCGTTTTATATCAAATCTCGGATTGAAATTAAAATTATTTTTCATCCATGTGCAATTTAAGTTGTGGTTGCTCTGTAAATTTAATTATGACCGTACACGTTAATTTGATGAAAGACTCATTTTATTTGGGCTAATTGCACTTTGCTTAACTCAATGTTCACTTGCAATTTCATACATTCTGTGTACCTTGCTTTTTTATTTTCGAATTATTTTTAATTTTTTTGATTTTTTAATATACGCTTAGAGCATGGCTGGGAATGCGCTAATATAAATTATTGCACGAGGCGTAGCCGAGTGCAATAATTTGTATTGTCGCACGAGGAGCAGGCCGAGTGCGACAATACCAAATTATTGCACGAGGCGAAGCCGAGTGCAATAATTTTATTAGCGTCATGACCATTTGCCATGCTCTTAGCGTATTAGCCAATGTGAGGAGTGCAATATTACTTATTATTGCACGCCTACAAGTACCCTCAAAATTGGCTAATAAACTTTACGACACTACTTTATACAATCAAATTTGAGGTAACTCAATTACTTTTGCACTGATGATGATTTGAAAGTACTTTGCATTAAAAAGTCAGCTCGTTGTGGTTATTCGTGTTGTGGAACTTGGCAATTACAGTGTTTTGTTATTTTCTAATAATAGCAATTTTATTTTTTTTAAATAGCGATTTTACTCCAGGAAGTGCAGATAGACAAGGAATTGCCTGCTGGAATGAGAGTTACAGTAAGGATGGATCAGGAATGCACCGGTAAGTAGACTACATCTCTCCTCTTCATAATCAGTTTCACCCGATTTTACACAAGTTCCAGATCTGAAAATCATTGCTGTTGTAAAAAGTAAAAGGCTGTTGATTGCCACACTGTTGACCTTGAAGATTTTGAAAGGTGGTATTGTTAATAATCTCTCTAGACTTCCCTCACCCTTACCCTAACCCATCCACTGCAGGTGGTAAGTATTACAAAGGAGTAGCTGTCTCTCCAGACACACCGCGCAAGGAACTGGGCACCTACTGGGGCTACAAAGTCCGACTAGCGGACTCCTTCAGCGCTGCCTTCACTGAGTGTTCGTACTCGGACGGGTACGATCTCACCATTGGGACCTCAGATACTGGGGACTGTCTCGATACAGCGCATATCAGACATTTCAAGTAAGAGACAAAATCCAGGATAAACGATTTGTTTCTTGAGTAAACCTAAAATAAGAATTTCAATTAACCTCGTTTTTGATATGAATTGAAACGGATTCGGTAAATTTAGCACATAAATCCTGCATTTCCTTACGTACTCAGCTTTCTGCAATGAGTTCCCATACATCCCTCCCCTCAGACATGCTATAGTGTTCCTTGGAGGGTTACAAGGCCTGGAACCAGCCATTGAGGCGGACGAGTCGCTGGCTGAGTCGGAACCGAGGACCATATTCGATTACTACCTCAACACATGTCCTAATCAGGGCAGCAGAACTATACGGACTGAGGTGGGTACAGACCAAACGCCGCGCACGAGAAATTGGCGATTCAATCACATCAACTCACTACATCATAATATGATAATGACGTCATCCTACCCGCCTATTTCTTGTGCGCGGCGAATGCCGTATAACATCTGTTAGTAAATTCATCATTTTAGTGCATCCCAATAGGAAAAAGGAGTTTTTCATTCATAGTTGCAATAAACTTTGGAGGGTAGCTGTGGACTCTGAGAATGAATGTACTCTCGCACAGCATGATTATCCGCGTGCAGTTACACAATCTGTCACACGTTGCACTCAAATGCATCACTTTTCAGTCCTGAAATAGTGAAGTACATTGTACATTGTGCACGCTGTTTTCGTCTACATGAGTTGTCGAGCGTTGACATGATGCAACGATCATTCATTGGCGAAACGCACGCCAAAGGCTTGTTTAAGCTTTTAAGGAAGTTTTGTTAAACGTTATGTTAAAGAAATTTTATTACCGTGGTGTATCGACAGATCGACCTTTAGAGGAGTGGCATATTACGCCGCGCCTGGGTGCTTTTTTGCTGGCGTGACAGCGCGCTAAGAACTTTCAATGAAAAGTGCATTAAAAAGCACCCAAGCGCGGCGTAATACGCCCATCCTCAAAAGGTCGAGACACCACGGTTTTAAGGAAATGTTGTTCATCCTCAGGAGGCGTTGTTCATTACGCTGGCAGGACTGAGAAGGAACTTCTCTGAGGGAGGAATGAAGTGAAACCCTGGAAAATGGAATGCTCTGTACCTCTTAAATTCATAAGTCCCAAAGTGATTCATTCTTATACCAAACTTCCGAGGTAAGACTCTCACTCAGTTTGCTGGTTCATTCGATCAATTACATGATTTAGATCACGGATGAGAGATGCCCATTTTTTAAATTCAGTTTTAACCTCGAATATTTTATTTGGAAGCATGGTGGTTTTATTTAGGTTACACGCCATTTTATTATGTCTGGTTTATTACGGGTTGTAGATTTTAATCCATTATCCTGCAAATTATGCAGACGGTATTAGTTTTATTTTTATTTGGACAGTCTATATCGGGCACACTTTTAGAATTTTCTATTTTTTCCCTCCCCATTGGCCTTTTTGTGAATACAAAAAGGCAAATGAGAGGGTTAGCAGAGATCGTGTTTGGGAAGGTGAGAAATAGGATATGTGCATAGCAGGTCCAGATTTGCAATACAACTACTGTAATTTCTGGAAAGTGCCCGGAAAGTCCGAGGGAGATATGTCCACAAAATTTGAGGGAGATGTCCACAAATTTGAGGGAGATGTCCACATATTTGAGGGAGATTTCGTCAACAATGGTACCATCAGGTGGAGTCGCGTAGCAACCTTAATTGCGCGCGCAGTTGCGCGCAATTCACTCCGCAAGATCAGGATGGATGTACATATCGAACAGTTTTGTGCGCGGCGCTGCGGCTCAACATCATGCGTGGCGCGCTCATGTTAAGCTTTAGTTAGCCTATCAAATTTTAGCGAAAATTCAAGCGCCGAGTCAACACTTTACCAATGTTTGAAATTCTAGCAATTTTGAACAATTTATGGTGGAAAAACAAATTACTGTATCATGAAATTGTATATCATGAAATTCGTAGGATGTTACACTACCCACGCGCGCGGCGCAACGTTCCACTTTTGATAGCCATCCAGTCAGAAGAAATAGACGGGCAACGTCCGTCGACATGAAATTGAATCATCAATGCTATAGTAATAGTTGCTTGCGTGAAAACCATGGCAAACTACGGAGCTTATGAAATAAATAACTTCGTGAAGTAATTCAATTGCGTTGTTAAAAAGCTCATCAACGTGGATCGAAGCTGCCCATGTCCCACATGCATTAGAATTGCGCGTTTCTATTAATATTTTCTTCAAGCTCGGGGGAGGGAAATTAAGCGCCCGCAAATGGGTAACGGGCGCAATTCTTGTTGAAATGTCAAATTCCAAACTTTTTTATATCCTATAATCTGTGTTTACTATTAATTAAGTGTTTAGAGTTGATTATGATGATTTGTGTAGAAAATTATGAAAATTCTTAATAGACTTTCCGAAAATAGCGAAGACTAAGAGTTAGGACTTTTGTATGTGCTACTAAGCCAATCTTTTTATTATCTGTAATCGCTTCTTTTGTAAGATCAAAATTTGAAATCAAAGTTCTTAATTATTTTTTATCTGCTCAAACTCTTTTTATCGCCTTAAAAGGTAAACGTTTATTATCTCCTAAATCAATGCTATGATTTTTTAAAATTCTTCAACTTACAAATTCTTTAACTTATTTATCGCATGTAAGATATCTGTGCAATAATGATTTTGAAGTATAACTTAAACTTCTATCCTAGGAAAAATATTTAATTTTCATATAGAATAATGATCTTTTTAATTTTCAATCATTGTGAGAGGAGTTTTGAACGTTTATCCCAGAAACCCTCTGATTCTTTCAGTTTCCTAATATGCATATGCAATATGCATAATCATATGGATAAGGCATCAGTTTTTCATGCTTTCTAAAGTTCTAAGTGTGAATGATTCAAAATCTGACATAGCTATTTATATTTGAAGTCAAATATTTATTGATATTACTTGAAATTCTGAGATTTTTCTTTAGAAATAAATAAAACAGCGTTGTTATTGGACAAAGATGCTAAAACTGTGATAAAGTTCCTGATTTAAATGTTGGTAAAAATGTCTGATCAATCTGTATACTTTGCTTTTAACATCATAAGAATAAGAATTTAGCCCCACTCCACTATAACCGATAATATCCCCGATGTATAGGATGACTAGTGAGGTGATTAATGGCATTGAAGTGACGGACTATAGACAACAGGCACAGCTAGAGCAGCCCCCCGATACCATTGAGGAACTCAGAGGATACCTCAACAAGTGAGTCTCGACAATCCGACCAGCCAACACACTTCCTGCAGGCAGGAATTGTGGAACATCTCCAATCTCAATTGGAAGGAATTCACCAGAATTTCAAAATTTGTAGGCCAGTAATAGGCAAGTTCTGCAAAGTGTAATGTCTGACTCGAGATAAAAGGTGTTCATTGACGTGTGCCCAATTGCTATGCAAAAGACGACCAATGTGGTATTTTCTCGTTTTTTTTTCAAAATCAGACAACTGAAAAGTCCCTATTTTCAAAAGCAGATCACTGAAAAGTCCCTATTTTAAAAGCATGCCTTATCCGCAGACTGAGTGAGGAACGGGACGGTATCCAGAAGGACATAGAGCATCACAGTGAGGTGTTAAGACGGGAGAAAAACGTAGGTAAGCAGCTTGAGGACACCAGATAGTACTCGAAGATAGTTCTCTCTTAGTCTCCAGTAGTTTCCAGTTGATTCTCAATTTTGTGGAGCCATAGGGCATGCAGAATATCGTTTTATTTGGAATCTAAATTTTACCAAAGGCGATAGAAAGGGCAGAGTGAAAGCTGAAAACTGTAGCTATCTTTATATAGTACTTTAGTAATAGTTCATTTGATTGAAAGTTACTCCGGACGTAACAGTGGCAGTTCGAACTGCAGTTTTGTGTTCGCGGCGTAAGTTTGTCTGCGCATATGTCTTTACGCCGCGCAAAGTTACGACGCGCGCACACAAAACTGAAGTTGTAACTGTCACCGTAACTCTACTTTTCATCCTCACTACTTCCCCCCTCCAGGCATGGATGGACCACTCGTTGACGAGGAGCAGTTTCCCCGTTCTGACATTGACCTCGTGGCTGTCAGGACCTCCAGACAGCAGATGATCTGCCTGACGAATGACATGAGAGGCGTCATGGAGAGGATTGAGGTGGCTCTCTTCAAACTTCACCAGATTTCCTTGTCTCAGCTCCATCCACCAAGTGCTCCTCCACAGGTCAGTAGAAATCAGTTTTTTGACCAAGTCAGCTATATATGGGTATGAATCAATGCGTAGCTACTTAACTCAACTTTCAATATGCGTAGGATAGTCGGTTTTCAAGTAAAATTCTTACAATTACAATAAATACATAAATAGAATTTGTCGGGTTCAATGTTTTTCAGTATTTTTATCTACATACTACAGTACAGAAGTGCTGCAATATGACCAACCATGTCTCTATAATTAGTATATAAAAAATGTAGTATATAATGTAGTATATAAGGATCAGTATGAGGATCAGTTGTCTGAATTAACATCATCTTGGAATCAAAACGGAATAAAAGTCACATGGTTTAGCACGACAGTATGAGAATCAGTTGTCAGAATTAACATCCCCTTGCTATCAAACCGGAACAAAAGTCACATTGTTTAGTATAAATTAGAAAATATATATACATTATATATGCATTACACTTCACACGTGAAATATAGTTCCCCGAGTGCAATAATTTGGTATTGTCGCACTCGGCCTGCTCCTCATGCGACAATATACGCTTAGAGCAATAGAGCATGGCTGGGAATGCGCTAATAGGAATTATTGCACAAGTTCAATAATTCCTATTAGCGCATTCCCAGCCATGCTCTAATCGTATATTAGTGCATTCCCAGCCATGCTCTAAGCGTATATTGTCGCACGAGGAGCAGACCGAGTGCGACAATATGTCCAATTTACATGGCCATGTTTGCATATCGAAAGTAAATATGCGCACCGTCACACGCCGCTTTATAAATACCTTATTGGTCTTTATTTAGCCGGCCTTTTTAACCAGCCTTTTTCTAACTGGCCCTATGGACAAAAATGAAACATTTTGAACCTTTAACCGGCCCCTTGGACAAAAATTTTTTCTAGAGGTTGCCAGATCAAGGGATTTTTGCATTGAAATGACCACGTAAAACCCTTTTATACTTGATAAATTGCATCAAAAGACCCAAATCCAGGTCTGATATTATGATTAAGCGTCGTTATCGTGTTATGTAATGACGTTTCAGTAAATTTTACACTATATAGCCAAGTCATAAAAGTTTTATTTGACCTAAATTAACTGGCCTTTAATTTGACCGGCCCCATTTAACCGGCCTTTTTTTAACCGGCCCTTTGGTCAAAAACTTCAAAGTTGATTTTGTCCTTAGGGACCGGTTAAATAGCGCCAACAAACAATAAAAGTATGATTGCGTGTTGTATCACGCGGCCATGTACGGAGAATCCTGGATCAAACAGATGGCAGATGTCAAATTATTCGGAAGTGCGGTAGAGAATTCAGTTTACACCTCCTCCCAATGTCGATGGCTTATATTTCATTCTAAGACTTAACTTATTAGGTTATCCACAATTCCACAAGTCCATTTGCTCATTTGGCATCGAATCAGCGCGAATTGAGTATAGAAGTAAAAATGGCGATTGAACCAACGATGTTACAACT